>OZ038484.1:32401695-32499195 GCA_964036315.1 Acanthosepion esculentum | reverse complement strand
ATATAACAAGAATCTTTGAAAATGGCTAAGCGCCCTAAATCTATACAGGCTTGTAAGGTTATTACATTTATTAAATCAAGAAAAGAAAAAAACGTTTACGAAAAAACGAATATCATGATAAACAGTATTTTTGTTCAATGAAACATGTAGTAAAGATTAAACCTTCCCCCCTATATATATATATATATATATATATATATATATATATATATATATATATATATATATATATATATATATATATATCTATCTATCTATATATATATATATATATATATATATATATATATATATATATATATATTAATAATAAGATATTTTACGGACTATGAAGCGAAAAACAGGAAGAAATTACAAGTAATGTGTCACAAAAAAATAAAAGAAATCACATCTGGAAAATTAAATAGTATATATATATATATATATATATATATATATATATATATATATATATGTGTGTGTGTGTGTGTGTGTGTGTGTGTTATATGTCTTTATACAGATACCATATATAAATATATATTCATACATTCTTTTAAATTTGGAAATATTTACATAATTCATATGCATTGAATTATACGCGTATCCATCGTTCTTTACAAACACGCTCGCAGATATGTATACAGAGAGCTTCTCACTTACCTAATATATACATAGTGAAGCAATGATACACATTCCGAAAGAAAGTGCACTGTAAGACGCCAAATATAAAAAGACATGTTGGGCAAATCCTTTTTTTTCTCTTCGTGTTCGTTTCGCTTGACTTGTATTTTTTATGAAGCAACTGCCAGTTTGGATTTTGCATGCAACGGCAAATAATGCTTAAATTAATTATTTTATTATTCTGCACGATGTAAGTCAGTTCAGATGGAAAATCTTTGTTTTTGTATTGCATACTTTGTTTTACATTTTCGCCCCCAAACTAAATCAGTATCGACAGCTGATATTTACAATCGTTGCATATCCAACTGTGTTACTCACATACGTTATTTTTCATATCACTTACTCGAGTGAGTATTTGGACATGTTTTCTTGGTGTAATGGTTAGCACACTAGTCCCAACACTTAGTAATTATTGCGATCTTTTATTTCCCGAATATTTGGCCATATACAAAATATAAGCTGTGCTTACGAAAATATAAGTATATCTTGCAGAGTATTGATTGTGGGCCTAACTGGCATCTATGTATACGTCTCCTCATGATAAAGGTAAAGGTCGCTTAGTAAATAAAATACGCCTGCTTGTGTTACAATGGCTACAAATCTGGGATAGCATATCATTCACAGCGATTATAAGCTTGCTACTATAAAACGTTAGTTTTTTGGGTTTTCTTTTTAAAGCGTTTCACCCCAAGCAAGTCGGGAAGCCACTAGCACGCAAGGGGTTACAGAGAGTTGGAGCGAGAGCAAATAGGATTGATAGAGGAAAGGATGAAGAGAGGGATAGGGGATAGATCAAGGCATCTTGAGACGTCGATTGGCATTACATTTGAATAGTTGGAGATTATTAGGGAAAAAGGAAAAAGGGAGGGAGTTCCACATTCAAGAGGTGCGAGACATGAAGCCATTGGAGTAGAAGAGATGGCTATATTTAACAGTTTCGATAGTGAAAGGGTGTGAGCGAGATGCCAGCCTAGTAGAACGCTTAAATTCATGAAGTCTTAGAACCAGCGAAAGCAGCTCATCGGAGCAGTTACCATGAAGGTATTTGTAAAAAAGACAGAGGGTGGCGACGGCACGTCTGTGAGAGAGCGACTGCAGACGAGATGTCAGATCAGGGTCAGTTACATTGCATAACTGTCTCTGGAACTTATCAAGAACCTTGAGACAACAGAAGAGGCGTCGGACCATATATGGCAGCAATACTCCATGCAAGGGCGAATTTCTAGCGAATAAATGGGTTTGATTTGACATCCCTATCTTTATTTTAATACCCACGAGCCCAGATAGTGTATCTAACCAACGAAAAATATCCGTCCAGACAAAAATCAGAATGTACCTTTTTTGCGCCGGGGAATCTACTCCCATCGATGAAACCTGCTGTTGCTAACTTAGCTACGAGAGATAAAGCAAGGCTAAGTAGAAATCGTATCGACGAAAAATAACGTGTATAATAAGCGCTAATGTCAAACTAAATAGATCTTTTAAAAATATATGACCTTGTGCTAAGCTAAACACAAAATAATTAAATACTCACCTTATTATAGTGTAATAATTATCAAGCTGTAATAGTAAGTTAATACCTCACTGACTGCTCTATATTGATGGCCTTGTGCCAAGCATATATTTAGTTAATAACAATGTACTTAATATTTGCAGAGGTCATCTTAACATGATTCTTCAGTGCCATGGAAGATATTGGTTGGTGTATCTGATGCCTGTACTTAGCGTTTTGTGATTAGCAGGGTTTTAAATGCTTCTTTGTAGTCACTGCAGTACCAAGTGGGTTTTATGACATGATTGAATCTACTACTAAAATTTCACAGTTGCTGGATTTGTTTTTATTTACTTAAGGATTGATTACCCACTCACGGTCGTAGGAGTTTAAAAATATATACAGAAATTGTTGATATGCTAATTATTCTGCCTGAAAGGATTACGTGATGTATTTTCTACAAGAATCCACCAGTGCTTTTCTTTACTTCCAGGAAGGAAACGCTTATGAATATTTATATATTTCAAATAATTAGTTTCTAAATATTCGTGATGTCTCTTGCCATTTGTCAATTGCTATGCAGAAATATGTATGTGTATAGTCCACGGAGTAAGTAAACAACATGGCAACGTAATTGTACTCAGAGGATATAGTAATATTTTTTAAAAGCGCGGCATTTAGGAGTAAAGTCTTCTTGACCAAATTGATAAGAATTCTATCACAGTAAGATATACCCACTAGGATAAGGGAGAAGAGCTCGAAATTTTCTGAAGCTTATATTCTCAACGAAACTGCTTAGTTAACATTCAGAAAACAGAATAAGGGAACTGCGATAGAATAGCAATAGAAATAAGAAAAGAAAAGAAAGACCAGTGAATAAATTAATGACACTATTTTTAATACTCCGGAGACTATTATGACTGGTAATGCTATGGCACATTGCATTTTTATGACCAGAAATAAATCTGAGGAAATTCAGGCTATAATGGTCCGATGAACTTAGCGTTTTGTGATTAGCAGAGTTTTAAGTGCTTGTTTGTAGTCGCTTCTGTACCAAGCGGGTTTTAGGACGTGAGTGAATCTACTATTAAAATTTCACAGTTGCTGGGTTTGTTTTTATTTACTTAAGGATTGATTACCCACTCACGGTCGTCAGGTCCTATTTCCCAAAAACACGTTACATATGAGCGAATACCTCGCCGGTTTCAACTGGCCAGTTGCTCATCTACGCTGCGACCCTTTGGCCACACTGTACCATGGGACTGATGATGGTAATAATGACGATGAGATAGCAAGTAGCGTCTTGTAGAACAGCTCAATAGGTTAAGAATGGGCATTGGGTGTGTGAGCCTTTTCGTTGAACGATGTATTCACAGCGCGTATATTTCTGGCATTCGCAGTTCTCTTATTCTATTTTCCGAATGTTATCTAAGCAGTTTTGATGAGAATATAATCTTCAGAAAATTTCGAGCTCTTATCTTTTAACCTTGTGGGTATATTTTACTGTGAGAGCATTCTTAGCAATTTGGTCAACAAGTCTTTGCTCCTAGACGCCGCCCTTTTACAAATATCACTATATTCTCTGAGTATCAGATTGATTGTTAAATATAGTGCTGAGTAAACTTTTGGCGTATCAGATTAAAAAGGATCCCAAAATATCCGTTGCATACTGAAGTGTAGAATATTTAAGCGTTATTTTTTTTTCTCGAAATATACCTTCTAGTTCTTTTAGAATATCGTTATATAATTGGTAGAATTTATTTACAAATAAGTCACAATTCTCAGTCGCATTAATTATTCCATATATGATGCTGTATCGGAAACAACCGCACTGAATACTCACTGAATGAACCGTTCAAAGGAAATACATGCGCAGAAAACCTGGTCCGCTGCGGCCATGCATTTATCGTATTTGAAGGCATATAAGACGCACGGGTGTATAAGACGCACCCCAATTTCAGCAAGGCAAATAAAATTAAAAATTTAGCAATTAGTAATATTATTAGTAGATGGTACAGCCTGGGCTATATTCAGGTATTATTTTGGTTAAACAAGCCATGACTGCAATTAAACGAAAAATAATAGATAAAAAAGAACACGAGCCTATTTTAACTTTATTATATCTAAAGGTAAGAAAGCAAAAAAAATAAATCCAGCAATTATTACAATTGAGCAAAACATTACATTTATCATTAACATTTTCTTCATCTTCAAATCCATAAAATTCGTCGTCTTCGTTCGATCTCAAAACTCTGATACTCATTTTCAACACTATTGTCATAGAATAATTAGGATATAAAAATGCTGATTGTATTCATACCAATGCAAACAGAAGTTATAACAAGAAAAACATTAATAGAACAAATATATTTTACAAATACATAATTTGGATTTATTGCATATAATTTTAGCGAATCAAAGTACTTATATTAAACGTGATGAATTAATATAATGAATATTATCAATGATAACAATTTTAATTTGCATGATAACCTTTTACAAATGACAATAGGTATACTCTAAAGTCTAAGCTAATAGGATTTGCCAGGTGGATAATTTCGGCCGTTTATCGCAAATTTTAAACCTAAATATAGCATATAAGACGAAGGGGAATTTTAAAAGATATATTTAGTAAAACAAAGTGCGCCTAAAATACTATCAAATACATTAGTTTTCGAGGTGTTTTTGGAACTATGGGGAATTTATCTTATCGAATATGGTTTTCAAAAAAAAAATAAGAAAAAGTAAATCTTAGAAACCTTAAAGAGAAACAGCTATAGTTAACGTATCTTATGTGAAGATGTGCTCGCAGATAAATACAGATCGGTACTTCAAGTTCTATTATAAGATTACAGCAAGGATTAAAGTGTATTAATATCAAGTCATTTGCGTTACTAAGTTTTAGCTGTGTTTTATTTTTTAGGCCAACACACAAATCCATTTTTTTAATTTATTCAAAAGATTAATATTTGTTAGAGGTAAAGACTTATTAACACATTATTATCGAAATAATAATAATGATGATAAAGTTGTCAACAAAATAGATGGAGGGATACGTAAAGCTAGTCATCCTCCCGGGGAGATAAAATAGAGACTTCTGCGTGAGGATAGAACAGAGTTTACCTTCCGCGGCGAGAGACCAGAATCTCCCACCAGCGGCGATAGAATATGGGTCTCCTTCCTCCGTAAGAGAACAGAAGCTTCCAACCGCGGGTGACATATCAGGGTTCCTTCCGTGTTGAGAGAACAGGATCTTCCACACGTGGAGATAAAACAGAGGCTTCCTATCGCGGTGAGAGATCAGAATCTTCCACATGCGTAAATAAAACAGAGGCTTCGTCCCGCAGTGTGAGATCAGAATCTTCCAATCGCCGAGATAGAATAATGGCTTTCTTCCGCGGCGAGAGATCAGAATCTTCCACCAACGAAGAAAAAACAGAGTTCTTCCTTACGCGGCGAAAGATCAGAATCTTCCACCAACGAAGAAGAAACAGAGGCCTCCTTACGCGGCGAGAGAACATAATCTTCCACCAACGAAAAAAACAGAGGCTTCCTTACCCGGCGAGAGATCAGAATCTCCCATCAACGGAGAAAAAAAACAGAGGTTTCCTTACGCGGCAAGAGATCAGAATCTTCCACTAACGAAGAAAAATCAGAGACTTCCTTACGCGGCGAGAGATCTGAATCTTCCACCAACGAAGAACAAACAGAGGTTTCCTTACGCTGTGAGAGATCAGAATCTTCCACCAGTGGAGAAAAACAAAGGCTTCTTTCCGCAGTGACAGATCAGAATCTTCTAGTAGCAACGATTGAACGATGGCTTCTTTCCGCGGTGAAAGATCAGTACCTTCTACGCACGGAGATAAAACAGAGGCTTTCTACCCGCGGAAATAGAACAGAGGCTCCATTCCGCAGTGATAGATCAGAATCTTATATATGCGGCGATAGAACAGGGTCTTCCTTCTGCGGTGAGAGATCAGAATCTTACATACGCGGCGACAGAATAGAGGCTTCATTCCGCGGTGAGAGATCAGAATCATACATACGCGGCGACAGAACAGAGGCTTCCTTCCGCGGTGAGAGATCAGAATCTTACATACGCGGCGACAGAACAGAGGCTTCTTTCCGCGGTGAGAGATCAGAATCTTACATACGCGGCGACAGAACAGAGGCTTCTTTCCGCGGTGAGAGATCAGAATCTTACATACGCGGCGACAGAACAGAGGCTTCTTTCCGCGGTGAGAGATCAGAATCTTACATACGCGGCGACAGAACAGAGGCTTCCTTCCACGGTGAGAGATCAGAATCTTACATACGCGGCGACAGAACAGAGGCTTCCTTCCGCGGTGAGAGATCAGAATCTTACATACGCGGCGACAGAACAGAGGCTTCTTTCCGCGGTGAGAGATCAGAATCTTACATACGCGGCGACAGAACAGAGGCTTCCTTCCACGGTGAGAGATCAGAATCTTACATACGCGGCGACAGAACAGAGGCTTCTTTCCGCGGTGAGAGATCAGAATCTTACATACGCGGCGACAGAACAGAGGCTTCCTTCCACGGTGAGAGATCAGAATCTTACATACGCGGCGACAGAACAGAGGCTTCTTTCCGCGGTGAGAGATCAGAATCTTACATACGCGGCGACAGAACAGAGGCTTCCTTCCACGGTGAGAGATCAGAATCTTACATACGCGGCGACAGAACAGAGGCTTCCTTCCGCGGTGAGAGATCAGAATCTTACATACGCGGCGACAGAACAGAGGCTTCTTTCCGCGGTGAGAGATCAGAATCTTACATACGCGGCGACAGAACAGAGGCTTCTTTCCACGGTGAGAGATCAGAATCTTACATACGCGGTGACAGAACAGAGGCTTCCTTCCGCGGTGAGAGATCAGAATCATACATACGCGGCGACAGAACAGAGGCTTCCTTCCACGGTGAGAGATCAGAATCTTACATACGCGGCGACAGAACAGAGGCTTCTTTCCGCGGTGAGAGATCAGAATCTTACATACGCGGCGACAGAACAGAGGCTTCTTTCCGCGGTGAGAGATCAGAAACTTACATACGCGGCGACAGAACAGAGGCTTCTTTCCGCGGTGAGAGATCAGAATCTTACATACGCGGCGACAGAACAGAGGCTTCTTTCCGCGGTGAGAGATCAGAATCTTACATACGCGGCGACAGAACAGAGGCTTCTTTCCGCGGTGAGAGATCAGAATCATACATACGCGGCGACAGAACAAAGGCTTCCTTCCACGGTGAGAGATCAGAATCTTACATACGCGGCGACAGAACAGAGGCTTCTTTCCGCGGTGAGAGATCAGAATCATACATACGCGGCGACAGAACAGAGGCTTCCTTCCACGGTGAGAGATCAGAATCTTACATACGCGGCAACAGAACAGAGGCTTCCTTCCACGGTGAGAGATCAGAATCTTACATACGCGGCGACAGAACAGAGGCTTCTTTCCGCGGTGAGAGATCAGAATCATACATACGCGGCGACAGAACAGAGGCTTCCTTCCACGGTGAGAGATCAGAATCTTACATACGCGGCAACAGAACAGAGGCTTCCTTCCACGGTGAGAGATCAGAATCTTACATACGCGGCGACAGAACAGAGGCTTCTTTCCGCGGTGAGAGATCAGAATCATACATACGCGGCGACAGAACAGAGGCTTCTTTCCGCGGTGAGAGATCAGAATCTTACATACGCGGCGACAGAACAGAGGCTTCCTTCCACGGTGAGAGATCAGAATCTTACATACGCAGTGACAGAACAGAGGCTTCCTTCTGCGGTGAGAGATCAGAATCTTACATACGCGGCGACAGAACAGAGGCTTCTTTCCGCGGTGAGAGATCAGAATCTTACATACGCGGTGACAGAACAGAGGCTTCTTTCCGCGGTGAGAGATCAGAATCTTACATACGCGGTGACAGAACAGAGGCTTCCTTCTGCGGTGAGAGATCAGAATCTTACATACGCGGCGACAGAACAGAGGCTTCCTTCCGCGGTGAGAGATCAGAATCTTACATACGCGGCGACAGAACAGAGGCTTCCTTCTGCGGTGAGAGATCAGAATCTTACATACGCGGCGACAGAACAGAGGCTTCCTTCCGCGGTGAGAGATCAGAATCTTACATACGCGGCGACAGAACAGAGGCTTCTTTCCGCGGTGAGAGATCAGAATCTTACATACGCGGCGACAGAACAGAGGCTTCTTTCCGCGGTGAGAGATCAGAATCTTACATACGCGGTGACAGAACAGAGGCTTCCTTCTGCGGTGAGAGATCAGAATCTTCCGCACGTAGCGATAGAATAAAGGCTTCCTTTCGCGATCTAATATCAGAAGCTTCTGTCCGCGGCCCTAGAATTGAGGCTTTGTTTTGCTTATCTTCTCTTATCGATAGAATATTATCATCTGCCAGTCGAGATAGAACTCCTTTGACCATAGTCTCCCTCTTATGGCGATAGATCTATTTGATTCTGCAGTAGGTCGTGTCTACGTTCGAACAATCCTCCAACTAGTTACCTTTTAGATAATCATTAGTGCGATTTTCAAGTTGTTACCGTAATAATACCAAATATAACAAATGTTCAGAGTCGGCTCATATTTGTTAAAGCCTGGGCTTTGATAATATTTCATTTCTGTCGTCCCCCGAAAAATAATAAGACAATATCCATGGCAAAGACACAACTATGTTGCGATCTGGTTATAGTTGAGTGTCTACAGTTTACAATTTGTCACCAGGACGTATCAAATGATGAACAATAGACTTGCACAAAGAACCACTATTTATTTATTACATTTATTCATAATTCATTTCCCATTTTGTTTTTTACATTCTTTCTTCCAAATATAAAGTACAATTACACTTTATTTACTTACGTATTCACCTTTCTTTGCAGTGACTTGTCACTTATTAAGAGGCTCTTCCATACATTTTGAGTAAAATTCCGCAGGTTTTGATGCGGAAAGTTTGTCGACATCTTGAATCTGGTTTTCGCTATATACGGTATTTGCAATGACTTGTCACTTATTAAGAGGCTCTTCCATACATTTTGAGTAAAATTCCGCAGGTTTTGATGCGGAAAGTTTGTCGACATCTTGAATCTGGTTTTCGCTATATACGGTATTTGCAATGACTTGTCACTTATTAAGAGGGTCTTCCATACACTTTGAGTAAAATTCCGCAGGTTTTGATGCGGAAAGTTTGTCGACTTTTTTTAATCTGGTTTTCGCTATATACGGTATTTGCCGGCCTATACCCGCGCATTAGACACGACCAGGTTTTGGCATGAAGTATTTATGAAGAAATTGCACGTATCACAACAACAACAAAAAATAATCAAAATTATAACCTTTCCTTTATGTGTCATTCACACTAATCAAGAAGAGACACTTACAGAATTAGCATAAATTATACTAATGGTACTTATTTAATACAACTGAGGTAAGTTTTAATTCCCAGAACATTTTTTGGAAAAGAAGAATTTGAGTGCATATCATCGTGCATTTATTAAAAACTGCTTTAGTAGTTTTTCAGGGAAAAACATCTGCATATACAGTAAATTCATCATTGCTATAAAGAAATCTACTTGTACATATACATGGTAATAGGTCAAAAAATAGAAATATGGCACTTGTTGGTAAATACAATCCCACACCATACATGCCGAAAAGCAAATTCCAATACCTGTATATGAAAAAATATGTATGTAAAATCCTGTATTTCTACAAAACTAGCAATACCATGTGTGCAATTCAAAAAATTCTTTAATTTCCTTGTTGAATTTTTCCGGGATATTTTTGTTGATATCATGTTTGCTCACCCCTAGGAGTCCTAGTTTCAGACTAAAGCTCTCTGCGTGCACTGGTTCATAGTAAACCACCACTAAAACATGATACTGCTGTATTGGACTCAGGGTCATTCTGGTGCATTTTGGGGAAAAAAATCCGCGTCTAATAGGCCAGCAAATACAGTAATCTTTCCCGGTAAAATGTTTTGTTGCGATCGAAACGTTGCTAGGCCAGAATACAACGCGTCTGGCAAAACAGATCAACCGAGGTAGAATTCTTGTTCCTGTTATTTTTGCTGCATTCGATCTCCGGATGGGGTAGAAAATACATTTACTTTAATCCATTGTGTATTTTGCCACTTCATGGTATATTAGTGTACACCAATTTCATTTTTATCTACCTCGTAGTAATACTATTTAGGATAATGTATACGTCATTAAAATTGGTTCCCCAAAACGGAAATTACTTATGACTCAGCCTAATATATACACTATATTAAATGTAAATGTATACGACAAAATGATTGAATCTCATGTCATTATTACTTACCGAAAACTCCTTTGTCCACAACATATTTTAATACATACTGTTTTGTAAGCTTGTTTATTTCTATTGTGTATAAGGAATATGGTAGCAAATTTTAAAATAAACAGTTTGCTTCATATGTCTTGTAAAATTCACATAGCTTTGCTATGCAAAGGGTTTACATCGTTGTAAAAAATGATGATTCTACAATGAACTGGACAGAAAACTCTCTACTAAACCGGGATTAATCCGAGACCGAAATTAGAAACAAATTCTAATCTTATGGAGATTTGCTATACGTAGCTTAGTTTTTCATAGGAACAAATAAAAAGAGATAAACATTTGCTCCAAACCTCCGAGATGCAAGAGCTTTTGTCTCCAAATAAATCTATGATCTGGAATTGGAATGAAAACAGCGATGGCATGTATCCTGAAATAATCATAGAATTTCAGAATGTGGAATTGGTAAATACGAAACATGTCAGGTGCCTTGTTCATAGTTCTTTTACAATTTATTTAATAAAGGATACAAGGGAATTGAAGATAGAATAATCTACGCAAGAGGTAGTTTCGCCCAACACAGCAAATTGCTACATAACCAAAACATTCAGATCGAGCCTGTCATATGAATACCATACATGGTGCAAACTCGTTCAGAAATATGTAAACTTTGGAATATACAACCACTTTCTAAAGTCAGTTCTTACAAATGGCCATGCGTGAGTTAAAATATAAAGCATCCTTCTTAGATTAAAAAAGACGCTATATAATCACTAGCAAAGATGTAACAGATAATAGAAACGACATCATTTGAAGACTTTCAGCAACAGCCACAACTAAACTTGTTATAGCTCAAAGGCGAAATCATAACATCATCAAGATGATGATGTTCCACACTATTTCAAAATAAAGCCCCATCAATGGTGGAAAGAACTATCAGTAAATGAACTTAAGAAAACTATTTTCTTTAAAAAATCCTTTCAAGAAAATGATTTTATAAATTTCAATTCACATTGGTAATAGATCCTCGGTTAATGAATTCAAAATGTTTCCTTGTAACATTACCATTACCAATGAAATTACCGAAGATCGAACGCGGGTACTCCAGTGAAATATGGAATTATTTTCCATCAACGTGTAATTTCTTTAAATAATTTTACCCCAACCACGAAGATAACGACCACAGAGACACAAGTGTTTACTGAGAGTGAGAGAAACAACGAGGACAATAAAATCAAAGAATTAAATGGTGCAACCATTGACGAGAGTAGAAAATATGAACACTCATCTTTCTAGAACAATTCTACATTCTTAACGATAAGATAAAATCGAATTATCAAATTCTCAACAGAGAACTAACTACTTATTTGCCATTCCCAACCACATCACGACTCCAAGGACTAAACAATCAATAAACCATAACCTGCAACTAATAAACATTACTTCAAAACAAATAATAGACTTCAAAACCGAACAAAATATACAAAAAATGTATGCGATCTGGGATTGCAAAGGAAATATTTGTCGCAGATTACTTCCACAACGCAGAGAATAAATCACTGTAAGTTCAGACTCAAACATCGGGGGCAGAAAGAAATGCCGAAAACTCGATTCGCAGGTACTATCTCACAAATCCCACTGCACGTAACCCATCAGAAAAATAACTCACTCTCCTACAAACGCGGTAGCGAAAATAACCGAATTGTCTAACCGATTCGAGAACACCAACTGCTTGTATCGGCCGAGCATTTTTTCAATTCGTCGACAGCTGGGAGAGGACGCTCAATTTTTGCATATCAAAATAATTTTATAGCGACTCTTGCGTCGGACTTGTTTTTTTTTTCAATTTAAATATTCCGTCTTCAGCATGTCATGCGGAATACGTGCCCTTTTTTGGGGTAAGTAATTTTCATTTCCGTCACATTTTCCGTCGCAGGATACACGCTACGCGCTGTCGCTATGTTTGACGAGGTAAGTCACCGTTTTCTTCGCTATACAGAGACGCAAGTGGTTAGTGAGAGTGAGAGAAACAATGAGGACAATAAAAGAACAGCATTCATGTAGACAGAAAATAACGAATGACATTGCATTTAAGTTTCTTAAGATCGTAGTTGAAGCATGAAACTGGAGGTGAGCTTCACAAACAAGAAGTGCAGGAGAAGGAATTATTAGCATACAACATATGTAAGAACTAGAAAATTTAAAAAAATGAAATAATGAGGCTTAGCCCCCAATCTAGTACAGTGCTTAAAGTCGTTAGGTCGAGGTCCCAAAGTGGAAAACTCACCAGAAAAAGTACCGTGAAAACATTTATAGAAGCTACATTAAAACGATTGGAAAGTAATTGAAGACGAGATGTCAGGTCAGAAGCCATAAAGTTGCGAATTCTTCTTGACATTTTGTTAAGAATCGCTCTGTCTATAGCAAAAGCACCAGACAAGATGTAACAGCTATATTCGATGCACGGACGAATTGCAGACTTTCAGTATATCAAGCAAGTGGAACAAATTATTTAGCAGGGTTTGAATACTATCCCTGATTACTCTTTTTTGGAGAATATAAATTAACGATATTGTATTAGCAATCAAGGAAATGAGATCATTGTTATTATCATTGAACATATAAATAGATAAGTGTCTTGGTGTCCTCCCACTAAAGAGTCTATGCTGGACTCTCCCGCCTACTATAAGATTAGTAGGAGAGAAGGCCTTGGGAGGGACAGTCGACTAGATTTGTTCAACTGTCGAACTGTCTGCCTTGAGCAGAGAGGGACGCGGACGAGGCTTTGCCGAAGGGCAAAGATTCGTCCAGGGATGTAGACAAGCCCTGAACCCGTTTATATGGGTTCTAAGGGAATATTTTTGGCCGAGCCTACCCATGGTAAACTCGGCCTTGTGCCATATACATTCCTCGTAGGGGGTGCTGTTAAATATAACAGTCGAATAGATTGAACGCTGGGTCAACCGATACACACTCACTAGTCGTGTAATACTCTTCTGTTGTACTTACTGTTTAATAAACAACACCTGTTTTGTTATTTCTTTAACAATTGAATTCGTCACAACACTAAGTATTTAATAGATTTCTTTAGAAAAATCTCATCCCGATATTATAATGATTTAAAGAAACCGTACAAAGATATCTTATATTTAACACATGAGAAAAAGCGACACGATTCCTCAGCTTCCCAGACTTTAAAACCAAAGTAACAAGCCCGATTTTTCAAGGTTACTTTCGACTTGTACACTAATATTTATTGCTGTTTATTTCATGGTTTTAGAAACATTTAACTAAATCTTTTAGGATTTGGGAACTTACTTGTGGGCAACAGGTTCGAGGATTAAGTATGAAAAGATTTATTCCATTAGTCAGATAAAATGGTTGGTCATTTTTTCCTCGTTTATCCTCTTGTGCATTCAGTCAAAACATACGCTTGAACGTTTTTCGTATCGATTGAGTATTACAGACGTTTACTCTCTGTCTCTTCCCTTCACCGATATTTTGGAGATTCAGCTACTTAGTGGCTATCCTAAGAGCGAATATCTTCTTGCCAAATGTCAGGAGACAGGAGGCAAGTTCCACAAAGAGAAAAAATAGTGTGCGACTTGCATATCATGACGTAAGAGAAGAGATTTCAAAATATATCGACCAATTCTAATGTATCCATATCTATCTATGTGTGTTTGTTTATGATCGCCGCATTGTGTACGATACGAAACATACACTTACATGTATATACATATATATTCATATTTATCTTGCTATATAAAACTGCTCCTATCTACATATTTAAAGAGCATAATAGTCAATATCTATCTGTCTGTCTCCCTGCTTCTCGCACTCTTTCTCTCTCTCTCTACATATATATATATATATATTTTTTTTAAGACATTTTTAATGTTTATACATTCTTTTTATAGTTATAAATATTTAAGTAAATGCTCTGTTTATAATAAACAGTATTAACAACATTTACCAGCCTGAATGTCCGAGAAATTGTCATAGAAAATATGTGTCCTCCGACAGGAATCAAACCTGTATCCTATACGGAAGCTGACGTGCTTTTACCGATTTCGCCACAGAGGACAGTTTCGATTACCAAGGTCGATTTTACTGTTTTCAAACTACACTTTTCCATCTGCTCGATGCGTATCCAAATGTAAACAAATGACGACACACATTATGAAATGGACAAAGTCCGACAATTATTTTAAGACATTATTTTTTTTATGTTTATACTTTCTTTTTATAGATATAAATATTTAAGTAAATGCTCTGTTTATAATAAACAGTATTAACAACATTTACCGGCCTGAATTTGTCATAGAAAAGGAATCGAACCTGTAACCTGTCGGAGGACGCATATTTTCTATAACGATTTCTCGGACATTCAGGCCGGTAAATGTTGTTAATACTGTTTATTATAAACAGAGCATTTACTTAAATATTTGTATCTATAAAAAGAATGTATAAACATAAAAAAATGTCTTAAAATAATTGTCGGACTTTGTCCATTTCATTATACATACACACACACACACACATATATATATATATATATATATATATATATATATATATATATATGTATGCATGTATGTATAATGAAATGGACAATCTTTACCTTTTATTAACATTGAGACCATTATTAAAATCGCGATCATGTATGAAACAGGCTGTTGTCACGCTGTATTGACGTCAGTGTCCCACTTCAGTTTTAACCAATACATGTAGCATACCGTAAAACTATATTTCATTCCATATACCGTATATACAGGCGGATGATGGGGCTTTTGAAGACCTAATTTTTAAGCTAATTTTAAGGGAGGTGCATTATACATGAAATATAAAATTAGCGTATATACTAAATTGTTGTCAAACTTGTCCATTTACTGTAGTAAAAAATACAGCTGAATTTAAAATAAACATGACTTTGATAAAACTAATGATTTGCTTAACTATATCCAATAATAATGCAAGTAATATTCATATATTAGTATCGTATTATAAAATACAAATATAGCGAATATGCATCGTATCCATTGTTTACATTTTTAAGTTGTTTTATTTGTTTCTCGTTCGGTTGAGTAGTGGATAGCGACTTGGATTGAGTAATCGGAGAGCCGAGTTCGAATTCCAGTCGTGGAATGTTTACGTGGGAAAGGCGCGAATTCTCTTCTCAATCCAGCGATAGATAAATTGCAAGACAGACTGGGTTCTATAGCCTTGGATGGCAACTGGTTTAGGAGAAGGACAACTCTAAATTCAAAACCTGCAGCAAGTTCTGCACAAAGCCTTAAACACTATAATCAAATCACATCTGAGCTGCTTGACCCTCATACGTCGAATACGACAATCCACCATATATATATATATATGATTAAAAAGAATCCTCACGGTAAGCCTGTTTAATGTTTCTATTGCTTTTTTTCAATAAGTGTTCAGTTCAAAACTTGCTATTATTCAATGAATTCCACCGCGTAAATTCAAAGAAGTTCATACCTCCACCAAAATTTAATTAACCTCTTACGTTCACTAAAATTGTGCAATATATGTATATATCACCTTTTTCTTTTTTAAGGATTTTTAAAATGTAGATTAATTGGATATGGTTAAGTGTAATTTGCAAGATTGCCCAACAAACGGAATTGACAAAGTTTAACAAAAGAAGGAAAAGAACAGGGCAAAATAATACTAAGCAGACAATATGCAAATGAAAATAGGCAAAGCAACGGTAATAACGTTCAAAAGATAAGAATAATGTTAACAAGCAAAAGGGATACAGTCAAGTGATTATAGTGATCTGACTTCAATACAAGGAACAACAATATGGTGGATGTGACCGGGAATTTTTTGTCTTTTTTATGGGTTAGGAAGAAATCCCAGCATGCATTTGTATGATTTTTCTATAAATTTATGGCGGGAGATTTTTGTTTTTTTGCTCAGTTCTCGATTTTATAGGAACCAGCTAAATACAAAGAAAGTTTGATATAATAAATATCAACCGAGACACTGGGTCATAAACCTAAGCTAAAACAGCTTATAACAGTCAACAAGATTATTCTTATATAAAGAATATCCCAGATGTAATATCCTATGGGTCCTCAAATTACTACAGCTATCGAATGGCAGGAGGGGGTCACCTGAGTTCGGAAGAATCTGTTGTATGGCACAAAAGCCATTATCATGACAGAATTAAAACTTAAACAAAAGCCAAGCGGTGCAAACCACTGACATTTTAAAGTTGCGACCGAATAAAGCCAACAAAATGACACAGCGAAATTGTACTTGACAATTAAAGTATTGCATCTATCTATCTATCTATCTATCTATCTATCTATCTATCTATCTATCTATCTATCTATCTATCTATCTGTAGTTGTGTAACTCTACCGAGTGAAGATAGCTCTGGCTGACACCAGATTAGTTGTGTTCCAATCCTGGCTTGAGGCATTCGGAAGTTTAGTCGCACTGAGGAGCTGTGATACAGCGAAACAGTACTGTCTGTGAATGACATAATTTAGCTCTTGAAAATACATTTCAATTGAGCACTGTTGAGTGATAAGCTAATTCTATAAACAACAGCCACCTGCACTAATGCAAAGCTCTTCAGTAAAATGAATGGAACACTTTGGCTGATTGGCATTTGTTTACATTTGTCAAAACAATACGCTAGATTTAGTTGTGTAACTCTACCGAGTGAAGATAGCTCTGGCTGACACCAAATTAGTTGTGTTTCAATCCTGTCTTGAGGCATTCGGAAGTCTAGTCGCACTGAGGAGCTGGGATACAGCGAAACAGTACTGTCTGTGAATGACATATATATATATATATATATATATATGTATATATATATATATATATATCAGTGAAGATTGACGTCAACAATTGCGTCAAACATGAAACAGCCTGTCGCCTATCAGTGTTGACTTCAATGTTCACTTTTATATTTACATATTAAGTTACTGGCAATATAAATTATACACATTTATATTTATTGAATATGCAGTAATGTAAATTACGTACATCTAACTTTGTTGAATATGTCGTTAGATAAATTGCATTCATCGATACCTATTCAATATATACATTTCATACAGATATATCTATTACAGGTATAGTAATATAAATTATATACATTTATATTTGTTATTACTAAATATGCAGTAATATAAAATACAGACAATTATGTTTATTAAATATTCGGTAAAATAAATTGCATGCATCTATATTTATGGCATATGCACCAACATAAATTGGATGTATCTCTATTTATTAAATATGTGGTAATACAATATTAATATATCTATATTTGTTAAATATATGATAATATTATTTGCATGCATCTATATTTATTAAATAAGCAGCAATATAAATGGTATACACAAATATTTATTAAATATAAATTGCATACATGGATATTTATTACATTTGCAGTAATATACATACATCTATATTTATTATGGAGTTATATGCATTTTTATTTATGAAATATGCAGTAAAATAAATTCCATATATCTATATGTATTAAATACGTGGTAAAATATATTGCTTCAATCTATATTTACGAAGCATTCTCTAAAATAACTTGCTTGAATTTATATTTATAAAATATTCTCTAAAATAACTTGGTTACATCTAAATTTATTAAATATTCTCTAAAATAACTTGGTTATATCTACATCTATTAAATATTCTCTAAAATAACTTGGTTAGATCTACATTTATTAAATATTCTCTTTAAATAACTTGGTTACATCTGAATTTATTAAATATTCTCTAAAATAACTTGGTTACATCTAAATGCATTAAATATTCTCTAAAATAACTTGGTTACATCTAAATGTATTAAATATTTTCTAATGCATCTTTATTTATTAAATATGCGATAAAATAAATTTTTCTGAGAACAAACAAGACATTACTTTTAGAAAGACCTGTATTATCATTTTTTTTTATTATTCCATTCTCCTTTAGGAGGTAGGAGATTATCTCTCTCCTCAGCTTCCATTCCATATCTATGTCTATCTTGTCGTTTTTTGTTTTTTTTACTATCTAAGTGATTACTCGTCCTGGTTTAAGCTGAGAAGTTGACGGCGAAAAAAATCTGACACCTAAATTAAATAGTTGTTTAAGTTTTAATTCTGCCATGATGATGACTTCTGTGTCGTACAACAGATTTTTCCGAACTCAGGTGACCTCTCCTGCCATTCGATAGCATTACGCCGACTGAGAAAAACTTGGTTGACGTTTAGGAAGTTTTCTGATGCTGTAGTAATTTGAGGACTCATAGGACATTGACTGACGCGTTAAGTGAAAATTATTTTATGCAGAAATAATTATTTATATTCTGCGTCTTATATTTGTACTACAAATACTATTGTTGGATAATTATTTGAGCGAAGAGACGAAAAGAAAGAAGTGAATAGTTTGTTTCGAGCAGGTTTGTCGACATATTAGCAAGAGAAGCCCAAGGATAATTGAAAAGAATTGCAGTTAATATATGCTTCGAAATTCCTTGAACGGTATTCGGATCTACAAAAATCTAAAAAGACCGGAGAGCGCTGCGGCTGATACATTTTGAAAATAACAACAAAGATAAGGAAATTAACCTGAAATTAAAAATGATAAATCCTCATCGTAGAACTTGACAGAAATTTCTTATATTATATTTTACAGTTTTTTGGATACTATGTAACTAGTGAGCCAACCAAAATGAGCTGACTCATTTTATAGTTTACCAAAAGAAGGTTAACCAATTAGAAGACTTGAAATATTCGATCCGATGTGTATAAAGGCGGCCATTTTGATTTTTCTTGTCGGAATATTTACTGCTAACCTGTCAGATGAAAGACCTGCAGAACTACGCTTTCCTACTCTCTCCGAATATCCACAGCCAACCTCTGATATGGAAGACCTTATGAATTCCTGAATAGCTGCTACTAGATATTGGTGCTGTTTCATTGAAGAAATTACTTACTACGTCGGATTTCTACATTCAAACTACATTAAACATGTTTTACATTATAAACGTCAAATAATATATGAATTTAACTAAAGATATATAAGTTAATACAAAAAAGATCAATCCATATTCATTAGCATATAAATAATTCTATATAATATCTTTTTCTGATAATATAAATATTAAAGCATTTGCCGTGTATCATGGCTTTATCAAAAAATAATACATTTTTCACACCAGTTCTGTGCGATAATTGTTGCCTGTATAGGGTTAATAAGAAAGTTAACCTTGAATAAATCATCTTATTTTCTTCAAAATGAGAAATAATTTGTGAGATAAGGGAAAAAGCGAACTGTCTTCATTCAGAGACATATAATTATATCTACAGCCAGAGAAGAATAACTTACTTTCTGTTGAGACTTTTTCCCTACCAACGGTTAAATTGCTCACTATTACTGGAGCCTGAATGCGGTTGTCATTGCCAAGGTCAGATCAAATATTCACCGTCTTTGAACTTGTGTTGATCTGGTCTGACCACGTTTTATTCGAAAGACACCGATACGCCGGTTTGATTTCCACGCAAAGCAAAAGTGAAGCCGAGAAGTTAATGTCGACAATTGATTATGTTATTCTTTATTTGTTGTATTCCCATCTTTTTTTTTACGAGTGACTTCTTTTCTTACGTAGCATTATTTTTCACTGTATATCTTCTTTTATATGCCTTGTTAAAACCGAACGGGTAAGATCATGGCTCTCTACGCCTTCCTTACTTTAGTCACTGTATCTTTGTTCTTCCATTTATGGACATAGATATTATTCGCTGTTTCATCTGCTTTTCTTTTGCATTTAGTATATCCTGTAAGATATTTAGTCGCCAGGTCTCACGTCCATCAATATTTGACTAAGGAATTTGACTAAGGAATTTGACTAAGGAATTTGACTAAGGAATTTGACTAAGGAATTTTACTATGGAATTTTGACTGTCTCTTTTTATGTTTAGCAGTAGTTTCCTTATAATTCCTATTCTGATATTCTGGCTATACTTTTTTTTCCATATAATTATCAGCATCGGTCGGTCAGTCCATATCTCCGTATCTTTAAGTATCATCTATTCTTCACGACGTTCACTGGCATATAGCAGTTGAACACTCTTTTTTTGCGTCTAAAGAGATTTTCATATTTCTCAATAATTTTCTTAGATTTTCTAAGGCCTTTTACGCTATTCGCATGTATCCTTGGATGTATATGTCACCACTTTCATCGTCTGTAACAACACCCCTAGATAGATATCTCCTCTAACTTGATTCTGATATCCCCAGTAAGTAGATCACACATTAAAAAAAGTCTATTTTGCTAACATCATTCTGTTTTCTGACAACTAGTCTTTTCTTCATACACTCCTCGATTACATTTTAATTATACTTTGTTTACTTTCTGACTTTGGTATCAACATAGCTTATGTTTATTAGACTATGTCCGCCGATAAATAATCCTGATAGGACTTCTAGTTCTCTTATTATCATCTGTACAGGTTAAATAATTTCGTCGGAAAATGCATTCCTGTCATACTCTTTTTTCTTTTGTGCATTAAGTGAACTCGTTCTCATTACATACTTCACGAATATCTTATCCGTTTTTTTTCTATTTTTCTAATATTCCAAGAAGGTCTTCAAGTCTTAGCCTAGCAAATGACTGCCTAATTTTCAAACCATAAGTATAACTCTTGCTGTATTTGTATTGTCCGTTCTGATAGTATTCCGGACATAAAATACAATTATTTGTTGCATTGCCTTCAAGAAAGTCAACGTTTTTTTTTTTCTTATTTCCGGTTCAATTCCGCTATGAAATCTATTCATCGGAGTCTAATAATAAGTTTATTTATTTGGCTAATAAAACTAGTTGCCCAAAAGAATTCACATTTATTCCACCTGTTCTTTGTTGTTTTCGCTCTTCTTTCTTTTCGGCAGAGCTATGAAAAGAGATCTACTGAGGTTTTCCAGTATGTCGTCGCTCTCTCATACTTCATACCGCTCTCTCATATTTCATTTCGAGATACTTATATATCCCCAAATCTTCTAAGACTCTCAATATTTCTATTATAAACTCATTGAACACTGGAGTTTTCTATGTTTTTTTAAATTTCATTTTCGGCGGTGTTGATCTTGCTTCATATTTTAATATTTAATTACTCTCATGTTTTTCTGCACCATTGGTTTCTTCCCTCTTTTTCCCACTCATTAGATTTTTTGCATACGTCAATATTTCGCAGATTCTTTAACGCTGCATATTCACCTTGAGAAAATAATATGAATATTTAACTAAACATGATATATAAACTATCGAAAGATATTTGCCTCTATGAGAAAAAAAAAAGAGATAGATAGAACGGGAGAGCGACATCCATCTCAATGTTGCCGGTTGTTTAATATTTAGCCAAGACCAATTATTGTAAACGACTGTTCAGCGACTTTCGAGTCAGCTCAGTGAAAAAGCTTAATTATTGAAGGACGATTCTAGTACACGCATGCGTGGTTACAGTTTAATCACTACAGGGACCTATTCGTCCAAACGAAACGTTTTGTGCGTATCATAATCCTCGTGGAATTTATTTATTGTGTACATTTTAGATTTCAATTGTCTTTTGTAAATCTTGTTTTAATTGTTTTTATTTTCAGATCTTTTTATTGGCCTTATTGAATTTTCGACTTTCACCAACGATTCAGAGTAAAGATGTTTCACATTCTCATTTTTATGTTTATTCCTGCTTTTTCTAATCGTCTGCTATGATTGCAAATTAAATTAGAGTTCATAGTATATGTATCAGATCACTTGGAAAAATCTTCGCTATATGAACAATGAAGTTATATAAGATTTTGCATTTGATTTTTTATATAGTTTTATATAATATTACTCATTGGGCAGCCCGGCGTGGTGTAATGGTTAGCAACCTTGTCTTGCTAGACCAATTACGACTGAATAGTGAGTTCGACCCTCAGTGGGTGCCCCATATTTTCGCCCTTGTGCCACATCTAAGCTACGCTTGGAAAAAGTCTATTGGGCACTTCGGGGTGGTGTAATGGTTAGCAAGTTTGTCTCGCTATAACAATTACGACTGAGTAGTGAGTTCAATCCTCACTGGGTGGCCCTTACTTTCGGCCATGTGCCACATCCAAGATTCGATTGGAAAATCACTATAATATTATTCATTTGCTTTCTGAATGTTTGGCATTTAATAGAACGATTTTCCTTAAATAAGAATGGTCTACGTAGCTTGTTTCTTCTTCACGGATTGAGAAATTGATTGAATTTAAGGTACTATCTGATTTTAGAGTCACACTCTACCCCAGTATTTTCTTTGAGGTTTCACTGTATTTTTTAATGTACATATGTTCATTTTAAAACATAAAAAATATTATGCAATAAAGCAAACCTTAAAATCGAGAACAGTGTTGATATAGACATGGAACAGACAGCATGCGACGATGAGGCAGATCTTGATTATTTTAGCGAGCACGAAAGCGTCTGAGATTTACCAATTCAAATCCAAGACGGCTAAAATACACCAAAGTCAATAAAGAATTTGGCCGGAAATAATTGAAGAACACGTTGACTTTGTTGAAGACAACGGAACAAATAATGCTATTTTTATGTTCTGAATACTACCAAAATCAAAACGGGTACCACAAGTGCAGCAAGATCGATATTTATGTTTTGTAAACCAGACAGTTATTTGATAAGCCAGGGCATGGAATATTGGAAAAACTGAAAAGACGGCTAAGATATTCGTGTAGTGTCTAAAGAGAATCAGTTCACTCAATAGTAAGACAAGAATGCATTTTCCAACGAAATTATTTAACCTGTACAAATGATCATAAGACAACTAGAAGTATTTGTGGTTTGGGACAGGGCCTCTGTTCTTCTGATCACTAACACCCCAAACGAAGTAGTTCAGAGTATTTCATGAATCAGAGCTCTCTTGCAACGTCTAGTTCGTAGAAATTCTCATCCAGCCTGACGAAAATGTGTCTATGTTTATCACATCAACTTTGACCCATTCATCAATGCGTAACACCCAGTGAGCTTCGAATTCCCCAAACAACACAACTAATTTACTCAAGTCAACTCAATGGTAGAAGCGCAAACAATTACTTGCATATTTCTTATTTCAGGGTCCTTTAAATTTACAGAGCTCAACAATTACAGCACTAGACTAGTCAGACTAGATTCGTTTGGCATCAGAACGAATATTTTGGACACTCAGTGAGAATCGAACTCGGTCCTCAGTAGTAATTATCGTCCAGTTTGGTAATCATTACCTTGCGGATATTTAAGTTTAGCACAGGTGCACACGTAGAGAGAACAAATTCCTACTCTGCAGTCAAGTTCAAGTATACTAGCTCCTTAACCATTACTCAATGCCGAGAAGCCCGGAAATATTTACTAGACTTAACTTAGTTTGGCATATTGTCACAAGTTTTTGGTACCCAGCGAGGATTGAACTCACCATGAGGTATCAGATGGCCGAGTTCAAATTCCGGTCAGTTCGTTATTTTCACTTTAACGCGAATATCTTGTGTAAAGGTATGAATCCATTTTCTTGTAAAAAGTATGAATTTCTCTGCTTATTGAAGGTACGAATCCATGTCTTTTCGAAATATATGGATCCATGTCCCAGGGAAATATATGAATCCATTTCATTGGGAAAGCTATGAACACATTTCCTTGGGAAATATATGAATCCATTTGTTGGGAAGGTTATGAATCCATTTCCTTGGGAAAGGTATAAATCCATTTCATTGGGAAAGGTATGAATCTATTTCCTTGGGAAAGGTATACATTCATTTCCTCGGGAAATATATGGATTCATTTCCTTGGGAAATGCACGAATCTATTTCATTGGGAAAGGTATAAATCCATTTCCTTGTGAATGTATAAATCTATTTTCACTCCTCAGTGAAATAATGCGACTTTTTCCTTGGGAAATATATGAATTCATTTCGTTGGGAAAGGTATGAATACATTTCCTTGGGAAATGTATGAATCCATTTCGTTAGGAAAGGTATGAATACATTTCCTTGGGAAATATATGAATCCATTTCCTTGGGAAAGGTATGAATCCATTTCCTTGGGAAATATATGAATCCATTTCCTTGCGAAAGGTATGAATCCATTTCCTTGGGAAATATATGAATCCATTTCGTTGGGAAAGGTATGAATACATTTCCTTGGGAAATATATGAATCCATTTTCTTGGGAAAGGTATGAATCCATTCCCTTGGGAAATATATGAATCCATTTCCTTGGGAAAGGTATGAATCCATTTCCTTGGGAAATATATGAATCCATTTCCTTGGGAAAGGTATGAATCCATTTCCTTTGGAAATATATGAATCCATTTCCTTGGGAAAGGTATGAATACATTTCCTTGGGAATTGTATGAATCCATTTCCTTGGGAAAGGTATGAATACATTTGCTTGGGAAAGATATGAATCAATTTCCTTGCGGAATATATGAATCCATTTCCTCGGGAAAGATATGGATTCATTTCCTCGGGAAATGCATGAATCTATTTCATTGGGAAAGGTATAAATCCATTTTCTTGTGAATGTATAAATCCATTTCCACTCCCCAGTGAGATAATGCGACTTTATCTGGTGAAATCATTTAATTGCTATGTTCACTAGAAGAATTATTCTTGCAGTCCTAAATATGTTTCGGAATTAATCATACTAAGCGGGTTGATAAAACCAAATCATTCATTCAATCATTCAAAAATCCAGAGAGGATTGAACTTATTACTCATCAGTCATAGGAAAACTCACTAGCTCGTTAACAGTTACTAAGCGTCTAGATGCCCGTCAATATTTACTGATCATAATTTAGCTCACTAGCTTGTTAGCCATTACCCAACACCGAGAGGACTGACTCTATATATGGTGTTTTCCTTAGCTTGGGATAATTCCATAAGTTTGATCCATGCATGAAGATTGAGCGGAATAGCTCCCTAACGATTACCCCATTCAGAAGCATTAGAACATACTTACTAAGCTGAGTAAGGCCACAAGTATGAGATAAATCATTGAGGATTACTAACTTCAACTAGACGAGCTCATTAACTATTACCCCTCGCCGAGGTTCCCGACATATAATCATTGTTGGCACTGAAATATTTTAAGATCACGTTTTAGTAGCAATGTATGTATAAGGTTGAATGTGTGTATCTGGATGTGGATGCGAAGTGTTTTTGAATGTGTATACAGGCATGGATATGTTTGTGTGTGTATGCGTTTTCGTGTGTCTGAATGTGCGTTTCGTTTGCGTGTGTACGTGCATTTGTGAGTGGCTGTGTTTATTAAACACCCAGTGAAATCAAACTCTCACACAATTTCCGTTAGAGAACGTTAGAGCTATGGATTCTCTTTCTTTTGTCGGGTTAAAAGCCCTAAACCCTTTGATGACGAAGCCTTCCGTTTATGCCAAAGTCGATCATGCACGAAAAGGCTAAATTAATTCAATTACTCCGTATGCACAAGCCGTCGTCTTTGTATTTATTTATTTTTCTTTCAAATAACAACGCTTCCACAACATAAAAAAGGCCTTTAAAGACAGAACATAAAAACTGACGCGTTAAGTGAAAATTATTTTATGCAGAAATAATTATTTATATTCCGCGTCTTATATTCGTAGTACAAATAACGTTGTTGGTTAATTATTTGGCTGAATAGACGAAAAGAAAGAAGTGGATAGTTTGTTTCGAGCAGGTTTGTCGACATATTAGCAAGAGAAGCGCAAGGATAAGTGAAAAGAATTGCAGTTAATATATGCTGGCATTCATTGTACATGACAGAAGTTCTTACGAACAGGTTTCATTCAAGTTGTGCACTTATATCTTTAAGAAATGGAAAAGTAGAAATATTTAGTATTCAGTTCTAAAGAAAGCTGTATCGTATTTGAAGCTTCACACGAAACATACGTCTTGGTCCTAATGTATATACTTAATACAGATAATATTTCATCTCATTATCGATAATATAATCCCAACTGTATGGCAAGATGGTGATTAGTCCGGTTTTAATGCAAGGAAACGTTCAATATCAGATTTAACCTGTCCATAATTAATCAAATGTCTTCATTTTAAGAAGTTTTGTAATGACATGAAGTGATTGATCGTCCGATGGTTCACGTTGAATGATCTGAGGTGGGAGGGCGAACAAAATTTCCATATTTAGAGGCAATCTTTTCCTGCGTGACTCGATTAATATATGCCCTTGCATTGTCGGGTAAGATTAAAACAACTTTATGATAAAGGAATGACAGATGATTATTCTGATGACCGATGACAGTAATTAGAAGCAGTATCTGTTTCACATTTCGTGACAGATGACACCCTTCTTAACCCACTAAAAACAGAACTTCATTTTGTTCTGGTGTTGTTTATAAGATTTTTTTTTTTCTATTTCACGAGGTGCTGACCATTTGCGTTTTCACTGGTAATGATTATAGATATATTACATTTTACATCACTGGGGATGATCCTTACCAGGACAGGCTCATAGCAAGTCTACTCTTCAATGATGAACAGAAGGAAACTCTTTAAATTGAAAAGCAATCAGAATCTATGGATACAAAAGGTGATTATTTTTATTTGGTTAAGATGAGATAATGTAGGTCAAATGAACACCGCTTACTGACGTCACTTCATAGAGAGACGAAAGTGGTTAGTCAACTTCCAGGAGTCAAACCGAGCAGTTGCCTTTTTAGCACTGGCCCAGAGTGGGAGGCAGTCAGTTGCCACGTAGGCAGCTACTGAGGTTATTTTCCTTTGCGAATATATATTCGTCGGCTCGCTATCCTCATGTTTGGAAGAAAAACATGACTCAACGTTTCCTATTTATAGAAGATGTCGCTAGTGAGATAAAAGATAAATCCGGCTTGCCCTGAATATATAATCCTAAATATGGCCTCTCAAGAAACATAAAAGAAAGCTCCGGCAGATTCAATTCTCGTTAGGGATTATTGCAAGACCATAGATCTGCTTGTTGTGTAGAGATATGTTATAGATTCTATGCGTGGGACAAACGTTAATATGTCCACATAGTTTTGTATATGACATAGCGGGTATAAAAATCTCTATCTATGAGAACAAAGCATGTTTTTAATTTCTTTATTTCAGCTACTCCGTTCCGTCCGTGGAATAAGGTTTTAATATATCAAGGATATATTAACGTCCATGAAAGGGAAACACAAAAGGGAGAAGTTCTTCCATAGTTCAACTTCAATCTGGTGACATACCCAACGTGATGACTACCCTACACTAACTGGTCAAGCGGGCGTGATATTTGTACTCCATTAAGATTATGAGGGATCTATTAATAAATTTTAGGCACTTTTCCGAGATCTTGAATGTGACTATGATCGGAGTTTGAAATGTTTTGAAGAAATTTGGTTCACAGTTTCATGCGAGACAATTTTTCACTCCTTAATCTGTATTACCTATCTACGAGTTTCATACTTCGAATATTGCTTCCGCATAATGGTCCGGTGCTCCTGATATATATCTACAAATTCTTGATAAAATCAGAAGAAGTATCAGGAATATTATTGGTTCTGACCTCGGGTCTCGCTTCAATCACTTTCCCACCTCAAAATGCTGCAAGGAAAGTTATTTTTTAATCCTTGAGGTCTATTCTGTTTGTAGCAGTGTGGTGCTGCCGTTGACTCAGGTTGAACACTATGTGTTCTTTCGCTTGCTAGGGGTTATTAAGATCGTGATTTGGACGACACGCCAGAAGGAATTCTATGAAGGCAAGAAGTTCATTTCATCCTAAATAATCTTGTACTTTAAGCATCAGCTTTAAGGCAAATTTAGGACGGAAAAGCGGCGGCTCTCTTCATAAGAATTTGGTAAAATGTGTGTGAATCTTGCGCGTTTGTGTCGAGTGAAAGGGTCTGATTAAGAGTGACACGATGATGCCGGTCAGACATCAGGATATTGTTCGCACGGATTAATTTAGTTTAGGGTTGTTTTTGTTTCTTTAGTTACTTTATTTCAGTTAACTTAGCTAGGGTGTGTATGCTCATTGGCCCCTTTTATTTCTGTCCCCTTTTTTTCTTTTCTTTTTTAATTCCCCATCCCCTCCCTCGTTAGATGGTCAGTGATGTCAGTTCTCTGGTCGATGTGGGGCGGCTTTCGTTCCGGGTGTGATGTTCCTATTTGTTGTGACTGAATAGTTGTGTGAGTGCTTGGGATGAATGAATGTTTTATATTATTATCGTCTCGCATTGATGTCGTCCATTTGACTAATGTTTCTGCGACATTCAAAGATTGCGCGGTTCTTTGTTACTAACATTATTTTGTTCAGTTTCTTGTAAATAGATTTGTATTCATATTGTAAATACTCATCGGGGCTAGTTTTAAAATGTTGCTTTATGGCCTTCCGTCCACAGACAATGATTTGTACATATTGGATTTATTTAGAACTTTCATGGAGACATTGAGGTAATAGGGTGCACGTAGTAAGAAATGTAAGTACGAATGCGTTGTTTTGGTATAAGGAATATTGTTTTCTGTTTGGGTCAGTGCTTGTGGCCAGCTAAGTCTAACGTTAAGACAGCAGAAAAATGTCCCTTTCCCCATTTCCCATCTTGGCATTGTGCCACATTTTGTAAATAAAATACAAATAAGTATCGCTCTTCGCTATTGACCCCTTTTATTCTGTCCCCATTTTTCTTTGGTTTTATTCTTCATCCACTCCTTCGTTAGGTGGTTAGTGATGTCAGTTTTCTGGTGGATGCGGGGTGACTTTCGTTTCGGGTGTGATTTTCCTATTTGTTGTTGTGTCAGAATGAGTGTTTGATTAAGTGAATGCTTGGGATGAATGAATGTTTTATATTATTATAGTCCCGCATTGATTTGATGTTTCTCCCACATTTAAGAATTGAGGGGTGGTTTTATTATTTTTATTAGTGTCTTGTAATTATCTTTGTAAATTTTTGTAAATATTCATTGGGGCTACATTATTAAATTTATTGTTATATTCCACTCCCTCCAAAGACAATGAATTGTACATATGTGGACTAGTTAGGTCTTTCATAGAGACATTGCGGTATTATGGTGGATGTAGTAAGAAATTCGTCCTTTTTCAAACCCTTCATTTTGGCTTTGTGTCACATTTCTGTACGTAAACAGAATTATTATCACTCTTCACTCTGGTATCTAAACTTTATGAATTAAGCACTGTACATGTTTGGCGGTGAGGTCTCATCAAATTACAGTTGATTTGCCTAGAAGTAACCGTAAGTTCTATGCTAGCAGTTTCTTTTCTCGCAGCACTCGCTTTTGGGACACACCTTCGGCTCCATGCATCCCAACCAACTGTGATCTTCAAAAATGTAAAGGTAATGTCAATCGTTATATACTGTCTTCTTGACCACTCTTCTATTGTTCTTGCTCTTTAATAATACTTCTGTTTTCTAATGCTTTCACACCCAGTAACCCCTTCTTGCTTGGGGTGAATTCCATTGAAAAAAGTCTCGTCCAATTCACGTAGGATTTTTATTTTTACCTTAGCTATGATCTGCAGAAGATCACAGTGACGGAACTCATCAGTCGAGACCGAAGGAAATCGTAGAGAGAAAACGTTACTGGTAAAAACTCGATAAACAATCATTGACATGTGCGTGCACTTAAGGCCTCACTTACAGAGAACAAATGTTTCGTGCCGTTTCCTGTGCAGGGGAGCAAGTGTCAAATTCATACACTATACATTGGGTGATATGGGTTTGATCTGTTTTCATTTAAAAAGATGAAGACAGCACAAAGTTAAATTTAACCCCCTTGATATTAATGCATCTATATACACCGAATGCCAAACATTTAGAAATTTGTTTGTATATAGAAAAGCACGGTTTTGTTTCTATCATCATCTATGTATATTTAAGACACCATCAATAAATGTAGATGCCATTTTGCTGGAGGAAACTCATGATTTACGAATTATTTTTGCATTCAGTTACCAACTATTATCACTCTCTCTCTCTCTCTCTCTCTCTCTCACACACACACACATATATAGAGAGAGAGGGAGAGGGGGAGAAAGTGAGGGAGAGATTGATAGAGAGAAAGAGAACTATATATATATATATATATATATATATATATATATATATTATTATTATTAACTAATATAGTAATTTTGCTCTTTCGACATAGACCTCTACATGGATGAGTATACTCCTGGAAATTCCATACGGATTAAATATAATATCATTCCTTTGTTGCACATTATGAGAATAAGTCGAGGTCTCTTTGGAATATTCCTACCGAATTACTTAAAAGAAACAATCTATTACATATGCAAAAAGAAAGATTTACTCCAGAGTAAAATTGGGAGCTGTTTTTTTAGAGCTCTCATGAAACAAAAATTATTATCTATGGGATTTTAAGTGTTTGATATTCTTTAATTAATAATAATTTTTCTCTGTCTTTTGACATAGAGCTCTCTCTGTATGTATATCCTCTGGGAAATTCCATACGGATTAACATATTGTATCATTAATATATATACATATATATATATATATATATATATATATATATATATATATATATATATATATATATATATATATATGAGGTCTTGTCAAAAAGTATCGGGACAGTTGCTATCATAACCCAACTAATGTAGGTAGAGTGAAGTCACTTGAAAAAGATTGACCTTGAACTCTTTTGCGTATACACATCAAGTTAGAACGTTCTCACTCATTTCTGTTTTTACAACAGTGCTTCAAAGGAATGCGTGTAGTGTGTGATCGTCTCACAATCCCACATTGCGCTCTGCCCTCGGGCCTAAGATTCTCGGAATTGCTATGAGGAATATTCTACAGACTTCCGACGAACGGCGTGGTAACCGTGTTCCCCGGACATGAGTCATAACAACCATTTATGTGTCATTGTGGAAAAGAATGTTCCCATACATGATCCTGCACCTGAATAACAAGGACCTTCAAACAGCTATCGAGAGGTCATAGTTCGATATCTTTGCAAAGGCCATCCGACCACCTGTAGAACTGGTGCCATGTTCAGTTGCTGAAATTCACCACGCTAGATGTGTTGGATTTACAAACGCCATTTTTTCTACAATTTTGTTGTATCCTAAAAAGAGGTTACAAACAGACAAACGTGGTACTCGCGAGAAAAGAAACAGCAACACGCTCGTAGATGAAAGAAAGAGAGTTTTATTGTAAAAGAGAATACACTACTGAAAGACAGGAAATCTGTTAGCAGGCTACTAACTCCAGAAACAAGTCCGACAGGTATATCCTCAGCTTATTATATATTTCTACTGATATAGTCAGTCAACATAGCGATAGGCAATGTGGGACATTCCATTGCAAATTTATTCTTCCTTTCTCCAATTTCTGAATAAAAAAGTGACACGTGTCATTTCTTACGCGTCATTATGAAGGATAGTGGACATGTCAGTCGGAGACTTGGTGTTTGGAGTAGAAATAAAAACAGGGAGAAGATAACAGTGGGTTGAATATTTCTAAACGTCGTTTAGTGATGATTATATTTTTCAGATATAATTTCAGTTTTTGCTAGAAATAAACTGGTTTTATTCAATCTACATTACTTTCCAGACATATACACAATTTAAATGTAATATGAAAGCATAAAGAGAGATAAAGAGAGAGAGAGAGAGAGAATGTGAGAGTGAAAGAGTGATAGAAAGAGTGAAAGTGAAAGTAAATATTAAAATTGCATGCTTAAACACATCAATATTATCAGGATTACAGAAAAGGTTGAAACAGAGTCAAAATACAATGGTGATTCCTGTGTCCACATTGTGTATATAGATAAACAATCTGTCTCACTGACTGAGTATTCTTCTATAAATATATCAAATTTTCAACAACATTGGTTCCTAGGAACCGAGTTGCTTGACACTCATACGTTGAAAACGATGGGTGAGTCCATTATAGAAACATATATGAATATATGAATATATATATGAGACAAAGGCGGATTGAGATAGATAATGTACAAACTGAGATAGATAGATAGATAGATAGATAGATAGATAGATAGATAGATGTGCGTAAAAACATGTATAAAAAATCCAGAATCCTCTGATACACATTTCATATCCATTTTCTCTTTGTATAAGCATATATCCATCAGTGCATTTTATTCTGCCATTCCGTTGTCGTTAAACTCTGTTCTGCCTTTTGCAATTAGAACTGCAATGTGATTTTCACGCCAATTAAAGATGCTAATCAATCCCGCACCCTCATATTTAATTAAGTTTATTCATTAAAGACACAAGACTGTTTACTTTCTTTTCTTATAGGTTTTTCTTTATTTCTTGTCGAGTATTTCTTTTCCGGCGTTGATTAATTAATGGAGAGGCCGCGAATGTGTTCTTAATGCAGTTTACAATGTGAGCGCAACACATTTCTAGAAATAACATTTTGCATACAACGAGTAATTATTGTTTTGCAACAACCGGGAGAGGGTGGTGTTGGATTATATATTTGACTCTACGATCAAAAAGGAATATTTTCGTAAAATTTATGGCGGCGTATTTTCTATAAAAAGTGACAAACGCTAAAGAATAAAACCATAATTATTATTTCATGAATTAATATCTTGTTTTAAGTAACATATTTCGCGTAACTTTTTCTGTCCTTATTTTGAAGTTGTCTAAACCTCTGAAACTGAATGCTACTATTATACAAACAGATATATATTTGTTAATTTCATCGTAGCCGGTACGAACTTTCAATGTCAGTAAGCGTATATCCTGTGCAGTATTAGTCAAGTAGAGTTGAAGAGACTCCTTTACCTTGATATTTTTAGCAACTTTACTTATTCGTGTATTATACCCATTCGCCCTTCTTAAATGGTTTAATGTAAAAGGTAGAGCAGCCTATAATTCGCGGGATTAGTGTAACGGTTATCGGTACAGAAAGAGAAATAGTCGAGCCGGATTCGAATTCCAGTCTAGCCTGTCTCGTTCAAATAATAGACATGAACTCGTCTCTTACTCCCAATCCACAGTTAAGGGTTAAAGAGCAGCATAAGCAGGGCTTTGTAGCCTTGGTTGGAAGCCAGTCTAAAAGAAATAAATTTATAACAAAACTTAAGAAAAGGAAACGGGAAATTGCTTGAGATTTTTCTCGTGTATACATGACGATTCAAAGATAATTGAAAAAAAATGGAAGACCTGACCGACTATGTTCAGACGTGGAATTTGAATGAATTATACGCGAAAACTAAATATTAAAGCATGTCAAACAATGCTGTTCAAGCTTGCTATTCCGGTAGACACCGAGGAGTTGTTTACTAATTATATTTTAGGCAAAACGGTATAAAATATTTCGTCGCTAGCTCATAATTAGAATGTTTGAAAATTTCCCAAATAATAACTAGAATATTTGGTAATTTCCCAAATGATATTTAGAATGTTTGGAAATTTCCCAAGTGATATTTAGAATGTTTGGAAATTTCCCAAATCATATTTAGAATGTTTGGAAATTTCCCAAATGCTATTTAGAATGTTTGGAAATTTCTCAACTGACATTTAGAATGTTTGGAAATATCCCAATGATATTTGGAATGTTTGGAAATTTCGCAAGTGATATTTAGAATGTTTGGAAATTTCCCAAAGAATAAGTAGGATGTTTGGAAATTTCGCAAGTGATATTTGGAATGTTTGGAAATTTCCCAATGGTATTTGGAATGTTTGGAAATTTCCCAAGTGATATTTAGAATCTTTGGAAATTTTCCAAATGATATTTGGAATGTTTGAAAATTTCTCAAGTGATACTGAGGATGTTTGGAAATTTCCCAAATGCTATTTAGAATGTTTTGGAAATTTCCCAGGTGATATTTAGAATGATTGGAAATTTTCCAAATGATATTTGGAATATTTAGAAATTTCTCAAGTGATATTTAGAATGTTTGGAGATATCCCAATGATATTTGGAATGTTTGGAAATTTCCCAAAGAATAATTAAAATGTTTGGAAATTTCGCAAGTGTTGGAATGTTTGGAAATTTCCCAATTGATATTTAGAATCTTTGGAAATTTTCCAAATGATATTTGGAATGTTAGAAAATTTCTCAAGTGATATTGAGGATGTTTGGAAATTTGCCAAATGATATTTATAATGTTTGGAAATTTCCCGAGTGATATGTGCTATATCTACTTTGGAGACTGTTAGTATCAGAAATTCAAAACTGGCCTAACTCCGAGTATTTGTCCTGATAGGATCGTATGAACAAATCTGGCAAATATTTAATAATTTATTTTTAGATGATCAAATCTGGACAATTGGGTTTTCTGCCTCTTTTCGTTATGAGCTTATTTGTAATCTTGTTGAAATGAATTATATGTGTCAAAAACAAGACTAATGTTTAAACACTTTTTAAAACATGACCTATATTCATTGAATTGTGGGACCCTAAAACACAAAATTCTGGGAATTCAGTTTTAGCCATATTGGGAACATAACGAACCGCACTGAAATTGGAACTCGTCTCTCTGCGCAGATACTGTCCAAATGTTGGGAAATTTCCCAAATGCTATTTAGAATGTTTGGAAATTTCCCAGGTGATAATTAGAATGTCTGGAAATTTCCCAATGTATGCTTAGAATGTTTGGAAATTTCACAAAATATAATTAGAATGATTGGAAATTTCCCAAGTGATAATTACAATATTTGGAAATTACAAAAATGATAATTAACATGTTTGGAAATTTCCAAAATGATATTTAAAATGTTTGGTAATTTCCCAAGTGATGTTTAGAATGTTTGGAAATTTCCAAAATTCTATTTAGAATGTTTGGAAATTTCTCAACTGACATTTTGAATGTTTGGAAATTTCCCAATGATATTTGGAATGTTTGGAAATTTCCCAAGTGATATTTACAATGTTTGGAAATTTCCCAATGATATTTGGAATGTTTAGAAATTTCCCAACTGATATTTAGAATGTTTGGAAATTTCTCAAGTGATATTTAGAAAGTTTGGAAATTTTCCAATCATATTTGGAATGTTTGGAAATTTCCCAAGTGATATTAGGATGTTTGAAAATTTCCCTATGATATTTGGAATGTTTGGAAATTTCCCAATTGATAATTAGAATGTTTGGTAATTTCCCAAGTGATATTTAGAATGTTTGGAAATTTCCCAAATGATATTTAGAATGTTTGGAAATTTCTCAAGTGATATTTAGAATGTTTGGAAATTTCCCAATGATATTTGGAATCTTTGGAAATTTCTCAAGTGATATTTAGAAAATTTGGATATTTCCCAATGATACTTGGAATGTTTGGAAATTTCCCAAGTGACGATTAGAATGTTTGGTAATTTCCCAAGTGATATTTGAAACTCTTTTAAAAACATGACCTATATTCATTGGATTGTGGGAACCTAAAACACAAAATTCTGGGAATTCAGTTTTAGCCATATTGGGAACATCACGAACCGAACTGAAATTGGAACTCGGCTCTCAGCGCAGATACTCTCCAAACTCTGCGTTGCTTGCTTAACTCCGTTCAGCGTTCGAGAATCAATGTTTCAATGTGATATATCCGTAATCTATCAGTGCGTCGAGATTTACTTTACCCCCCCCCTACACGCACACACTGAGTCAGATGGTTTTTATCGTAGGGATCCGAGAGTTTTCACTCGGGCTGCTTGTCTAAGCTGGTCTTAGCTGGTCATATCTTGTCCAACCTGCCCAGTGCTCGTCTAAGCTAGTCAAAGCCGTGTTACCACCTGTGGCAGGGAAGTATCCCTGTGGCAGGTAAGTATGATCTATACACAAATGGTATATACAAATAATTACTGTGGATTTTTTTACCACTTCGTGAGAACGGTTCTGCTTGTGAATGATTCTGATAAATTCTACTGTAATTTTTTTCATGTTTTCTGCTCGCTTTCATCAGTCGTTTTTATGGGAGCTGATTTTTTTGAAAATAGAATTGTCAGCAATGTATTTTTTCTCCCAATAATAAAGAAAACATGTGACTTGCATCTGATGAAATCTGGAAATCAAACCTTTTTTTTTAAGTGTGACATATTTATTTTAAAGTCGTCGTTCTCTATCTCTTGCTTACCACTTTTAACTTTTAAAAAAAAAGTATGTTTGCCTGTAAGCTTAAAGACGCAGCTTGACACTGTTATTTACTGAATTTTATATCTGGCATTTTCAGTGTTGTCTATTAAATGTGGTTGTGTTAAGCTCAACTCACAGGGTCATCTTTCAGACAGAAAATATGGCTTTCGCTTCTTTAACTCAACTATATATATATATATATATATATATATATATATATATATATATATATATATATATATATATATATATTACAGGTCTACCGGAATGTAGGACGGTCATGGCTAATATACAAAGACAAGCTGAAAAGCAACTTGTCAGCTGTCAATATACCACATAACACCATTGAGCGCTTAGCCTTGGAGCGGGTAAAATGGAGATCAACTTGTTTTAGCGAACTCAGCAGTTTTCAATGTGCTTGTCAGGATCATCTTCAAGAAGCGAGAGCAAGATCTAAAAGGTCAGCCAATCTAACAGTGATCTCATCTCACAATTCTCACTCCTTGCTCCATTTGTGGCCTTCTTTGTAAATAACTAGCGGGTCTTATCGCACAAAATTTTATAACTGAATCAATTAAGCTGTCAGATCCTCATACGTCGAAACCGGCAGGGAGAGTCCATTATATATATATATATATATATATATATATATATATATATATATATATATATATATATATATATATATGTTAACAGTTATTATCGAAAGAGATTTAGATAAGTGTGGTGAATATCAGAATGATGCTGTAGATGTATCGAACGTTTAAGGCTAGTTTGGCATGCTTGTCTTCAAAATTTCAAGAGTTATGGCGTTTCTAACTTTTTTTTATTTGATGCGTTATTTCTTATCAAACAGTGAAAGGAAAGTTTTCTAGATACCTCCTTAAGACTATTTTTCCTTATTGTCATTTGTTCTTAAATTAGTGTCTATGCTAATGATACTACTATTTACTCCTATCTTATTGCTAAGTATGACAGGTCCGATAAAATCAAATTAGTAAGTAATCTTGAAGAGAGCCATCAATCTGTTGTTAACTGGTGCAAGAAATGGCTTGTCAATTTTAACGCATCCCAAACTAATCTGCTTTCTTTTAATCATCATAAAGAGCATTTTTTCACTCATAAACATGACAGATACTGGTCTTTAGGCGAGTAAGTCATTGTGTCTTTTCAGTCTAACGTTTTTCTGTGACATGAAGGGAAAAGATTATATTGAATCAATTAAAAGGTCTACCGATAGAAAATGTTTTTACTGTGTGGTGAAAGACGATGTTACTGTTCAGAATCTATCATGCAAGTTAATCAGTGTATCATTTGTCCGTACATGATATATTGCTGCCACACCTGGTCTGGTGATTCTCGCCAGAATCCATAGAAGAATCATTGGTCCTCACCTGACATCATGGCTTTTGTCATTTTTCACTGCCGTAAAGTATGTTTTCTGTGTTTTTTCCCTAAAAAACATATTCATAGTAGTTGTTTGAAAGATCTTTCCTCTTTGATACCTCGAGTTCACAAGTTTCAGCGCAGTAATAGATTGGCAGTTAGGTCTCATTATTTTACTGTTGAAATGGCGAGCTGTAACCGTAATTCAATGCTAATACTTACTTCTCTCTTACTTTTCACTTGTGGAAATCTCTTCCGGATTCTTGCTTTCCTGACAACACCAATCTTCGATGCAACGCCAATCTTCGTCTCCTGTCTCCTTAAACCCCTTAGTTTTATTGTCGCCCTTCCTTTCAACAACGTTTTTCAGTTATTTTAGTTTTTACCACTTTTCTCGGGGAGAAATGATTTAAACAAAGTGCAATAAAGAAAAATAATTACGTTGCAACATAATTTTTCTTCGAAATTAATTTTTGTAAATATTAATATTCGGACATATTGCAGTGCCTATACATACAAGCGCCGAACTGTTCTCAAGTCGTTCTATTTGTTTTACTTCTATGTTTTGGTAGACTTCTTAATGGAAAATAAAAACGAACTCTTCGACAAGGGAGTCACAAAAAGCGGGAAGAAAGGTCCATTAACTACAGTGTGTTCTGAACGTCAAAGTGCACTTATATTTTTATTAGCAGTGACGTTTTAATATAGAATACAAGAAGAGAATATGAATGAAAATTATAAAAATGTTGAAAGTGACACCCGTTAGCATCGATACAGTTGCTTTCCCTGATCAGTAACATTCAGTTATTGCACCGCCATTATTTTGTACGGGAAGAGTTTTTAATCTTTCTCTGATGGCATTATGAGCAGTTCCAAGACCATATCTTGCTGATGCGCTAACTTTATGATTTTCTTGGACTCTGCTGTATACTCTCAGAAATACCCAACAGCTTATCCCCGATAGCTTTACTGGCCTTTAACGAAGTTTGGCATCGTCCACTGAATGGTTTTCCAAAATCTATGCACAAGAATACGAACTCCATTTCGATGCGGAACAGGTGTATATGAAAATTTATCAGCAAAACGCTGTCGCACCAAATCTGTGTATCGACCACCTTCTCGAAATACGTGTTCGACGAGAAACACACGTTCTTCAGTTGATAAAACCATATTAGGGAGAAAACTGAAATATAAAATATGTGATTAGAAAAGGGCACAGTAACTCTGTATAAGAAGACAGAATTCATTGCCATATGCAAGTGAGAAAACCTAAACTGCGAGCTGGCAATTGAGGACATCACATTTTACAAGTACAGTAATTTAACTATCTGATACATGTTATAGTGATTTTCTAAGCACAGATTAGATGTGAAACAAGGCCTAAAGTATGGGGTACCCAGTGAGGATCGAACTCACTCGTAATTGATCTTGCAAGACAAGCTTTCTAACCATTACACCACGTCGAGGTGCCCCTGATACGTGTTATAAACAGACGATGAGAATGTGACTCAGAAATTCGGAGGCGCTTTCCAAAAATGAACACGGTATAAAGTTATAGAAAATAATCGCCGGAAAGAAGATTGTGAACTGCTATATAATATCCAAAGTCTCATATGGCATTGGAAGCTGGGCATTTTTCTCACAGATGAAGGAGAGACTCGAAGCGACAGTGATATAATTTTATAGAAGGATGCTATGGAGGCCATAGATTCAAAAGGTGAGTAACTAGAAAGTTTGGCAGAAGATGAAAACGAAAATGACAGTTGTACTTAAAATCAGAAGGCGCAAGTCGAAATACCTGGGAAGCATAATGATGAAAATGGACCTAAGTAATTTAATACTCACAGGACATGACAAAGTTACGAGGGGCTGAGTGTAATCGCCTAACGAGATTGTGTGAATTGATAGCAGAGCAAAGTAAAAAAAAAACAAAACAAAAAAAACGAAAAAGATCTCAAAATTTACTTAGAGTAACAATGGACCAACATTTTTTGAGATCCATGAAGATCTCAAGGAACATCACCGATAAACAAGATAAGTATTTTCTAGTCATACTGGAAAACACGAATTTGTGTCGATTGGGACACCTTGCGGTAGAATGAGAAACTTCGACATCTTTGCGCTAAAATGTAATCCTATTATCCAAGTGTATACGCTCACTAATATGCATTTGTTCCGAATAAAGTCTTTTAGAATTTTATGAAAATTACTTAACTAACATACATATACATATATACATATATGCATATAGCACTGGAGGGTCGTTTCATCCTATACATGGGACTCATTGGCAGTGCGCATTCCACTACCGAGACTTGAAACTGTAGTTACTGTATCAGGCAAACGTCATACTAATTGTCCAAACGGGCCTGGGCAACGAAGAGGTAGCGAATTAGACTCGATATAACGCTGCTCGATCACATATTCCGTGGTGGAACTCATCCGAGTTTCTCTTTTACCCATAGGACTGTGCCCCCACGAGCCACGACTACTATCCCCAAGCCGCTCCATCCAGAGCATGAGAAGCCGCTTCAAGCAAGGATATACAAGTAATAGAATTAGGAGGATTTGAGATAATTATAATTAAGTATTTCATCGTGTCAACAGAATATATATATATATATATATATATATATATGTATATATATATATATGTGTCTGTGTGTGTGTGTGTGTGTGTGTGTGTGTGTGTGTGTGTGTGTGTGTGTGTGTGTGTGTGTGGCCGGCTGAGTTGTTAGAACGTTCACATTCTGACAATGAGACACGGGTTCGAATCGCACCATGATCGATTTACCAGGAAGGATATTTCCTGATGTTATTTGACTGGAGGGGTCGGACCAGCGTGTGGTTTCTTTGGAAGGTGCTTGAAAAACCATATCACGGGTTGACACAAGCCTTGTGAGTGAAAATGTGTAGACCTGAAACCTTGGGTGCCGTCGGTAGTTGTGCTAGCACGAAGTCACAAGTCATCGTGGCCGAGGGTTTGAGCGTGCTGGCCTTGTTCATATTTTTAGTCACGCTAGATAACACGCTCTTTCCCAGAAACTGTAACTAAGATCTGCACATCATAGTTGCTGTATAAACCACAAGTGGGCTATGTGAATGTTAAATAAACACAAATACGCCTTAGCAAGCAATAAAGATTGGCTAGCCGCCCTAGTACTCAGTTATCCTTGAATACGTATGACCTGCTACACAATACTCCTCCTTATTTGCAACCTCTCTGAGATCTCATCGCTGCTCCCAGTCTCGGTCCATGATATCATTACCATCCTTCTGTAGAACCACGTCTCTGTCGTCTCGAGTCTCTTCTTCATATTTGATGAAATCGTCCAACATTCCCTCCTGTAAAGAAGGACAGATGCCATGTAACAGGTCAGTATTTTTTTCCTTGTTACCAAAGATATCCTCCTGTCTCACAGTATTCTGTCCAGCTTTTGTAACGTGTCCTTGTCCATCCCAATACGTCTACGTATCTCAGTGTCGCACTTACCGTCCTCTGCGAAGACGCTTCCCAGATATTTAAACTTCCGCGTCTGCTTGATTCTAGTGTTCCCAACCTGCAAATTGCATTTCGGGCTCTTCCTCTTAATGACGACGATGCATTCCGTCTTCTTGTAGTTTATGCTTATTCCCTTCTACTCACTATCCGTCTCCAAATTCTGTGGGAAATTTTGTAATTTCCTTTCCGTGTCTGCTCTCGGTACTGTGTCATCCGCGTATCTTATGCTGTTAAGATTGTAGTCGCCAGTACTAAATTCCGGTAATGTTTCCAATTCTCTCAGGACTGCCTCGATGTATAGGTTGAATATGTCGGGTGAGAAGTCGCATCCTTGCCTTACGGCCATTTCTATTTTTTTATATTCACTGAACTCGTTCCCTATGCGTATACATGCTGTTTGCTGACAGTATAGGTTCTTGATTATTTTGATATCTTTCCTGAATGTTGCTGAGAAGTTCCAACAGGTCATTTGCCGAAGCCCTTTGAGTAGTTTATGAAACATAGGTGCACGTCCTTGTGCATCTGTATCGCTCTTTCGATAACATTCTGAGCATGAATATCGCGTTCCTTGTTCCGGTGTCTTTAACGAACCCGCACTGTTCTTGTCCTATCTCTGGCCTGATTCTGCAGCGCGATCTATTCATTAGAATACGGATGATGTGTTTTGTCATGTGGCTCATTACGCTTATTGTTCGGTGGATTTCGCATTCATTTGCGCCTTTTTTCTTAGCCATCGCTATGAAGATAGATCTACTGATGTCTTCCTGTATATCTCCGCTGTTGTAGATTTCATTTGTTATTTCGGTGATCTTGTCTATGCCAAAGTCATCTAAGGCTGTCAACATTTCCGTTACAATTCCGTCTGGCCCAGCCGCCTTGTTTCGCTTCACTTTGGCCAGTGCCGCTTCTACTTCGGTTTTCAGAAGTCCAGGTCCATCGGTAGTTCTGTGCCTTGCTGCGTGTTCCCTTACGTCGTGGAAGAGTTCTCCAATATACTCTCTCCAGCGTTGAAGAACTTTTTTTTCCTTCTCTAATATGAGCATTCCATCCTTTTTCACTTTAGGCTGCGTGTTGACAAGCATGTCTTTTGTACTGTTAGTTGTCTTATTTGTTTGTGCATGTCTCTTTTGTTGGTAGTACTCAATCTTTCTGCACATTTTTCATTTAGCCATTCTTCTCTATCTTGGCTGCATTTAATCCTTATTTCATTGTGTAATTTTCTATATTCCGTTCTGTATCTTGGTCGGGTTTTCTGTCTTCTTTCCATCATGTCGAGAATCTCATCACTCATCCATTCGTTTTTCCTTCTTCGTTCTGTCTCCTGTGATATCTTTTGCTGATGTTACTAAAGCGTTTATTTCGAGTTTCCATTGCGTGCCTCGTATCTTCTTTTTACATTGTCTATGTATTGTTCTTTTAGGTTAGGATCGCGCAGGATTTTGTTGTATTTCAGTTTAGGTGCTTCGTTAGGCTTCTTCAATTTCCGCAGTTTCTGTCTTAGTTTACATATACGAGGGCGATGATCGCTTCCGCAGTTGGCACTTGGGTAGGTTATGTTGTGAACCATTACATTCCTGAATCTTTTTTTTATGGTTATATAATCAATTTCGTTTTTAGTTTCTCCTCCTGAATCCTCCATACCATCCATCTTTCATCGTATGTGATTGTTCTTTTAAAACGATAGATTACTTTGTTGCATTTAAGGAGTGAACAACTATTAATTCGAATTATTAATTTGTTTTTCTGTGAAAGCATGAAATACTCAAACATTGTCGTGATTCACGCATTCAGGAGTTTTCAAATACCTTACGAGGATCATATCAGATATGTGCGAGATCTCTACGATGTCGCGAGTGATCTGAGTTAGCTTAATTTAAATCGTCGTCAACATCAACGACTGCCGGGATCCCGGGACATTTTCGGTCTACCCGACCAAAATGTCCACTTCTTAATCTGGCAGGACACTAATCACTGGCAACTATGGCAATATTCCCATGATTAATATTTTTGACTGCCTGCTGGTCGTTGTTTCTTTTCTCGAAATAAATAACCTATGATAGATAATCTATCATGATTCATCGTTGCAATATGACCAGACCAGCAAAGTTTTGACTGCATCGGTCTCAAGTCCGCCAATGTTGCATTATGCGAGATCAGCATTAAACAGCCTATCGTCAGAATTATAACCATAGATCGTGTTTTGTGGAAAACATCTATCTGATTGATGGGTTCATGATTCTGAGTCGTCCAACAGTATGGTCAAAACGGCTGCTCTACAAACTTGCATTTTGGTGTCCAATTTGATGCCTCTCTGATTCCATAGGCGGTGGCGAAGCTTCCCAAATGCACTTCTAGCTTTGATTTGTATTCATCTTGCTTCCTAAATATTTAAATGTCTTCACATTCTTCGAGTTCTTCCCCAGCAATCTCTATATCAGTGTCTAGGAATTGATGAACTGCTGGAGAATGTCTGATTCACGGAATCTGCTTTGGACAAGGCGGCAGCTGGTGGAATACCTCCGTTTTCTTCATGTTAACGGTAAGGCCAAAATCTTTGCAGTCAAAAGAGAAACGGCTGACGAGTTCCTGGGCTCCCTCTAGCGAGGCTGCTAATTCGAAGAAGTATTTTAGTTTTGCACCGCCGTTGGCCACCACTGATTCGGAATAAAAAAATTAACACCAGTGTCTATGTCACCAAAGACATATTTGAGCATTACTGAGAAGAAAAGAACAAAGAGAACAGGGGCCATGGTAAAAAAAATTGCTTCGTACCAGTGGTAACATCAAAGGAATCAGAGAATTGCCCAACAAATAAAACAGCAGCTTTCATCCCCTCGTGAAAGGAGGTGATAATATTCAACATTTTATCTGGGATCCCAAGCTTTTAAAGGTCTTTCCAGAGTAATATATATATATATATATATATATATATATATATATATATATATATATATATATATATATATATATATTTCTGAGATGAGGTATTATGTACACTATTTACATTATTCAGAGACTATTGTCTCATCCTTGTCGACATATTTATTACAACGTTTCGGCCGTTGTACGCTCCGGCCTTCTTCAGGTTGTTGGAATGTCGACCTGAACCCTTTATTTCGCTCACTGGGGTACACTGTTCTAGTTCCACGTGCCATGTTTAATGGATGTCAGTTATCAATTATCTGCTGTTAATTCTCCTCTCCAAGTTTTCCACTGTCTTAACCGGGTATTGAACTCACACTCTTTGGGTACTGTCACTGGATCTAACTAACGCGTTTATCCACTGTGCCTGTTCGACATTCCAACCACCTGAAGAAGGCCGGAGCGTACAACTGCCGAAACGTTGTAATAAATATGACGGCAAAAATGAGGACAATAGTACGAAGAATGTAAATAGTATATATATATATATATATATATATATATATATATATATATATATATATTAGAATTGGACATAGCCCGACAATTTATTTAAAGACATTTATATTATGTTTAACGTTCTTTTTATAGATACATGTATTTAAGCAAAATTTTGCTTAAATACATGTATCTATAAAAAGAATATATATAATATAAATGTATTTAAATAAATTGTCGGGCTATGTCCAATTCTAAAATATATGACGTCATTTGTTTACATTTGATACGCTAGAGCAGATATGAATAGAAGAGATTCATGGAAGATTTAAGTTTAAACAGAGAGCGAAAATTTTCTATGAAAATTTCTCGGACATTCAGGCCGGTAAATGTTATTTAATACTGTTTATTATAAAACAGAGCATTTGCTTAAATACATGTATCTATAAAAAGAACGTTAAACATAATATAAATGTCTTTATATATATATACACGATTTACAATAGTCCGAATAATGTGTGTGTATATATATATATATATATATATATATATATATATATATATATATATAATTATTTATTTAAAAATGATAACATAAATATGCTATAAAATCACTACAAAAATAGCCATTTTGTTTAAACACCTCCAATGTCTTATCAAGTGATGGTGTTGAATGTCATTCAACATCATCTCTTGATAAGACACCGGAAGTGTTGAAACAAAATGGCTATTTTTGTAGTGATTTTATAGCATATTTATGTTATCATTTTTAAATAAATAATTATATCTGCTCTACTCTGGATTGAGCGCTTTTTAAGAATAATAATTGTTGGTTATTGGAATTTATTCCGTATATACCAATCATATACTTGGGTATATATATAAATATATATATATATATATATATATATATATATATATATATATATATATATATATATATATATATATATATATATATATATATATATGTAAATATATTTTGCGATGGTACAAAGCGTATCAAGGCATAAAAAAACATTTTTTTATTAACGGCCATGTTAGATTTAAAATAAAACACCAGTTAACCGGTTTCGTTCCCTCTCATCAGAACTGTTTAACGGGGAATAGAAATTATGAGAAAAATATTTGTTATGGGTGACATGAATGAAGGGCAGGGAAGAGAAAGATAAATACAAGTGTATAAAATTACACGTGTATAAAATTAAAGTAATACCACTCAAGATGCTAGAGACACAGCACAGCAAGCCCAAGCAAACAGTCTCTTTGTTTGCAAAGAGACGGTCGCCTGGACCTGATGTACAAAGTATATTGATATATATATATATATATATATATATATATATATATATATATATATATATATATATATATATATATATATGTGTGTGTGTGTGTGTTTGTGTGTGTATGTGTGTATGTATGTGTGTGTGTTCCTTCGATTAACCCGAAACATATTAAACATCTTTTATATCGCAATACATTCTAAATTTAAACAAGAATAAAATATCCTAAAAAAATCTAATAAATACAAATATATCTACCACAGATCCTAGTAAAACTTAAAATAAATTTACATTCTATACTAAATTCATTATATCCAATTTAATCATTCGTAATATCTCCTCTCCACCAACAAACGTCTTGCATGCATGTAAATTTAAATGTCACTTGGGAGATTGTATCTTCAACAGAAAAAATAATATGTATGTTAGGGAATACTACTGCTACTACTTTGTCTTAATTTCAGTTGACTTCGTTATTTTCACTTAAATGTAAATACTTTTGCGAAAGGCATGCAATCTTTTGCTTTTCCTCAGCTATGTGTAAATAGTAGGTGTGACTGCGTTCTATAGTTCCGGGTCTAGGAGAACAACTGTGAATTCAAAACCTGACGAGGGTCGTTTGAGGACATTGTATGTGCACCGTATTCGGCTCTTCCAAAACGTGTCGTTGGTTCTGCACAAGTCTTCAGCGCTATAATCGAATCATATGTGCGGGTAGTCTGGCTGTTCAGTTCTTAGAACTGAGTTAATGTACCATGATACATCGAAAACGACGGGAAAAATGACGACAAGTATATATATATATATATATATATATATATATATATATATATATATATATATATATATATATATATATATATATTTATATATATATATATATATATATATATATATATATGTGTGTGTGTGTGTGTGGTGGGGGTGCATGCGGAAGAGTCTGTGTGTAAAAATTCAGATATACCTAAAATATATATCTTTTACAGGACAATATGAATAAAGAGTTTTCCGTTAGTATATATATATATATATATATATATATATATATATATATATATATATATATATATATATATATATATATATATATGTATATATATACACAGACATTACAGAATTGAATAGACACCAAGATAAATTTTATTTCTGATTTTTTTAATAACCAAAATAAATTAACTTAGATTATTTGATTAAAATTGCAGATAACAATACGGGAACATGCCACGAACCAAAGGAGCATCAGACCTATCCGAATTTCAGCGATGACGTATCTTGGGCCAACATGAAGGTGGTCTTAGTCAAAGAAAAATATCTGAAAATCTTTCAATACCCCTTTCTACTGTTAATAGAGTGATCGTACAATTCACCAGAGAGGGCAAGAAATGCACAAAACCTCATCCAGGCCGCCCTAGGCCTTCTGAAAGAACCATGCGACTTGTCGAAAGAAATGTTGAACAGGATCCACGTTGCAAGGCGTCTGACATGTCAACACAAGTTGATGTCAGTCCCAGAACGGTTGTCAGGTATCTTCACAAGCTGGGCTACTATAGCAGAGCTGCGAGAAGGAAACCACTTCTCCGTCCAGCCAATATCAAACGCTAAAAGGATTGGGCTCATGAGATGGAGGAGAGACATGACATTTGGACCACTGTCATTTTCTCTGATGAGTCAAGATTCGCATTATTTTCCGACAATGGAAGAGTATGGATATGGAGACTCTGTAGTCAAGAATTTGATTTAAAAAGACCTAGCCAACGGTGAAACATGGGGGCCTTTCAGTAATGGTATGGAGTGCAATTTGGAGTGATGGTCTCTCAGAGCTTGTGGAGTATGAAGGAAACATTAATTCAACCAAATATGGTTCTATATTAAAGAAAGGGCTCCTTCCATTATTCTCAAGTAGTAGAATGAGCAAAGTTGACTCCCTATTTATTGAAGATGGAGCTCCATGTCACACTGCTCAAGCAACGCAACATTGATTGAGACAAAATGGGATCAATAAACTTCCATGGCCAAGTCAGTCCCCGGATATTAACCCTATTGAACACCTTTGGGGCATATTAGATCGAAAACTCCGCAAAAAGAACAGGAAGCCATCTTCTAAGCCGGAAATCTTAGGATTATTGCGTGAAACATGGCAAGAAATCCCTCAAGATGATATTCGTGAACTCATCGCTAGCATGCCTAGAAGGGTCCTTGCATTAAAAAAAGCAAAAGGGCTGTCAACCAAGTATTAGTTATTAAATTTATGACCATTTGTAATTACTTCATTTGTATAAATTACTTGTTTGATAAGATAAACGGTTTCTGTGAGCGTCTATTCAATTCTGTCATGTCTGTGTATATATATATATATGAAAGGAAGAGGTTACAGTAGTTCCAACGAGAGAAAAGTGTGTATATCAAAAAGAAGAGAGAAACCGCAATCGTTTTTGTTTGTAATGTGGATTTCAAAAAAATATAATATGCTTTATTTTCCATAAATTTTCTACACGTTTTTCCGGTCTCCCGACCTTCATCAGGCAAAGCGTGGATAGTTCCACATATTAAGAATAATTAATTTTTTTCTTATAGTTTTCGATGTTAAATATTCTCGATATGAGACACTCTCTTTTTTGTGTCTTAGTGACCTAAATGTCTTTCTTGAACTAGCAGTGAAATGTTCTGCGTGAAGGGTTATAAAACAATTAAGATTGGTCCGAGAAATGGTGAAGGAGTTATCAGCATTCTTATCTTTTAATGACCCCTGTGTGCTCTTAGATCTATTTCCATTTTCGTGTGCTTTTGTCAGCATGCGTATGCATATATATATATATTCCCTCTCCATACATACACACTGTCTTATTACGAGGAATTAGTAAACACATTTGTACACATACACACTCATACACACACACACACAAACGCACACACACACAAACGCGCACACACACACACCGTCCTATTACAAGGAATCAGTACATACACACATATACATATATACATACGTACGTACATACATATACATATACATATAATTCCCAAGTTATATGGAATCATTATACACACACACATACAAACACACATATATACGTACATACATGCACACATACTTCCTAAGTTGTTTGGGGGTTTGCGTGCGTGCCCGTGAGCAGTTCCCTTGCTTTTGTCACTATATATATATATATATATATGTGTGTGTGTGTGTGTGTGTGTGTGTGTGTGTGTTTCACAGATACCCGCATGTGAACGTGCGGGCATGCATGGGAGTGGCTTGATCACTGTATTTGGTCACTATGTGTGCATATTGTCTGTTTTTGCGTGTGGGGGTCATGATCCGGTATAAATTTGTTTATGAAGTGGGGGTCATGATCCGGTATAAATTTATGAAGTGGGGGTCATGATCCGGTATAAATTTGTTTATGAAGTTTTTTTTTTGTATTTGTAGGTAAGAATAATTGTCTGTTTGTATATTGGCATTAATTTAAATTTGCCCAGGTTACATTTGAAGATGCGTTGTGATACAAAAAGTTTTCTGTTGCCTGGTAATTTTATGTTGCTTTTGTGTAGGAAGATCCTGTTGTTAAGTTTTTGACTGATACGTACATATGACTTCTTGCATTTTGTGCATTTGAGTACATAAATTACATTTTTGGAGTTGCAGTTAAGTTTTTGTTTATTATGAATGTCGTTTTGGGGTTTTCAAATGTGTAGGAGTTTCCTTCTATAATGATGTCACAAACCCCACATCTTTTTTGTTGCATTTTGTGACTCCCTGTATTGTGTGTTTGTTAAATTTGGATGAGGTTAATATGTGTTTTAGGTTTTTAGATTGGCGTTTGCTTTTAATTATTGGGTTGATTTTAGTATATTTTTCAGTTTATTATTCTTGCTAAGTAGGTATAGATTTTTTGTAATTTTTCTGAATATTTCTGGATTATTTTTGTTGTATGTTGAGACATATGCTAGAGTTTGTTCGACGTTACGTTTCTTTTTATTTTGAAGTTGGTCTAAAGGATTTTTTTTTCCAAAATCATGAAGCGACTCACGTAATAACAGGCAAATCGGTTATACGAAAGTAACAATTCAAATAAGTAACCCTGAAAAGTTTTTTGTGCGTTCACAGAAAATATAACTTTTAGGGGGGGCTAATGTTCTAATAAATGTACAACAGATGTACAAATTAATGGACACATATTTTCACAACATACCTGCAAATAGATTTCTATATAGATTTACAAATAGACTTACATAGGGCTTAACAAGAGGTTTAAAACATTGCTGAATAGTACAGCTAAATCATAACCATGATTGGGTGTTTCTTATCAAGTTTGAAGAGCGTCTTGATAAACAACATTTTTGGTCTTTCCGTGTGGAGTATAAATAAACAAATGATTGGGATTGCCGATTCATGAGCATCCCATATGAAGTTGGCCATGGGAGAGAACCGGTTCTGCAAGTTTAAGTCCTACCACATCCAAGGATTGTACCTGAGCTTGTACTCTGATTACAAAACTCAACTTGACCAGGAATTGTAGCTACTTGAACTGGAAAGACATATTCGATGGAATAAGTGAAATTTTAGGAATAAATACAGCCTCACTGCTTGATTCTCAAGACAGAATTGTCGCCTCAAAGACTAATGGCATTATCTTCTTAATTGTAAATTGTGTGCCAGTGCAAATCTTCGGTAGACATAGGTTTCTTAGCAGCCTCACTGGTTCTCCAATCTTGAGGTGCAAATTGTTTGGTGGGAGAAATGCTGGTGTTAGGCTATTCAAAAATTCAACTGGATAATTCACAGCTTAGCGTTTGGTACAGCGTCAATGGAATTGTAGCTATGAGGCTCAGCTGGCAACTGTTCCAGAAAGTTTAAGGTTCAAGTCATCAACTGTCAAATTCTTTGTAGCTAAAATATCTCTCAGCCAGTTGTAGTCTGTAAACTGATTCCTCGAGTTAGGAGTCACCCTAATTATTAGTTCTTTTAAATCAGATACCATATGTCCAAAAGACAAACTGACGTGGACATCCTGCTTGCCAACGAAAGTGCAATGACCAACATCCAATACTGGTTTAGAAAAAGTACCACCTTCCTTATCACCATTAAGCCCCACTCTCCTGTTGGTTGGCGATCTCAGTTTTTTCGCACTGTTTCAGAGGTAGGAAAACATTATACTGGCGTTTACCTCGTCAGCTGTTGTCCATTTCGGAATCACTGGAAGGGCTTGTCTAAAGTCTCCCACAAGCAATACTAGTGCACCTCCCATGATCCGTGTGTTGTGTTTTATATCCTAGAGTGACGGATCAAGTGTCTCGAAGGAACCCTTATGTCTCATTGACACCTCATATCAGAGGATCAATTTGTAATCACTGAGGTGTTTGCCGTTTCTAGAAACACGACTGATGTTACATGTTGCCTTCTCATTCTTGGAAAGGTCTAAAAGGAATTTTAACACCGAATGATCTCTGTGGTCACCACTTAGCAGGGTTGCAGCTATTCCACTTGACGCCACTGCTAGAGCAATATCTTTTATTTGGTGTAACTTAGCCAGAAGTCGGTTGATGATAAATGTCTTGCCAGTTCCACTTGGGGCATCGAGGAAGAATAGATAACCTCTTTTAGCTTCAGTGCTCGAAATAATCGTGTTATAAAGGCCCAGTTGGTCCTCCATCAGTTTGTGTTCGTTATCAGCTATATACACCGTCATTTCCTGGGTGTCATAGCTGACCTCCCGCATGTACTCAGCTGCGGGATTGTTTACTGCCTGCTCAGGATGAGGTTGGCCAAATGTGGAAATTACTTGGCCTCCCATACCCTGGACTCGTGTGTCCAGGTCAACTAATTCCTCATTGTAAATGACATCACTGAACGTGACAATTTCAGCTGAGGTTTGCCATGCTGGTTTTGTGGGTCGCCCACATCTTGAGAGGCTCACACAAGCCACATGTCATCAATATGATGGAAAATAACTGGTGATTTGGTGCTTTGTTGACTGCTTCCTCATCCTGTGTCTTGTCTCAGTGGGCATTGTCATATAATAGTTCTTGTTTGCCTCTGGCTTCTCTGTAGGTCGTATAGACATCTCCATTATATCTTCGAAGTACTGTAAATGATGTAGGACTTCTGACAGTGTGCAGCAGCAGACATACTGTTGAGTCTTGACTCAATGTTAATCTCGCCTATTGCATGGAATAATAATGCAACACAAAATGTACTTAGAACAAGAATGTATTATAACAAGAAAGTGTACACAATAAGTACATATAGTATTTCAGTATAATTCTGGGAAGACGTTCCTGGAGAATGTGTTGACTAGTCGCAGTCGATCAGAGTCTCTAGTTGGATCTCGTGATTCCTCCCCCCCCGTCTTCCGGTACCAACCACTATTTATATAGTTGGTAGTCACCTATGCAGATTAGGTGGATCCCACCACAACACATAGAATGAAGCACTCCTGTTGATTGAGTTGCACAGTGAATATCTGTCCGATGGCACCGTTTCTGAAGACAACATTTTCTTCCCGGCCCTCAACTTGTACTTCTTGCTTGCATCTGCTCCACCTATTTGCGTCCCTGTGTATTAGACAGAAACCTCAACATACAGCAGTGTTTGGACAAACAGGTCCCTTTGGCATTATTTGAGAAAGCTGTTAAAGTGGTTTCTTGTGTATTCTCAACTACATTTCGAGCAGTATCTTATATGAAGTATGCACGTTGGCCACTTTCACGATGAACCTCTAGATTCACCACTGTTGAGTGCCGCTCGTGGATTTCGAAGGCCATGATACGCCGCATTGCCACGTTACAATAAATGAATCTGCCCAACTGATAGATTATATATATATATAGATTTCAATATTGAATATTATATTTGAAAATCAATTCTTCATTAAATTTTTGATTTCAGTTTTTCTTTCGTCGCGTTTAGAATTGATATCGTCTAATTAAACCGCCGTAATTAAAAGCAAAACTTAACAGGGAAGGGCATGGGACTCATGCCGATTAATGACGTTTGGAGTTTTAAGAAGGATGTCTATTTCCACAGCTTGATTCTTTTTACACTGACTTGTTATAGCACAAAAATATCCTTCAAACAGGTTGTTATTCCACAGACAACAACAAAAGCTACACCCACGAGATGCCTTTTTAGTGGTAGGTCGAAATGTGAGCTAAGATAAAGTTTCTATTCGCAAATGAACTCAATTTAAATTGTTATTTTACGTTTAAATGACCGAATGGATTCAGCCAATTACTTTATAGTTAATAAAATCGAACATGGCGAATTTAATGATGCACATGGCTAAACTTGAAACGAATTAATTGTTTGCAATGTAAACGAACCATTTTTTTACAATGTAAAATCACCAGGGAGATCGTATTAAAAAAATAATTATACTGAATTAATGTGTTAAGTTTTTATCTAGAAAATAACCATCGATTCGTCAAGATGTTATCCCGTAACTTTTAAAAATCGAACAATGATCCATATCTGTCTCGAATATTATGATTTATAAGAGTTATAATTTTGTAAAACGTGTATCTTAATTTCTAGAAAGTTTGCGAGACTAATTATCTCCCTTGCTTAAACACAGTGATAAAGAGCGTTTCACGTAAGACCCGGCGAAAAGCTTGCGATCAAGGTCCACTATTAGTCCCATTCTAGATTCTGATAAAAAAAACAAAAAAACAATTAGCCTCCTAAGAAACTGGATGTTGGTTTAACATGTATTCAAAGTTTCATCACTATTGGTTCTTGAGTTGAGGCGGCAACTTCATTTAGACAAACAGTCAGCAATTGACAATTATATATATATATATATATATATATATATATATATATATATATGTGTGTGTGTGTGTGTGTGTGTGTGTGTGTGTGTGTGTGTGTGTGTGTATGCATGTATGCATGTATGTATCCTGACTTACAGAAACCTCCAGCAATTTTCCTAATACTTGCAGATTTAAAAATGGATATTTTCTGGCCTACCGTAATTATATTAACAGTATTATAAGCAACTATTTTCAGTCAGTTCAAGTATTTTTGCAAGTTCTGTATTTGATTCTGCACACACGTAAGATTTTTCTTCGTATTTTGCATTTTGAAACATATTTTATTAAAAAAATCGAATTTTTAGAAACCTTTCCTAATTTAGCGCAACTTACACACACATATGGCTGGCTCATTAGTATCCATTTTTAGCGTTATCTCTCGTCTTTAAAAAAAGGAAAAATCCAAAAATGGATATTTAGGAAAATTTACTAAATTTGTCGTAGCAATCTTTCAAAAAAGAAAAATCTAAATTCATAATATCTGGTTTAATAGATAGTATAAATAAAGTTAATTCATAGACGAGGAATGTCTAAGTAGAAAATGGCCAACTGGCAGTAGCAGAGCATTTGGGAATGAGAATAAATTCGACAGATAAATTTGACTCAAGTTGCAAGGTGCCATCTTTGTCTATGGTGCCTTACATCTTGAGTGACGAGTTTCGGTTTCGAATTTAATCTGATCTTTTGAATAAGGCAGTACAGTTTGACAAGTTCATTAGCCGGGATGAAACGTACTATATTCAATACGAACCGGAAGCGAATGAAGGGGAAAACAAAGAATGCTAAAAAACAAAAACAAAAAAAAACAACAACACAAAACGCCGAATGAAACAAACGTATATTCCGATCGCAGTTCAATAACATAAATATGTGTACCATTGATAATTAGGAGGTAGTTTATTACAAATTCGTAGCCCGAGGACAAATTATCAGTCAAACTGTATATGCGAAACTGTTAAAAAGATTTTCATAATTTTTTCGTAGAAAAAAAGTTAACTCTGTCTTGACAAATGGATTCTCCATCATGACATTGCACTTATACATTATTCGTTTAGATTTAGCCAGTTTTTGGCTAAGACATTCATTCAAAAATAGAGCATAACCTATCGTAGTCTCCTGTGAGTTTAAGCTATTTCCAAAAATGCCCTGAAATGATTTGTTAAAATCAAGCAACACGACAAAATCTATTCCCGAAAGCGAGTTTCAATAATGGCCCCTCGCGGAGAGCGTATTTTAACAATGGGAACAATTTCAAGCTTATAGCAGCTATTAGTTTGCAAGTAATATAACTTTGCTCTCACAAAGCCCTTCCTTAATTAAATTATCGGAACATTTCATAACTGTAATATTTTCCTTAGACTAGTCGTAAAATACAAGTATCTAATCAGCCCTAAAGTACTTATATAATCATCTCTAGTATTTTGGGTTTAAAATTTTGGGATCAGAGAAGAAACAAGGCTTTCAGTACGTCTTAACTCCGATACTGGTAATTTAAACCAACAACAGTGTGTTCAGTTAGTGAATGCCACATATCTAGCGCACAGAGTGTCCTCGACATACGTCGGATATCCTTTCCTACGGCGCGACGTAACCTGATTTTTGACGTAGATCGGAACTCACCTACATAAGCACGATTGAGTCAGCCTGACTCTTGGAAGACATAATGAAGGGCAAAAAGTTTTTTTTTTCCAAAACGACAGAAACGAAAGATAGTGAATGTAGCACAATCCAATATAGCTTACAGCTGGTGAAGAAACGTCTTTCTCATATAGCCCCGATTGACGACGTATTATATTATGGGGAATGACGCCGTAACCACGAAACGCCGTGCGTTGGTTTCGATGTAACCCGAAGACCTTCTATATACGGAAACGGCTCATATTACCTGTATGGTAATAAAAGCCGTTCCTTTATATTGAAATAATCATAATTTCTTGACTTAATCATATGTGCTACTGGTGGGTGGAATTTATCAATTCTTTTTATTAAAACATTTCGCTTTCAAGAAAATATGTTTTTAGAGTCTATTAACTCTTAACATTATTTCCATTATGAAGGGTGTTTCCTAAAAGCCATGTGGAAAGGCAGTATCTTGATTATGTTATTATTGTCTCTTCAAGTTACATGTACTATCCATTTAAGTTGTTGCTGCTGTTGAAGGTCCCCAAATACAGTTCTTTCTTTGTGATAGTCTAGCGTTAGTCCATGAGGTTTGAGGTTCAAAGATTATTTGCTGGAAGCCATTTTTAATCAATGATCTGTGAAAGCGATCATATACAGTTAACAGATTGGATATGTCAATGTGTGGGACGCCATATATGATATCTATATGAGAGTCCTCATCTGATAAGGTTATTTAAGTTTATTTGAGTTCTTAGGTTAAAGTTTTGGTTTTGTATCATCTTTTGGTGTTGAACAAAACTAACCCTAACGCATGTTATTCTATATCTGTTTATATTTCTGAGATATAGGCACATGGCCGAGTGGTTAGAACGTTCGGATTCTGGCCATGAGACCTGGGTTCGATTTGTCAAGAAGGAGACTTCCTGTTGTTATCGGACAGGACGGGTCGATCCCAGCGTGCGGCACATTTGGAAAGTGCCTGAAAACCATATCACGGGTTGACCTAAGCCATGTGAGTGAAATTGGGTAGACGGAACCCTTAGGCCAGTCGATAGCTCTGCTAGCACGAAGTCACAAGTCATTGCGGCCGAGGGCTTGAGCGTACTGGCCTTGTTCAAATTGTTGATCACGCTAGATAACACACTCTTTCCCAGAAACTGTAACTAAGGTCTGCTCAACATAGTTGCAATATAATCCACAGGTTGGCGCTGTGGGTGTTGAGCAAGCACAAATGTGCCTGAGCAAGCGACTGCAATGGGGATTGGTTAGCCACCGTAGTAGACGGGTATCCTTAAATACGAATGGCCAGACATACATACATACATGCATACATACATACATACATTTTTCTGAGATGTGATATTGTAATTATTTACACTATTTACATTGTTCGGACTGTTTTCCTCATCTTCGTTACCATATTCACGACGTTTCGGTTGTTGTAATCTTCTTCAGGCGTTTGGAATTTCGAAGTTTGGAATTTTCGAAGTATGTTTGCACCCCCCTCTTGAGGATATGAGTTTGAAATAATAGACAGAGAACATCACTGGAAAAAACGAAAACTTAATGAATCAGCGCATATGCTAGACCACAAAAACTTCCAGAGCCGGCCAAGCATAGAAAATACAGAATACTAGATAAAAAGAGTTGAATTATGGGGAGACAACTGAAACATCCGGAAGAGGCATGGCACGTGGAACTAGAACTATCTACTCCGTTGGACGAAATAAAGAGTTCAAATTTCGAAATTCCTGCTAGAAGAAGGCCGGGGCACACAGCGGCCGAACCATTGTGAATATGGCAACAAAGATGAGGCCAACAGTCCGAATATTGTAGATAATCTTATTCTATGTTCAGTTTTCTTGTCTCCTATACTAAATTTCTTATAAATAATCCATACATCCTGAGGCTTTGAACTAGTTTTTCTGTATATTGTTATATAGTGACATGAGATATTGACGCATGTTCGAGTGGTTAGAACGCTTGGACATGGGTCCCGGGTTCGAATCTCAGCGTCGTCGTCTTTCTCTATCACGCCATCTTACAGGGTCCTTCTTGAATATATCGTCCTCTGAAGCGAATTTCTCAATTTCAATCACGAGACTTAGGTCTCGTGATTGAAATTGAGTAAAAGGAACCTTTCGGAATCTTTGTGCTAGCATGAAGTCAGAAGTTATCGTGATCGAGGATTTTAGCGTGTATAGCTTTTCAAGAAACTGATCATGCCAGATCTTAGAAACTGAACTCAAGATCTCTTCAGCTTAGTATAAAATAAATGTGGGCTCGATGGGTTGAGCAGAAGTCTGTAATAGGGTGTGCCTTGCCGCTCTGGCAGACGAGTGTGTTCGAATTCGAATAGTAGCCGGTCATGACTGTTCACTAATAAATATTCATTTCTAAAAAAAATAGAAGATTTACTGTTATTAGAAGAGTTACTGTTATTTTAACAATATTTAGTAGGTACCTCCACTAGGTCGCGTAAAAAAGCAGCATATCACGATGAAAAAAGGCCAATAACTCAACAAAATCAAAGTTTTGTCAACAAAATGTTGTTATTAATTCAAAGCTAAAGCATTAAATTTATTATTTACAGTAAGTAACATATTCTGGTGTTTCAGATAGAAATTATATCGATTGGAATGTCAAATATATGCTCGATTTTTTAAAAAAATTCTTAAAAGCGGCCATTTTCTTAAATGTTAAGAAATTTGTAAGCAAAAAAAAAATTGATTTTGAACTTCTTCCTAAAATAAATTATATATTTTGACACGTTATTTGAGTGAAATTAGAAAATTTACAGTTAAATTAATCTGATTTAAAACAAAGAATACTTACTTAGCGCATAAAAAATTGTATCCAAATATTTCTTAACGATGTGTCTGATTTTTTCCATGTCTTTATTCACGTTATCGAAATATTGATATGTGATGACAGCTATTATGGATGATCAAATTTGACATAATTTTACACAGTAAGCGAACGCTTTTTTAAAAAATTTTAACTAGTAATTTTTAAATATTAACATTTATTCAGCAATTATGTAATATTTACATTTTAATTATTTTTTTTTAGTCTGGATTTCGTTTCTTATGTTCTTAATCTTTTTATCTCATTTAACCACTTACTAACTCAAATAAAAAAATACTTCAAAAATAATTTCATTCATTTCTGAATATTTCCTGAAAGTTTCATTAAAATCCGACAATTATTTGATTTTTCCAAGAATTTCCAAATCAACGTATGTTTTCCTCGGGAAAAGCGCAAAATAAAACAAAACCTTTTTTTTCTAGTTCGACGCTGTCGTAAAAAAAAAATTAACCAAAATTTTCTACTTGCTAGAAAGGAATAAAAAATTTCAAAAAATAAGAAAAAAATACTTTGGTCTTTCCTCTTTATAACAATGTAAACATTTTGATGACAAAACTTTGTTTTCGTTGAGTTATGGGCCTTTTTATATCGTAATATGCTGCTTTTTTACGCGACCTAGTGGAGGTACCTAAATTATTTAGTTTCGTCAATTGTTTTAGAGAAACAAAATAAACTTTATGCAAACGAAACAAATCCCCCAATGCTGGGATAAATCATCCGAAAATAAAAGAAAAATATACATATTCATAATCCCCATAAATTTGAGTCCTCATCACCAATCAATGTACCCTGTCTACATATCTACAACTCTATTTCAATCCTCATTCTAAAACGGACAGTGAATTTAACACTCCAAGTTCCATTGGTCAAAGGTGATGCATCAAGGGAAGTAACCCATTACCTTATATATTTTATACAATAAAAGAATGCTTATATACAAAAGATATTTTAGAACTAGAGTATACTTTCATCCTGTCCAAGGTTAGACGTACACTTTCAGAAGAATCTGGTATAAAATGTGTGATTACCATAGAATGGACAACAGACAAGCAATATTCCGATGTAGCTTTATTCAATAGATTTGTATGCATTTATTCACATTGATTGGCTTGAGCGTTTTAAAATCTAAATCAATTCTGGGAACCGTTTCAGAAAGATATACATATATCTTATTTTTATGTGACAGTCTCTTGAACGAAACTTGGCTTAGATCGTATAAATTACCGACAAACCGTGCTCACAATGGTAAGTAGATCAGAAGAGCAAAATATAATTTACACATTTTTAGATATAGTTATGTGATTATTTCGCCATTATCCATGGACATTATCGTAACTTTGCATGTATTATACTACTTCATCCATAATACGCACCCCTAACATTGTGCTGAAAGTGTAGGGAAATGCTTATACACACGCATAATAAGCTCCCTTATTGGGTAATCAAACCCTATAAATTGTACCTCTCCAATTTCATTACGGCCAGCGTTTCCTACTCTTATTAAAAATGGTTTTAAACATAAAATAATATTATTCTAATTAAGTTTTAAGATAATTCTTATTTTACTTTACATTTGTAAGTATTACTAGGTACATATGATTGTATTTGACATTTTTTAGGGTCACAGTCTCCTAATGTTATTGTCAAATTGTCGTATGTTTGTGGTGAGTCGTCATTTCGCAACTGAAATCGACCTATGAATCGGCAATTGTTAACAATATTTTGTAGCTGTGCATAATACGCACCACTAATTTGGCTTATCATTTTTTTTAAAGAAAAATGCTTATTATATATGGGGAATTACGGTAATTAATTTACACATTTTTAAAAATCATCTTTGTTATTTTCTGGCTCTCAGCTATATCACATTCAAAGACCAGCTCCTGTAGGATCACGGAAGTTAAGCAAACTCTAAGCTGGCCAGTAAATAGATGAGTCACCAGGTGCCGTAAGCTTGGGCGTTCAGGTGGTTTAATGCGTAATGACTCGGAATTTTTAATCGAAGAGCCGAGTTCCAATTTCCATAGGCTTCATTATATTCACCTACGGGCAAATACACTTGCGAAAGATATAAATCCATCTATTCTTCCTTCAGCTACGGGTTGATTAGTAAGCATTCTATCACTAAACCCTTATTATCTCGAAAAAATATATTCTTAAAATCTAAAAATATTTACCAGCTTCAAATAACCCTCAAAGGGCTGATGTGTCGTAGAAAATTAACTAATACAAGACTTTTGGGAAATGTATAAATCCACCATTTTTCTTCCAGCTATGGGTTAATTAGTAAATCGTTTATCACTAAATAATTCAGTCAGTTATGTGCTATGCGTAATACATGACTGACGAAGCAGTAGTTGCAATTTCACGTCCTGGGTAAGACGTTAAATTACGTCCAGCAGCAAGGCCTCTGATCAGGAGGTTTTGAGGAGCGTGGAACCACCTCTTAATTGCTGGTGTTCCCAGATCCACCCTGACCCAGGGTGGTAGCACCTGTTAGGGTCTCAGCTATGGGCAAATAGTTAACTATTACTAGCAATACTTTTTTTTAATTATTACCAGCAATACAATTTTGAAGGAAATATATTACCAGAAACAGATTTTTACGAAACAAAATATTACCAGCAATAAAAATTTTTGTAGGCATTAAATAACCCATTGAGGTTGATATGCCGTAAATCAAAATAAACCAAACCAAAGTTGCCATTTCTTTCAGCGCTAGACCAGTTGCCATCTATGGCTATAGAATACGGCCTGTCCTGCTATTTACCCATAGTAGGGGGAGAAAAAAGGGAATGTAATAGATTCGACTGGAATTCGAACTTGGCTCTCCGATTTCTCAATCCGAGCCTCTATCCATTACTCCCCCGTGCTTCCTACCCAGAAAAATATTTACAATCTAATTTTCTTTTCTCGCTTTATATAACCTTTCAAAGTGTTGATAAGCCGTGGATAACGAATAAATCAAATCAATCAGGTTTGAAGTTTACCAATTTAACCATTATGCCGTGTAGACGCTTTATTACTCGATCAAGAGAGGCAAGTAAGGTCTGTGAATATTTATTCCAGATATGGTTGGGATATTCCATTTTTAGTCTAATCTGGCTCTTTTAAAGATTATAGTGGGGTCGGTGGGTAGATACATACTGGGGTAGTACAATGAAGCTACCATTTTGTCGCCATCTTTAACGATATATCGTATATAATATGAGCTGCACTTGACGTTTTGAGAGAGCTTGAGTCCCAGTAGACGTTTAAGACAATGAACCTCATTGAGAGACCCCACCCATCCATCATGAGAGGTGAAGTTTCAGTGTCTGCATTGTAGAGATGAAACGCTATTATCTGTCAGATGAATGTGTAAACTTTTTTAATGATTCAGTCCGCAAAGTTTTGGTCTTAAAAAGCGAAACCAAGTTACGTGTTCAAAGTCTTATTTAAACATTATTTGTCAAATATATAACCATCTTCAAAGACAAGAATATACTAAGCAAGCAAATTTTCGACGCCATGATTAAAGAAATATGAGTTTCAAGCCGAGCATTTTTTAAATGTATATATATATATATATATATATATATATATATATATATATTTAAGTGTAACGTCAATCGACATCTCCAGTTGCCTTGATCTATCCACTTCCCTTCTCCACATCCTTTCACCATTCATTCCTATCTGCTCTCGCTCCAAATCTTCTGTAACCCCCCTGGCCTTGATCGATCCAATATCTTTCTCCACATCCTCTCCTTTACCACTCCTATCTGCTCTTCCTCCAAACCTTCTGTAACCCCTTGTGTCCTAGTGGCTTCCAGCCTTGCTTGGGGTGATAAACTTAATAAAACAAAATATATATATATTTATATATATATATATATATATATATATATATATATATATATATATATATATATATATATATATATATATATATATTGCAATGTTCTGCTACTTATGAAATATTCTAGCGATTGAAATATGAAAAACTATAAGTGCTACATTTGGGGACAATGTAGAATATCGAAGAACTCTCCATCAAAACGATATATTCTTTCGCTTGTGTCTCTTTTACAAATTGTATCCTTGCATTGCATTGCTGGTGAATAAAACCTTGTTCTCTTTATCAAAGCAGAGCACTTTCGATGTGAGGCTTCGTTTACCCGTTCAACTTGCTGGCAATAAGTGTCTGCAGCTATACGTCTTCCATGTTCACCACCTTGTAATGATGGCATCTTCATTATTCCACCAGATATAAAAAAAAAATTCTGTGGATAGAGTCTCCATTTTTATACTTTTTAAATCACACCTAACATGTACAAGCCTTCGTTTCATCCGTATAAACTGCACAAATCTATTTAAATGTCTCTGCAGCAGTGCTAAGATTTCACAATTCATGCTGCAAGAAATGGCAAAAAGACTACGGATATAGTGTAGCAGTAAACATAACTTTAATTAATGCTATCAATATTTTCATGCTTTTCGTAGAGGTGAAATATTAATGTTCTCGAAACCGATTGACGGTAAGGGAGAAATTCACTCACCACTTGAATTTGAGATATAAATTTTAAGTGAGTAGGTCAGAAGATCAAATAAGAATTTAATATATTTTTATACCCATCTCTTAAGAATGGAGTACACGTATAACTTGAAAATCAGTATTCGGTTTCCGGACGTTTTATTACGCTCAAATATCCACCCACTCTAACATCTGTGGAAAAATGCATTTTAGGTCGAGATTTTACCAAATGTTGAATCACCCATTCTTTTTCGCCTAACTCATCGTAGTATTCTACCGAGGAGATATTTATGAGAGGGATCTGACGATACAACAGCGCGTTAAAAAATTGGTTACATGGCTTTTTTTCCGAAAGGTATTCATGGGAAGGGGAAGTTGGCAACTTCATCCTACATTTGAGATGGTTTCGTCGATTTGTAGCTGACTCGCCTAGCCCTGAACATCTATGAGCCTCAAGTGCTCGTCAGAAATCAAGTGGAACGCATATATACGAGCCATCAGTAATGACACTGGGTAAATGTTCGGCTCCATATATGACTACAGAATAAAATCTGATTCCTACCATGAATTTATCTTTAGCGGAGTCAGATCAAATAAAAATTGGACTATCATTGCTATATCTGCACTGGAGCTACCCAATTCCCTCTCGCTTTGTCTCTCTCTGTCTCTGTCTATCTGTCTCTACTTTTCTCTCCAGCCTCGACAGAGTTCAAAAGCGTTTAGAAGTTTAGCAGATGAGTTATTTTCCACACTACAACCTCTTTCTCCACAGACGCAAAATCACCTATTGCTAATATGTTGCTATTTCCATGGGTAATGATCTGACGAGCTATATTCCATAGATCTAAAAGTTCAGACCTTTACTGCTAAGACACGCTATGCTATGTAGATAGCGGCCCACTATATTCGTTCCTTTCATATAACATTAGTAAGAAAAAATTACATTCGTATAGTTACTTTTTAGGACACGGTACTTTGTCAAACAGACAACTGATAGAATACTTCTCTGACCGTTATCATCTTAATCTTAAGTCCAGAGACAACTGCTATTTGTGCTACATATAGCAATAATCTACAATACTTACTGCTATATTGGAATAAAGTGTCGCTACCGATAATTGGATTTGAACACGGATTGCCAGAGAGCAAGCACAGTCGACCTCATCTTGAATAATTACATTACGGGTAAAGGAAAATACATACATATATATATATATATATATAATTTATGAAATAGACTAAGTCAGACAATTATTTTAAGACATTTTTATGTTTATACATTCTTTTTATAGATACAAATATTTAAGTAAATGCTTTGTTTATAATAAACAGTATTAAACAATATTTACCGGCCTGAATGTCCGAGAAATTTTAATAGAAAATATACGTCCTCCGACAAGGAATCGAACCTGTATCCTATACGGAACCGTCATATAACCTGACGTGCCTTTAACCGATTGGGCCACATTGCTAACGGAACGCTCCTCTGTTGATGGAAATGGGTATTTTCTGAATTAGGTAGTTTGGGATTTTTAATCTATGTATTTTATATGCTCTGTTATAATAAATACATTTAACTGTTTTTTGTGGATCAGTCTGAATATTTCATTATATTAGGATTCACTTGGATTATATAACTTTGGATTATTACATATATATATATATATATATATATATATATATATATATATATATATATATATATATATATATATATATATTCCGTTTTAATGATTTTATATTACTACGATCCGATTCACTTGGATTATATAACGACGGATTTTTTTTACCTTATTGTATATATATATATATATATATATATATATATATATATATATATATATAGTTTACGAAAAACTAGGTAATCCGTATGGGTAGACCCGATGAGGATAAAATCCAGAGAGCTCAATGTAAATCAGAGCTAATAATTTAAATAAAAACAGATTACTTTAAGGTTCCATATAATAAATTATTTCACCACAGCCCTTTTAAAGGACAGTGGATCATCAGATTTATTTTGGGAAATAAATCTGATGATCCACTGTCCTTTGAAAGGGTTGTGGTGAAATAATTTATTATATGGAACCTTAAAGTAATCTGTTTTTATTTAATATATATATATATATATATATATATATATATATATATATATATAGGGCTTAATATTGTGGTATCTCAACTACACTTCTGAATCCATTCTTCCAATGACCTGATAAATAATAATAGCATATAAGAATATCCTCGCAGACATTAATGTCATCGATGACTGAATGGTGATTCATACGCCTGTATCTCTTAGTCTAATCTTTAATTTCTTTTAATTTTTTGTAGACTGAAATTGGTGAAACTAAAAATAGAAATAAAAATTGGATGTGCGTGTAGGAATATTGATATTTCGAAACAGCGCAATATTTTTTAAAGAATAATGTTTCTTGATACTTTTTTATTTGTTTAACTTAATTTGTTTTCTCCAAGCAAGACGCCATCTTTTATTTTCCCCTGATGGCAACACCAGCAAGTAAAATAATCGTTCCTCTGGCTACTCGCGATGTTAACAATGACAGCAAAGCCATTTCTTGTCAGCTTATCGGGTCCGTTCTCAGACAGAAGCTAATTAATTCTGATATTGCCTCACGCAGCGGGAGAAAAAGACGAAAATTTGGAGATAGATAAAAGAAAAAGAATAAAATAGATGAAAAGGAAATCTATCTATATAGAGAAAAACTGAAAGATCCTGACAAAAATGGCAATGGAAATTGAAGGTAAGAAACTGACAACGATTGAAAAAAAATAGACAAAAAAAAAAGAAAAAACTGACGAATGAATACAGAGATTGGTTAAGAAAATGAAAAAAGAAAAAGAAAGAAAAAGAAAAAGAAAAAAGACGAGAGAAATATCGCATAAATAAACCTGCATATGAAAGAAAAAAATATTTTAAAAAGAGAAACAGACAAAAAATAACGAAAACTTTCGTAAATGATTTAGAAAAAGATTTGTGGAAATGTGAAAGAATGAATGTATAGATAATAAAAACTGAAGAGGAGAAACCTGAAGGGTGAGAAATAAGATAAGAATTTACAAAAGCTGCAAGAAAAGGAAACAAAATTCAAGTCCAAAACAAAGAAAAACGAAACTGAAAAAAGAACAAAAATCACTTTAAAAAAACAAAACAAATAAAATCAAAACAAACTATAACCAAACAAGAAGAGTCCACCTTAGAGTAAATCTTCGAAAGTAAATTTACGGATAAACATTTACATCTAATCCCCGTAAAATTGACTCATCAACACCAATCAAACTGACAGTTTTGTATAGCTGTCCCGCCTCTTATTCCCTCCAACTTCTACCATAACCAAAGAGAATAAAACTCCAGAGTCCATTTGGTCAAGGGTGGAACGACACGGGCCGTAACACCTTTTCTTCATAGCTTTATACAAAGCGAGAAGCTAATACACATACAATGATTTGAAACAGAATTTCTCAAACAATTTTCGCCAGCATCTATTTCTCTCCTGCCGAATTCTGACGTACACTTTAAAAGAACACGATATAACATATATGGATACTATACATAAAATAAAAAAAATTATTTAGTACATTGTTACACATTTACTGAGGTGGATGAGATTGACCCTTTTAGAAGTTTAAGTCAATTCTGGGAACCGTTTCAGAGAGACAAAAACTTTTTATTTGTCAGTCTTGTAAGAAGATTGATAGTTGACAAACAAATAACTGATAATAATTATAATTGTAATGGTATAGAAACAACGAAAGATTTTCCACAACCATTTTAGGCACAAATATGTGTTGATTCTGCTATTGAACACCAAAACTTTGGTAGGGGAGAGATTAAAAAAGGCTTTGATCATTAACTTAAGAAAAGCCTTTAATCGTTAAGTTAAGAAATGCTTTTGATCGTTAAGAAAAGCCTTTGAACATTAAGTTAAGAGAAACCTTTGATCATTACATTAAAAAAAGATTTTGATCATTAAGTTAAGAAAAGCCTTTAATCTTTAAGTTAAGAAAAACATTTGATCATCAAGTTAAGAAAAGCTTTTGATCATTGAGTTAAGAAAAGACTTTGATCATTAAATTAAGAAAAGCATTTGATCATTAAGTTAAGAAAAGCCTTCAATCATTAAGTTAAGTATTTGATTATGAAGTTAAAAAAAGCCTTTGATCATTAAGTTTAGAAAATAATTTAATCATTAAGAAAAGCATTTCATCATTAAGAAAAGCCTTTAATCATTAAGAAAAGCTTTTGATCATTAAGTTAAGAAAAACATTTGATCATTAAGTTAAGAAAAGACTTTGATCATCAAGTTAAGAAAAGCTTTTGATCATTAAGTTAAGAAAAGACTTTGATCATTAAATTAAGAAAAGCTTTTGATCATTAAGTTAAGAAAAGCATTTGATCATTAAGTTAAGAAAAGACTTTGATCATCAAGTTAAGAAAAGCTTTTGATCATTAAGTTAAGAAAAGACTTTGATCATCAAGTTAAGAAAAGCTTTTGATCATTAAGTTAAGAAAAGACTTTGATCATTAAATTAAGAAAAGCTTTTGATCATCAAGTTAAGAAAAGCATTTGATCATTAAGTTAAGAAAAGACTTTGATCATCAAGTTAAGAAAAGCTTTTGATCATTAAGTTAAGAAAAGACTTTGATCATCAAGTTAAGAAAAGCTTTTGATCATTAAGTTAAGAAAAGACTTTGATCATCAAGTTAAGAAAAGCTTTTGATCATTAAGTTAAGAAAAGACTTTGATCATTAAATTAAGAAAAACTTTTGATCATTAAGTTAAGAAAAGACTTTGATCATCAAGTTAAGAAAAGCTTTTGATCATTGAGTTAAGAAAAGACTTTGATCATTAAGTTAAGAAAAGCTTTTGATCATCAAGTTAAGAAAAGCTTTTGATCATCAAGTTAAGAAAAGCTTTTGATCATCAAGTTAAGAAAAGCTTTTGATCATTGAGTTAAGAAAATACTTTGATCATCAAGTTAAGAAAAGCTTTTGATCATTAAGTTAAGAAAAGACTTTGATCATCAAGTTAAGAAAAGCTTTTGATCATTAAGTTAAGAAAAGACTTTGATCATCAAGTTAAGAAAAGCTTTTGATAATTAAGTTAAGAAAAGCTTTTGATCATCAAGTTAAGAAAAGCTTTTGATCATTGAGTTAAGAAAAGACTTTGATCATTAAATTAAGAAAAGCTTTTGATCATTAAGTTAAGAAAAGACTTTGATCATTAAATTAAGAAAAGCTTTTGATCATTAAGTTAAGAAAAGCATTTGATCATTAAGTTAAGAAAAGACTTTGATCATCAAGTTAAGAAAAGCTTTTGATCATTAAGTTAAGAAAAGACTTTGATCATCAAGTTAAGAAAAGCTTTTGATCATTAAGTTAAGAAAAGACTGATCATTAAATTAAGAAAAGCTTTTGATCATTAAGTTAAGAAAAGCATTTGATCATTAAGTTAAGAAAAGACTTTGATCATCAAGTTAAGAAAAGCTTTTGATCATTAAGTTAAGAAAAGACTTTGATCATCAAGTTAAGAAAAGCTTTTGATCATTGAGTTAAGAAAAGACTTTGATCATTAAATTAAGAAAAGCTTTTGATCATCAAGTTAAGAAAAGCATTTGATCATTAAGTTAAGAAAAGCCTTCAATCATTAAGTTAAGTATTTGATTATGAAGTTAAAAAAAGCCTTTGCTCATTAAGTTTAGAAAATAATTTAATCATTAAGTAAAAGCATTTGATCATTAAGAAAAGCCTTTAATCATTAAGACAAGCATTTGATCATTAAGTTAAGAAAGGGCTTTAATCATGAAGTTAAGAAAAGCCTTTGATCATTAAGTGAAGAAACGCCTTTGATCATTAAGTTAAGAAAAGTCTTTGATTACTTTTTTACAGAACCGGTATGAACATATAGTTCGTAAATGTAAATGGACAGGAAAGAAAAGAGTTTCTGAGCACATTCAGACAAATGTTTTAAGCATATCATCCCAAGCCAGGCGATAGTGCCACTAGCACGCAAGGGTTTACAGAAAGTGAGAGCAGGAGTAAAGAGTGTGTTTGAGGAAAGGAAATAGAGAAGGACGCGGATGAGGGTCAAGGCATCAGAAGATGTCGATTGACATTACACTTCAATATTTGAAGATTATACCTATCGGGGAAGGCAGCAGGAATAAGGGTGTTCCACCGATTGGAAGTGCGAGATAAGAAGCTGCTGGGGTAGAAGAGACATATATATATATAAATATATACATGGTGTGTAATATATTTGAGGACACTAGGTAAACCGCAAGAAAAAAACACATCTTACGAAATAACTAAATTTATTCATACATTTGTTACACAGAGACATTAAGGGTCGTATTACGATTTTATTCTATGTAACTACCTTCAGCCGGGATGATGGCTTTAATTCGGTACCGTAACAGTTGACATGAAAGCATCACACAGTGTTGATATTGGACATTACTTGGGTAACGGCAGCTTGCAAGGAATCGTTCCTATTCTGGGATCCTTGACCAGTCTCCCAAACAATAACGCCGCACTTATAATAGTCAAGGAGATTTAGGTCAGGCGAATTAGATGGCCAAATATTTGCTGTGGTGCGATGGTACATTTGCGCGCAATCTAATCTGGGTCAACAAAGTTTGTGATGGGATGCAGAGACATACTGAAATAAATACGGCCTTCTATTGTATACAAAGGCTATCCATATATCCGCAAATGTTTCTACTACGTCAGTGAAGCTAGGAGGATACAACCTAACAATTTGTTGAAAGAAGTAGCCGTAGCAACTCGTACCGTGCAAAAACCCACCACCCCTACAGCAGTTCGCAGGAAACTTAACGTGCATATTAAGAGGAGAATAGAAGTACCTTCAGATAACTACTTGTAACTTTTCTTTCTTTCTTTTCTTGTTTTCGTCGAAAAAAAAAACAGAGTAAGCCTGATTCTTTTGACTTTCGTTTTCTTTTTACAGTTTCCATAATGGAATTATTATTCCTTTTTTTAATCAATTCATGCCTAACAAGGCGATAACGCCACTAAGACGCGAAGTGAAAGAGAAGGAAAATATTTTAGAAGGAAACGGAAACACAATAATAATATAAAATTCAGAGTTTAGGCGGATACTTTAGAAGTATAGAGTTGGAGTAGAATTTAAAAGGGACTGGAAACCCAATTCTAAACAGGAAACAAGGGATAAACCACGACTCCTGTTCAAAAGACCGGTAAGGAGTGTGAACTGAACGATAGCTGAACCTATTTACTCCCACAATATCCAACTAAATTTTCTCCTGATGAAATATCCGCTATATTTGAAGTTACTTTTCCTCCCATCATCGTCTGCTTTCATGATCCGGAAATGCTCAACTACATCAGCTTTTTTCGGGAATATTAAATTCCCTTTTCTAGGAAACTTGCTGTGCATAATATGCAGAGCATTAGAAGAATCTGCAGATAACTATTTATATTTTTTCTCGTTTCCTTTTTAATTTTTTCTTCTTTTGATCTAAAATAACAACGTAGAAAAAGCCTGGTTCTTTTGGATGTTTCAACTTGTTCATTAATCGTTTAGCTGGCAGCAACTATTTTTTCTTGGGTTTATGCCGAGATGACCGGTCCTTTCATCATCACATATAACTTCTACCCAATATCCCCATGCAGCACACCTCGAGTTGCGGCCGGGACACATGGAGAGATTTTAAATTTGCCCTCATGGACATTTCCAGTATTCGCATCCATAATGTTCTGGACACGCTTTATGAATTCTAGTGTCCTGATACTCTTCGAAATGAATGGATGCTCTTTGAGCTTCGCTACAGGTGACATAACACCTCTAGGTGCTTCCAGCTACTTCCTACTTTTGTGCACAAACGAACTGGTTACGTTCAAAATGCCCGTTGTACATTGCGTGTGTCGTAACTGTTACCGTTTCATCCCATGCGTTACCTGATGGTTCCCCCATTGATGCACCGAAAATATAAAAGCACATTAATAGATTACCACTACTTGCATGCACACAATCGCACGATCTTAAACACCATATGCACGATGTATATATAAATATAATATATCTTTGTGTGTGAGCGCGTGTGTTTAATCAATTCACCCCAAGCAAAGCGATAATGCAACTAAGATACAAGAATATACTGGGAATGACTGAGAACGAGAAGGCTTTAGAAGGAACCGAAAAAAAAAGCCTAAATAAGGGATAAACCTCTGCTATATATATACAGCGCAGGTAAGGAATTTGATGACATATCTTTTTTAGTTATTTTTGCATTTTACTAAATTTTATATCATTAATTTTTCCGAAAGTAATGTAGCAAACAGTCAGCTTACTTAAGTAATGAAGAGTATTGCTGTAATTGTGGCTTTAAAGGCCGGTCATAGCGATTTAGTGTTATCTCGATTTTCAAAAGTCGCCAGATCGTTTGTAAAGTGATAGAGACTGATGATGACAACGTATCACAAGTATCAAAGCGTAAAAAGCATTCTAAATGCTCTGACATCTTCGGAACACATGAATTTATCCAGCAAGTTTAGCACACCCTTGTCAATAATCCGGGTAAATCCTTGACGTCACTTATGAAAGATTTTCATGTGTCAGAAGAAACAATCAGAAATGTTGTCCACGAAGACATAAGATATGTCTTATGTCGTGACGAATGGTCAATTTATGTCAGAAAAATGAAACGAAAATCGTTTAATCAATAAGGCTCCTAAACAAACCTAATATCCAGAAGACAATTATGCGATTTGTTTTTCTCAGACGAGATAAACCTTGACGAAGATCAAAAATTTAACAAAAAAAAAAATGACGATTATATACAGACCCTTCTGAAGTTCCAACAGTTATACAGACAAAATGTTCTAAAACAGTCATGGTTTTGGGGGTTGACAGACGTGAAGGACTGTTATTCCTCCACATTTCTTTCCAGAAGTCCGTAGAGTTAACTCTGCTGCCCACATTGATATCCTGGAAACGTTTGATGAAACCTGAATAGACAGCTTACACAATGGAAGGCATTATGTGTTTCAGTAAGTCTCTGGACCATCATACAACGCTCAGGTAACGTAGGAATGGATGGCTGGAAATTTTCATAGACATATAAGCCCTAACATTTGGCCTTCTAACTACCCAAATATCAATCCATTCGACTACTATGTGTGGAGCGTTGTTGAGACTGAGTTCAAGGAACACCCCCGGCACGTAACACCAAAGGTGCTTTGAAAGCCGACATAGATTGATGCCCAGTATTAACCAGGGTCATTTAATTCAAGCATGTAGACGATTATGACCTCGTACAGAAGCAGTTATTTAAGCTGATGGTGGGTTCCTTGAATAAAGTTATAAGAAAGATAGTGTATTTATATTCTTATAAAATTTTTCAATAATAAAGTTATTATCTATTATTATATATCTATTTTTCTATAAGCATATATCTGTCCACAAGTAATTTACGCATCCTCTACACACACACACGCACACACACACACACGCACACACCCACCCACATATATATATATATATATATATATATATATATATATATATATATATATATATATATATATATTTATGTATGTATATATATATATATATATATATATATATATATATATATATATATATATATATATATATATCGCCGGTGGACACCAAAATTTGGCATGGAGAAATTTTTAAATGATCTTTGTTCACTGAGTCGTCCAACAGTTCTAAAAGATCATCTCGCATAATTGGCTCGAAATAAACTTAAATTGGTTTGAACGATATTTTGAATAAGTTGATAACCAAACGAGGAATACAGAAAGAAAATCCGGGGAAAAAAGCCTGAAGTTTCGCGGATTTTTAATAATAAATTATGTCGACGAGACTTGAACGCTATGGTGGATGGGGTTGGCATGATCGGGTACTCAGTATCTCTCGTCTTTTCCCAGAGGTACGCCTACGCGAATTCGATAATCCCATTCTTCGAGTATTTCCAAACATTCCTCTTCCTATTAGTGAACTTAAAATTTATTTCTATGTTTTAGGTTTACTTTTATCTAGCATAATCCTAAAGAATTGTAGATGGTGTTGCATCAATCTTCCTGACTGTACACGTTTGCTTAAAATAAGCAACATAAGAGAAATAGGCTTTTACCTAATCGCAAATATAAAAAACTAACTACCATAGAAAATTTGACAGTTTATTTCCATAATTAGACAGGCTTTTTTTAATGTCATATCTGTCATATTATAATGCCATGTCTATCATTACTCTCCACTGATGCATTTATTATATGTGAACTACCATGCATTCTTGGAAATCATATTGGAGTGGCTTTCAGTTGCCTTTTCCGCAATATTGAATTATGGATTTTCTTTCTCTTAGACTCGTTACTAAGCAAGCCTAGAGAGTAAAATCTACTCTGGAGTAGAAAAGAAAGTCCCATGTCCTTCTCAAGGGAATGGATCAGTATTTACCGGAATTTGAACTCCGCTGTAGATTTCACTTTTGCGTGTCGGTATCTTTTATTCTACAACGTACATCAATTGCGTGTGGTAAAATTTAGCGAGGTCTGTTTGTCTATTAATTACAAATTTCGATCCAAACAGGGTTCGCTATACATTGTTTGACATTAAATAACCTAACAAGTTTTGACATGTTACAAATTCAACAAACCAACCTTTAGTAGGATACTCTGACTTCATTCTTATTTTTGTTATATGCCGCGCTAAAAGGAATATATACTTGAAATAACACGGTGGATAAAATAAGTAAAGGTTTATTTTAAAAACCAGTACAATAAGAGTAAGGTAACAGTTATGCACAAAGTTGTCGCAAGTCAATCCAGTAGCGTGTGTTACTATTGGAAGCTCCGTAGTTCTCGCGTAAGTCTGAGTTGTACTTAACCCATCCCAGGTAGAATATTTACCAGCCTTCCCATAGGGTAGGATGTGGCACAAGGCCCAATTTAATGTGGTGCTATCCCAGCCCGTAGGCTCGGCCAAAATTCCCGGTAACCCCGCATGAACGGGTTCGGTTCTGTCTAACTCCCCGGACGAGACTCTGCTATTCGGCATAGCCTAGTCCGGATTCCTCTTTATAGCTACTACCTATAGTGTAGTCACTCATGGGAGTGAAAGGTTATTCCATTACATCAATTTTATTAAATGTAATTATTACGGCTATTTATTTTGTTATCGCCTTCCTCGCAGTACACCTTTTTTCTTTCTTTTTGCCCAAAGCCCGTGTCATTATATCTCTGTCTCATTCTCAGCTCTCTTTCTCTCTCTCTTTCTCTCTCTTCTAAATTTCCTTCTTTCTGTCTTTTTCTTTCGCACTCTCTCTACTTCTACCATTTTCTTTGTTTCAATCTTTTCCTCAATGTCATTGCTTCTTATTTTCCATTCTCTTTTTCCTTCCCCGCCTGTTTAATTTGTTTACTCTCCTTATATCGATATAGCATTCTCTTTGCTCTTCCTCATACCTCCTTTCCTACCTTTAAAATTAGCATACTCATCACTCTACTTCTCATTCTTTCAAACCGCCCGTCTTCTCAATCCATCGTGATGTAACAAACACACAATGGCTTTAATTAAACGGAGGAATAAAAAACTGAGTTCTTGGCTTGTGAAGAGATCACCATTTGAATCACGCTGTGCAATCAACGATGTGCCAGACATCATCATTTGCGAAGGAAACCGTTGTAAGCCGTATTTGATTGGTCATTGAAGATCGACCAATCGTTTTATAGTTTTACTGGTGGAGGCAAGAACTATTCGAATTTATTTAGTTCTAATTATTTTTAGTTGGTCTTTACTTAATTTTTGAATATTTTCTATTTATTTTTATGTGGCTTAATCAATATTTCTAAAAAATTGTGTGTAATTTTAATTTTATATTTTCAGATGAACATTACAAGAGTTATATTAAGTTTGGGCTCTTTCTATAAAAGTTGCACCAACACAATACGATGACAATTTCTTCTTCTTCTTCTTCTTCTTCTTCTTCTTCTTCTTCTTCTTCTTCTTCTTCTTCTTCTTCTATCAAATTTGAATTTGGTCAATTTCTTCTACCTCTTCTTCATTTAATATATTATCTTTGAGCTTGGTCGATTTCTTCTTTTTCATTATTTACATTATTCGGACTATTGTCCTCATCTTTGTCGCCATATTTATTACAACGTTTCGGCCGTTGTACGCTCCGGCCTTCTTCAGGTGGTTGGAATGTCGAACTGAACCTTTTATTTCGCTCACTGGGGTAGACTGATCTAGTTCTACGTGCCGTTGTTTTAATGGATGTCAGTTATCAGTTATCTCCTGTTAATTTTTCGCTCTGAAAGCTGTCTGACTTAACCGGGTATTGAACTCACACTCTTTGGGTCCTGTCACTGGATCTAACCAACGCCTTTATCCATTGTGCCATGTGTCCTTGTCCATTTGTGCATGAATAACTTGGCGAAATACTGTTTCAGTAGTCTAAGCAGATTATAAACAGGAGGAAACAACTTGTGACTGTTTGTTGATGAGGTAAAATATCCCAATGTTATGGCTGGAATAACAATTTTTATCAGATTAACCATCCATGGAGGTGGAATTATCATGAAGCAGGATGACACCCTTTCCCAACACCCTGGTGTCTTTTGATGAACAACAATTCGCAATTTGTCCACATTTTTAATGCTCACGGATAATTTGACAAGGAGCAAATATTTTTCAATGCCAAAATAGTTTGTTACAATTTCTTCACTTATTGTAAAACTTTGAAATTTTATCGTCTGTGATTGTTGGGAATTCTTAATAACGTAATCAACAATTGTTTCCTGGGCAGTTTATAATGTACTGAAGAAAGTCCACAGTAGTTCCCCTATAACGTTCTTGCTCATATATTGGAACTTGAGTTATCTGCTTTGATACCCATCGAGATGACACCTATTTTCCAAACAAATTTCCCAGAGTTTTCACAGATAAAGATTCAACGCAATGTTTACTTCGTTGAAAGACGATTAAAAAAAAACTTTCTGTTAATTATCCACACCAGACCGATACTAGCTACCTATCGTTACGATTTTTGACACGCACAAGTTCACACTGATTTTCTGTTGGATGTTTTTCTTGGCGTGGAAAAATCTAAATCCATCACACATCTTTGTTTTTTTTTCTATTTCACACTGGGTGTTCTCATTTGTACAACTTAACCTACGCAAAAAGTCAATATTAATGCTGTCCTGGCTATTGCAAGAAGTTCTATATTATGTAGTTGATGAACAACCTAAACGATTCAAACACCTCTCTGTGAACTCACTACACCAGACCGATATCCACTTCCTGTCGTTTCCTGTTCACCATGCACAAGTTTTATTTCTGTTGGATACTTGATTTGGCATACAACTATTTAATACACCTCATCGCTAGGTTTTTCTCCACTATTTCATGATGATCATCATTATTGTTGTGGCGTAACCTGTATATATACAGTGAATATTAAATCTATTCTAGATCTAAAAAGTAATGCTAAGAAGACTCGTTTCCTTTTAACAGCTTCTTTAATGTAATTATTTTTCTTTTTTTAATCAAGTCATGCCAAAAAAAGTCGATAACGCCACTAAGACGCCAGAGGCTACTGGAAGTGAAAGAGAAGGGAAATATTTTAGAAGGAAACGGAAACACGATAATAATATAAAATTCAGAGTTTAGGCGGATACTTTAGAAGTATAGAGTTGGAGTAGAATTTAAAAGGGATCGGAAACACAATTCTAAACAGGAAACAAGGGATAAACCACGACTCCTGTTCAAAAGACCGGTAAGGAGTGTGAACTGAACCATAGCTGAACCTATTTACTCCCACAATATCCAACCAAATTTTCTCCTGATGAAATATCCGCTATATTTGAAGTTACTTTTCCTCTCATCATCGTCTGCTTTCATTATCCGGAAATGCTCAACTACATCAGCTTTTTTGTAGAATATTAAATTCCATTCTCTAGGAAACTTGCTGTGCATAATATGCAGAGCATTAGAAGAATCTGCAGATAACTATTTATATTTTTTCTCGTTTCCTTTTTAATTTTTTCTTCTTTTGATCTAAAATAACAACGTAGAAAAAGCCTGGATCTTTTGGATGTTTTAACTTGTTCATTAATCATTTTCCTGGCAGCAACTATTTTTTCTTGGGTTTATGCCGACATGACCGGTCCTTTCATCATCACATATAACTTCTACCCAATATCCCCATGCAGCACACTTCGAATTGCGGCCTCGGACACATAGAGGGATTTTGAATTTACTCTTATGGACATTTTCAGTATTCGCATCCATAATGTTCTGGACACGCTTTATGAATTCTAGGGTTCTGATACTCTTCGAAATGAATGGATGCTTTTTGAGCTTCGCTACAGGCAACATAACACCTCTAGGTACTTCCAGTTCTTTCCTACTTTTGTGCACAAACGAACTGGTTACGTTCAAAAAGCCCCTTGTACTTTGCGTGTGTCGTAACTGTCACCGTTTCATCCCATGCGTTACCTGATGGTTCCCTCATTGATGCACCGAAAATATAAAAGCACATTAATTGATTATCACTATTTTCAATCGCATATAATATATCTGTGCGTATGCATGTGAGAGCGCGTGTATTTAATCCATTCTCCCAAGCAAAGGGATATTGCCACTAAGATGCATCGGGCTATTGGGAGTTAGGAGAACGGTAAGGTTTTAGAAGGCACCGGAAAACAAATCCTAAACAAGGGATAAAACTCTACTATATGCACATATATATATATATATATATATATATATATATATATATATATATATATATATATGTGTGTGTGTGTGTGTGTGTGTGTGTGTGTGTGTGTGTGTGTGTGTGTGTGCAGAAATATAGGAAAGAACACGTTAGGTAAATAATCCAGAGTTCTTTAGTATTTTTGTTTTTATTTTTAAAAAGACAGTGCTCCATACAGAAGTAAAGCTTATATTATATTTTTAAGAATATGATTCCTTCGCTATACAAGAGTTCTCATGTTTCAAAAGCGAAAGCCAGAAACCCTATCCTCTCGACACTTAACGACTTGCCGTCGCGCCACGAACTATCTTTCGCTTTAAACTAACGAAACGTTGACCACCACCATCAGCTTTGGAATAGATACACCACCACACCCCGGCATAACCTTTCCGAAGGGGACTGATCTGTAGATAAGAATGAACTTTCCGACCACCTAACCAAAATGGCCATTTCCATAGCAATTAATGTTGAAAAGGACCATACTTATAAATACGCGCAAACGACAAGATAGCTTATTCCTAATTTTTTGCTTTGCGGACTCGATACCTTAATTCAACTTAATTTATAATTATTATATTGAGGGTTTCTGGCTCTCGCTTTTGAAACATGAGAACTATTATGTAGCGAAGGAATCACATTTTTAAAAATATATATATATATATATATATATTTATATATATATATATATAAATAATAAACAAATAAACGACTTCCTGTAAAATATCCACCAAAATAGACTACCCACAATGCACCACTGACCCGTATATATAAATAGCCGAGAAAAATAACAGCACTCGTGTTCTGACGATTGCATCTAGCATCAAACAGACTGTTGCCTGTAAGTGTTGACTTCTATGTTCACTTTTATAATTACACACGCTCTATCTCTGATATTGAGCACTTTATCCCATAAATATAGCACACCTTAAGACTATATTTCTTTATATACATACATATATATATATATATATATATATATATATATATATATATATATATATATATATATGACGGCTAAGGTATTTGATGACATATCATTTTTTAGTTATTGTTTCATTTTACTAAACTTTTAAGATTTATTTTCTAGAAAATAATATTGCAAGCACCCAGCTTACTCAAGTAATGAAGAGACATGCTGTGATCGTGGCTTTAACCACTGAACATAGTGATATAGTGATATCTCTATTTTCAAAAGTCGCCAGATCTTTCATCTACAAACTTCGTAAGGGCTTAGAGACTGATGATTTCCATTTTTTGATGGTTCTGTCTTTCTTTCTGCTTACTATTTATTTTAATCCTCTTTTAATTCACTCTTTCTATTCTTCATTCTTTCTATTTTCTATCTTACATACTTATTTGTCGTGAGTCTTACAATTTTTGTGTACCTTTAGGTTACTAGTGAGCCAACCCAAATGACTTGACTCGCTTTATAATTCCCCAAAAGAAGATTAACCAATCAGGGCACATGAAATATTCAATCCGTCGTGTATAAAGGCGGCCATTTTGTTTACTCTCTCTGAATATCCAGTGCCAACCTGTCAGGCGAAAGAAAAGAAGGAAGAACTACTGAACTACGCTCTGCTACTTTATCGGGATATCCACTGCTAACCTGAACTACGCTTTGCCTACTGTCTTCGAAATATTCACTGCCAACCTCTGGATTCTATACTCAAAGACTACCGTCATTATGAACAACAGTGAGCACATTAATATATACCCTAACATTTGGCATTAGTTACAAAAATAATTTAATGTCCTAAATTAATTATAGGTTTCTAAAAATATATCCGGTAAATATTTTTCATGAAATATCTCCGATATTAATTATGGGTTCATAAAATCCAGAGAGTAATTATGGGTTTGAGCGTGTAGCCCATGAATGCCCCCCGTTCGTAGGGTGCAGTGTGAAGTAATGGGTTGGGGAATAAGAGAGGTGATGTTGTGTTTGTTACATTCACTTACATAGAAATGTATGGTTTTGTCTCTTCTCCATCACCCTAGCTAATAGTAAATATAAGGGCAGATTGGACCCTAAAGACTTGGATGGTCTAGGAGAAAGACAAATCTGAATCAAACAAATAATCTCACCAATCCACAATGGGCCAAGCGCGGTGGGTACGGCTGGAGCCCTGATGACATGGTCAATCCGGGAATGGTTCGTTCAAAAGGAGTCCGAAGGCCCTGGATTTGATTTGTCTTTTCTTTCTTTATTTCATCCACTATTTTCTTCCTCCTTTTTTTTCTAGGATCGGTAAGTACTATAACTGGAAGGAGTTCGGATAATAGAATAAATGTACCGAGTTCAAACTTTGATCTTATGTGTTTCGTTCACATCAATTTAATATCATTGGAGAAGATATTAATCCATCAATTTCTGGCTATGGATTCAAATTGGCTGGAAACCGGCCCACAAATACTTTAGCCTTAGTATGGCAACCGGTATACAAGTACAACTCTGAATTTTAAAAAAAGAAGAAATCTTGAAGAGTGATTGTTTGCGCCATGCTCTCTTGACTCACATGTCGGGTAAATAATATCGAGACGTGATGACCAATATAACAAGAGAGACGTATGGAAAACCATGTATTCTCTTACTTAATTTCCCCCATTATGGGCATTATTATAACCGTGATATAATATCGGTGTTCTATCATGGACAGGCCGAATAGCTGAATATAAAAAGAATGACAAAAAATATTTTATTCTCAGAGATAGTTTTATAATGCTACGTCGTACACGAAATTATATATATATATATATATATATATATATATATATATATATATATATATATATATCTGTGTGTGTGTGTGTGTGTGTGTGTGTGTGTACACTTGACCTACACAGAGAAAAATATAACATATATGCAACAACAAACGGTGTGTAAAAAAGAGGCACCTTACTTTTAATATTTCCCGAAGGGAAAACTTCAGTTTACGACGGTTTCCCTCTGAAGTTGATGAGGCCAAGAGTTTTTTCCTGTATGACCTACAGCTGTGGGTTAGGGATGTGATTCTTCAGCAAACTCTACATTACAACTGTCCTTCGTCACTCTATCCCCTGACGTCATTAACCGGCCGTCACGTGACCCTAGTAACTATCTCAACGAAAGGGAGACAATCGCTGCAGAATAATTGGTAATCGTCTTCGTGATATTTGTTACTTTCGTGGTATTCGCAGTACATTATTTTATTTTTGGTGTATATACTTCTTTACTTCCTTTCTTTATTAGGTTTTTCTTTGTCTTCGTGATTTTGTTAATATCTTTTTAACACTTTTTTTTTAATCGCTTTCACTTATGAAAGCGTTAGTATGGATTTGAATCTGTAAGCATATTATTATTATAACTAAATAAAAATAAAATATAAAATAATAATAATAATAATATTGGACATTATAAATAAAATAAAATAATAAAAATAATGAATATTTTAAATAAAATAAAACAATAACATAAAAACGTTCTAAAAATAAATACAAATTAAAAATAATAAAAATACTCCCAACATGCAACAAAAAATTGTTACTGCCGGAAATATGGACATTCCACCAAAAGACGTTACATTCAATATCTTCACCACGAATCTTGCTACGGACAACACGTATCCAACTCCTCTCTGTGATATCGCTCGTAATAATGCAGAGTAACTCCTCCCTTTTATAACATGTACCATAAGACAATTGTAACCTAAAAAATACACACACCAATACACACAACAATCTTAAATAAATTGTATGAAATTAACATACAATTTATCAGGTTTTTCCTGTTTTTTGTGTACGTTTTATTTCCTGTCAAGTATGCTTTTATCTCCGTGATCACGACGATAATTTCTGCTGCTATGATGTGAGTGAAACTCCCACAATATTAACCCACAAATCTCGATTTCTCAATGAGCTGACTTCCTTATTATATCAGAGTGGGAAGACAAACCCAGCGTGCGTATCTGTTGGTAATACCTAAAAGCTACACTACTTAATAAGAGAAATTGTGTAGGAGTCGATGATTGTCTTGAAGGCATTCACATGTTCTCAAGTAATTTACAAATTGAAGCATATTAGCTTTGGTCGGTAATCTCTCTAGGCAGAGTGACTTGATAAATGCCTCACATCATCCTGACAATTGGAGGGTATGAATATGCCTAAAAATAGCACAACTTTGAGAAATTATTTTAAAAGAATATACCAAACTTCGCTATCAGCTACATGCGAAAATGGCTTTTCTTATATTCGTCATTCATTATTTTTTTCATTTCTGTGTATTCTTCCGTTATATTTATAATATGCTTCTTTCGTCATTTTCTTAATTATTTATATACCATTCTTTTATTTTTGGATGATTTTTATTCCTGCATTCTTTATATTTCCACATCATTATGTTAAATTCTTATATTCCTTCCTTATATCCTTTCATAAATTTATTCTTTATTTCCTTCTTAATTTTTTTCCTTCTTTTATTAATCCTACTTTACTCTGCTATTTTGATTGATTTATTTATTTCTGCTGTAATTTCGGCTAATCCCTGTCGCCAAAATGTTGTAACCCAGGGGAGGTTACTGAATATAATAATCAAACGAAGGCTGGTAATGAACGATAACACTTAGGACACGGTCACCATATATAAGATTCGCCAGCGACGCGTAGAAATAGTAGTCAACTGCTACAAGTGAATTGAGTGAATTCCACAATGAATCTCGAATTGCAGGATATCTACCAACTGCCTCATCCGGTAAGATGTAGCACAAGGACGAATTTAATGTGGGGTATCCGAGTCCGTAAGCTAGGCCAAAGTTTCCCGTAGACCCCGTATAAAACGGGGTCGGGTAGCTGTTTCCCGAGACGAGACTCTGCCCTTCGACGTTGCCTTGTCTGGGGATCCTCTCTGCCTCTAGGCAGAGAGTTTGACTAGCACAGCTGGAGACGAAACTTCAACTGCAGACCAACATACAGTATTTACTACTGCATTTATATGAAAGGAGACATACCATTATCGTCCGTAGGTATGCTACAGCACTTTATTTATTTATTTCTTTTATCTTCTGCTTTATCCATTCTTATTTTCTTTCATTAATCTCTTTCTTTTTCATTGTATTTCTTTTTCGTTTACTTTCATTCATATTTTCTTCCTGACGCAGTGTCCTACATATTTTCTCCTTTATTTCCTGCCTTTCTTCTCTTCCGCCTTTGTCGTTTTCGTTCATTATTTTATTCCTTTCTTTTGGTCTTCACCGCTGATATTTCTTCTTTTTTTTTCTATTATTGTTTTATTCTTAGCCATTTTGGATCTATCTCTTTAGCCGAAATTCTTTGTGCTCCGAACTTCTCTTAACCTTTCTCCAACTTGCCTTACCCCATCACTCTTCCTGTTCCGCAGTGTTTGTCTTTCACCTCATTAATCATTTCTTGAATAAAGCAATAATGTCTAAAATTGATTCCAAGAACAAGCTTGGAATTTTTCAACCAACAATCCATGTGCAAATATCTGCAAGACACAGCAACGAATATGAATATTATAAAAAGACGGACATTTTTTGTTTGTTATTAACGACCAAACAGCAGCAAAAGGCATCTATCACAGACTTAAAGTGAACTTGATTTCTGACGTAGAGTAGCGTTGAGTCTATAACACACGCGCGTGCGCGCACACACACACACAAACACACACACACACATACAAATATACACACATATTTATATATATATATATATATAGAGAGAGAGAGAGAGAGAGAAAGAGAGAAAGAGAGAAAGAGAGAGAGAGAGAGAGAGTGAATGATCATTTTCCTTGACGTGCTTTGTGAATGTGAATTTATGAAAAAAATTTTCTTTAGTTCAGTAGATGATATTTTTGCTTTAATGTGCCTGGCAATTGAAATGGCTTCTTCTGAAAAGACAAATATGATTTTTTGCAATTTCTTCCATGTGATATATATATATATATATATATATTATGCACCAAATTCTCTTTTAGGCATGTCTGATTAAATAAATTCGAGTCAATATAACAAAATCCGATCTTACTCAAATGATGTAAGAAATGTGCTATAGCTGTGAAAATCGTTTTTATTTTCCTTTTCCAATATACTTTCGACCTTCATACGAGATCAACTTTAAAGGTGTAGGCAGTAATACAAAACTGGGTGTTGTTTACGGGTGCAAGTCGTAATACAAAACTGTTTTTTGATATCCAATACTGTAATTTTTCTTTTTACTTTCAATATATATATATATATATATATATATATATATACATATATATATATATATATATATCTTTGTGTGTGTGTATATATATATATATATATATATATATATATATATATATATATTTCATTTTACTTTCAATATATATATATATATATATATATATATATATGTGTGTGTGTGTGTATGTATGTATGTATGTATATATATATACATACATATATATATATATATATATATATATATATATATATATATATATATATGAAGAAATATAGTCTTAAAGTGTGCTATATTTATGGGATAAAGTGCTCAATATCAGAGATAGAGCGTGTGTAAATATAAAATGAACATAGAAGTCAACACTTAGAAGCGACAGTCTGTTTCACGCATGCTAGATGCAATCGTCAGGGGACGAGTGCTGCTATTTTTCTTGGCTAATTATATATACGGGTCAGTGGGGCATTGTGGGTAGTCTATTTTGGCGGATATTTTAACGGAAGTCGTTTATTTATTTATTCATGTCAAATTGTTTTGCTTGTCTTTATTTAATTTAATTTTTTATCTTATATATTTATTTATTTTATTTTTATTTATTTTTTTGATCTGTGTTTTTATTAACGTAGTAAAAATTTGTTTATATAACTTATTGTGGGTAGTCTATTATAGCGGTTATTTTACCGGAAGTCGTTTATTTGTTTATTTATTTGTGTCAAATTATTTTGCGTGTTTTTATTTTTTTTTTATCTTATATATTTATTTATTTATTATTTTTATTTTGATCGCTGTTTTTATTAACGTAATAAAAATTGTTTACATAGCTTATTTAATAGTTTTGTTTTTGTTTGTGAAGATAAATCTATTTGTTGAATTTTGGGGTTGCTTGTTGTGGTTTGTTCTGACTATTATTTTGGCGGGAACAATTTTTTAATTTATTTATTTGGATTGTTTATTTTTATTTGTTTTTTTTTTAAACGGTTAGTTTATCGGTATCGGCGGTTAGTTTATTTATATATTTGGATGTATTTAGATAAATTTATTATACTTGTTGTTATTTATTTGTTACACTGTATATTTTCTCTTTTTGGTTTTCGATTTTTAAGTAACGCAGTATATTATTCTTAATTCATTTTTTTTTTATCGTTATATAACAGTTATAGCTATTTTTCGTCCGATTTTTTGTTTTGATTTTTTATAGTCTAATATTTTGGTCATAATAGTATGCTAATTTGTTTATTTACTTTATTTATTGATTTTGTTCCTTATTTTTTATTCTATTTGATCTCTTGTGACAGGTGTGATTTAGTAATTGGTTTGGATTAATTTATTTTGCTTATTTTATTGTAATTTTGTTTGTTTATGTATTTATTTATTTTTTCCGTTTTCGATTTTTAAGTTACGTAGTAAAATTTTGTTTTCTTGTCTGCATTTTGAGATTAACTCGGATCTTTTATTTAATAATTTATTTTGGTCTGGGAAGGTAATGATAGCTATTTTTTCCTCCAAAGAAAGTTGTGTTTTTTATTTCCCAGATATACTTAGAAAGCATTGTGCTGTTCGCATATTTACTATTTGTGAAAGATGTTTTGTGTACATAATTTCTTTGTTTCCAGGGTCCTTCAGTTACTCCTATGTATACTTTTTCTTCATTATCTGGTGATTTTGTAAACAATTACCGTTTAAGGGACATTCGTTTTTTATTCTGCAGTTGCACGTGGGTTTAATTTGTTCGTGTGGTTTGTTAATAATTTTCCTGTTGTGCTTTTTTATTATTTGTGCCATGTTCTCGGTGCAACTGTAGCTGGTTTTTACTATGGTTTTGTTGAATATTTTGTGTAGGGTGCTTGATTCCAGGAAGTGTCTGTGTAAAAGTTTGAAGAATATTTTTCCTACGTTTGTTTTTACGTTTTTGCTGTACGGTGGGTTGAACCATATGATATTTCTTTTCTTGTTGGCCATTTTTGTATTCTGAGGTGAGTATGTGAGTATTGCTGGGAATCCGCTATCTTTTAGAGCTTTTTCGTAGTCTTTCTTAGCTTTGTTAAATATAGATTCATTGAAGGAATTGTCGGAAAGCCAGCGGTTAATCGATTTTGGTATCTGTTTGATTATAGAAGGCGGGTGGTAGGAAGATGTGTGTATATAGAGTGATTTATCATTGGGTTTTCTGTATGGTTTGTATGTGCCTTTTCTTAAGTTGAAGGTAACATCTAGAAAATCTACTTCATTTAGGTTAGTTTTTATATCTATGTCGAATCCGTAATTTTTGAAAATCTTTATTATTGCTTTTCTAGTTTTGTCTGTGTTTGGTTTGTTGCAGTTTCTTAAGATTATGAGAGCGTCGTCCCTGTAGAGTCCTGTGTCATTTCAATCTATTATTTTGCTTAGTTCGTGTATTAAGTAAATACCTACGATTTCGCATGTCCTAGCACCGTCAAAGCTTCCCATTGTAGTGTCAAATATCCCATCTTTCTTTATCCATGCTTCTTCATGGTGAAATAGTAAAGATTTACGGGAGTGCTTAATGATGTCAATTTCGTTTGGTTTTATTATTATTTGTTCCTGAGCTAAGTTGATGACCTTATCTAACATGCGTTCTGTTATGGATGGTTAAAATTCTTTTATGTCTAATTGTAGGAAGTGGCATTTTTTTTGTTATTCATGCTATGGAACCAGTCAATTGTTGCTTTTGTGTTTTTACACTGGTTTACTCCTAACTTCTTCCTAAGTTCAGAATTAATTCATTCTAGTATCGTTTTACTAATTTTACCTATTTAGCTTTTGGCTGGGTGGATGAGTCTGCATGCAGGGTTGGTTTTGAAATTTTCTTTGTGGTCTTTTAGTGTGATAAAGGCTTGCGCCTTGCTGATGCAACTTATATCTATATATATGAATAATAATGACAAGAAAAATCTGCCCTGGATTTTTATACATATATATATATATATATATATATATATATATATATATATATATATATATATATATATATATATATACAGAGAGAAAAAGAGAGAGAAAGAGAGTGAATGATCATTTTCCTTGACGTGCTTTGTGAATGTGAATTTATGAAAAACATTTTCTTTAGTTCAGTAGATGATATTTTTGCTTTAATGTGCCTAGCAATTGAAATGGCTTCTTCTGAAAAGACAAATATGATTTTTTGCAATTTCTTCCATGTGATATATATATATATATATATATATATATATATATATATATATATATATATATATATATATATATATATATATATATATTATGCACCAAATTCTCTTTTAGGCATGTCTGATTAAATAAATTCGAGTCAATATAACAAAATCCGATCTTACTCAGGGTTAACATTCCGTGCATTGCAATTAAATGATGTAAGAAATGGGCTATAGCTGTGAAAATCGTTTTTTTCCTTTTACTATATACTTTCGATCTTCATACGAGATCAACTTTAAAGGTGTAGCCAGTAATACAAAACTGGGTGTTGTTTACGGGTGCAAGTAGTAATACAAAACTGTTTTTTGATATCCAATACCGTAATTTTACTTTTTACTTTCAATATATATATATATATATATATATATATATATATTTGAATAATAAAATCAAGAAAAGTCTAACCCGGATATTGATATATATATATATATATATATATATATATATATATATATATATATATATATATATATAGAGAGAGAGAGAGAGAGAGAGAGAGAGAGAGAGCGATGTGCGTGTGCGTGTGTGTGTGTGTTTGTGTTTGATTAATAAAAAATAAGTAACGAAGTATATAGTAGTTGTTTATGGAACAATATGGCGTTATGTTTTAGGTGTTTTCATCCAAAACATAAATTTATATAAAGCGACCCTTCAGGTGTATAATGTCTTGTCTACTTAATGAATCACTTTTTCCCACTGAAGAGACATTCGAGATGCCGTTCCTTATAATGTTTCAGATTCCGAATCATTGTCATAATGGAACCCGTTTCTCAATATTTACCAATTCGACCGAGTAAGTTAATATATTATAATGTCGGCTTAAACTAAACAATTATGCTTATGGTCGTTATTCAAATATTTGGCTCAATAATCGGCAACCTCAAGTACATTTGTTTTTTTTTTTGTTTTTCTTTTTTTACTTTCTGTTATTTATAGAGTAGATATACCGTCATATTTAGTACGTATGTTCTTTTTATTTTAGTCCGTAAAATATTCAGAGAGTTAATGTGTTATTTCAAAATAATATATTGAGCTATTGTATTTATTTAAAAAACGGACTAAATCAGACATACTTTTATTTTTAATTTATTTTGTCTAAACGTTATTTTTCATCGATACTCATATTCAAATAAAAGCTCTGTTTTTTGTTTTTTTTTTAAGTAAAGAATATGTTTTTATCCAACTACATCTACCAGCCTGAATATTCGAGGAATCTTGTCTGACTCAGACCGGAATATGCAGTCGGATAAAAAATACTATTTAATTAAAAAAAAAGTGCTTCTATTAGAATATGAGTATCTTGCAAAAATAACGTTTAAACAAAATAAATTAAAAATAACGATATTGAGCTATATAACAGGGGTTGGCAACTTTTGGCTAACAATGTGCCGACATAGGGTTTTAAAATCATTTAGTGTGCCAACAGCATACAGATTTTTGTACAAGACAAGGTCAATATACCTGTTCTACAATATATTTTATATAGTAAGATATAGTGTATATATTTTAGTATATACTAAAATTGAAACAGCTAAACATCTTTGCATTGTAGAAGTTATTTATTCGGACTTCGTGATGTCATTTGCGGCTGCGTGCCATTGGAATTTTTTTTTGGTGTGCCACGAGTGCTACGCGTTTGGTAGGTGGCCGTCCCCTGCTATATAAGATACATAACATGACTAATTTCTTGATATAATCATTAATTATTGCATGTTTTGTGGCTTAGAGTGGTTATATCAAAATGGATGAGTTTTTTTCCGAAATGAAAAAAAAATCACTACATCTAGTTTTTAAAAATTTGAAAATAATCACGGAATTATCCGATTGAAACGACAACTTAGTTCCTATTTAATAATGAATAAATTGTATAGTCAACAGGTTATTTCATTAAAAAAAAACCTGTGTAAATATCTGGGGGGTAATTTACCTGTCCCTTTTCGATATCTCGCATGTACTTCTTAATTTGGGATGTTTTCGATCGATGTTTTTGCAGTTATATAAAAGAATCCCTACCCCGATCATTTTATTTATTAAAAGATTCAGGCAATATCTCGTGTGTACTTACTTAGAATTTCTCCCAAATCTTCCGAAAAAAAATAAAGAATATAATTTTTTTGAGTGCTGTTGCTTGCATAATTTAATAAAACAGATTATTTTCTTTTAGATTAGACATAAAAAAAAATCACACTGAACAACTATATTTTAAAAAAAATACTTGTAATTTTTTCAGTGAGATTTTGAGATTCTTCCATTTACTGTTCGTAGCAAGAGCTGTTTTATTAAATAAAGAAATGGTTGAAGAATAAAAAAATATTAAGATTAAAATGTCATTTTAGTGCGAACCATTTAAGAAAACTTTTTGTTTTATTCATTTTGGCAACTGTTATATTTTTTTTTATATAGAATGTCAAAAACTAAATAATTCCGAATTAGCTTCTTTAAATGACAACAATTCTACATTGGAAGAAAAATATATCACAATTCAGTACTGCTGGGCACTTCGAGGTGGTGTAATGTTTAACAAGCTTGTGTCGCTAGAACAATTACGACTGAGTAGTGAGTTCGGTCCTCACTGGGTACCCCATACTTTCGACCATGTGCCACTTCTGAGCGATGCTTGGAAAATCACTACCACAATTCAGTAACTCTGGGCACCTCGAGATGTGCAATTGTTACCAAGATTCTCTCGCTAGAACAATTGCGACTGAGTAGTGAGTTCGGTCCTCACTGGGTACCCCATACTTTCGGCCTTGTGTCACATCTGAGCTATGCTTGGTAAATCATTATCACAATTCAGTAGCTCTGGGCACCACGAGGTTGTGTAATGGTTAGCAAGCTTGTCTTTCTAGAATAATTGCGACTGAATAGTGAGTTAGGTCCTCATTGGGTACCTCATACTTTCGGCCTAGTACTACATCTGAGCTACGCTTGGAAAATCACAATTACAATACAGATGCTCAGGTTACCTCGAGTTGGTGTAATGGTTAGCAAGCTTGTCTCACTGGAACATTTGAGATTGAGTAGTGAGTTCGATCCTCCCTGGGTACTCCCTATTTTCGGCCTTGTGCCCCGTCTGTGCTACTCTTGGAAAACACTATTACGATTCAGTGACTCTTAAATTTAGAATAATTATTGGGTGGAAATTAATATTTTATATAATTAAACCGTTAAGAAAACGATTAATAATAAAAGCATTAGATTAAACACAAACGTGTGATTTCATTAGTATTTAATTATTTTTTAATACTTTTAATATAGTATAAAAATAAAATTACTCGTTCGTCTAAGTTTCATAAGAATAAAGCTTATAGAATTACAAAAGAACGAAATTCTGAGACCATTTGATATATAAAGTTGAAGGAAAATTATTTAAAAATATATATATACCAGTTTCTTGATTATTGCACTGTTGGTGTTCCTTATTTTTTAATTTTTTTTACTAATTTTTCGTATGCATTTGAATCATTGAAATGAAAGTAAAAACTTACTATTGCTGATGTATAATTTGACAGGTTAGTGTGCGTAAATAAACGTGATTTTCATGATGGTTTAAGATAAAAGTAAGTATTAGTTTTATAAAATCCAGTTAACTAATACTTAGATTTACAAATTTACACTGAAACAGATCTCCAGGGTAAATACTGTAGATATTTAAATGTGTTGTTTATATTCTTTGTCTATAATTGCGTTTCGATGAGTAACATGTAAAAGTACAACTGAATTAAAAATGACTAAAACTTTATTTACAGAAGGAAATTTATTTTCCTTTTAATAAGGATTAGCTTTAGGTTATTATCGTTCAAATAAAACCATGATTTAAGTTCAAAGCAAACATTTATATTATGTATAATATGTCTTTCGGTTTTTTAAGAATTCCGTGGTGGTGCATAGAAATAATTCCATCGGCGTTATTACATAAAATAAATTTAAATAACCAGCAAAATAATGTATATTGTAAAAAAAATCTAGTCAGATACGAAGAGTTAAAACTAAAAGTATTCATTTTCTGAGAGGATAAAAAAAAGAAACTCAGGAATCTTTGAAACTGAACGTCTGACTGAGTCCGTCTTCGTTCCTTTAATTCAGCCACCATCCCGATTTATTATCAACCCACTATAAACCCCCCCATTATAGCCAGCACCATCGACTCTTCAGCCACAAGAAAAGAAAAGATAAGGAATGACAACGCCATCGTTGCCAATGACTCTCAAAAGCATCACATTTACAGTAAACTTTGAGTGCATGATCTTTGGAACGTCCTTAGCATTTCTGCATAACCAGCTATCATTCGTTCTGTTGATATTTTGGTCCTAATTAAAATTTTATCTCCTCAGAGAAATGCCAAGGCATTGCATCCCCTTCTCAAGAGGCTCAAACAGTGATTTGCAACGATCAGGCAGTTGTCTTTTGTCTTCGTGGAATTGGCTTCTCCGCGTAACATAGGACTTGTATCAAAGACCATCATTCCCAAATCTTCTGATAGATTACCTTGAAACCATGAGCTACTTAGCATTGTCGTTAATTGAATTTAGGTGGATTTCGCTATAGTTTTCTGCACCTTACAGACATAAGCAGGTGTTCTGTAGTTATTAGGACCCTTGGGATGTGTTTAATGCTTGACGGCTGCTGTAGAAACCTCATCAACGGCTGACATCTGAAATCCAACTTTCAGGAAACGGACAGTATAGAGAATCGCTATGCTCTAAATTATCGTGTGTCATTGCATTTTCTGAGTTAGCTTGATGTTTCCTATTATTTATACGCAAAGATATGATAATCAGGATACGTTAGAAATGGAGCTATTAACTCACGAGGTCTCAAAGAACTGAACAACCCTGTATATTCACGCAGTTTCATCGATATACAGGGTGTGATGTTTAAATTGTTGCCATTTTATATTTTTAATTTCGCTTTATTTGTTTTTGATTTTGTAGGCTGCACAACACAGTAGTATGTTGAGTTGGCCACTGTCTGCGAGAAAAAGAAAACCCTGACGCAATTCACTGCACTAACAATTTGGAAACGGCATGCTGTACTGCTTGTCATTCCCGCCAGAAGCTCCAATACGAACATTATAGTGTGTTTGTTTGGGTGTCAATCCGAGGGCAGTACAAAGGATTCGGAATAAGTTGGATGACTAATGGCTATTATGAAGGTAGGGCAGCTTGGAAAACTCTCTCTGATCGTTCTGATAAGAAAACAAAACTCCCGAATTTGTTGGTGAGGGCCTCAGACTCAACACGGAGACCTACATTAAGTCCCTTGAGCCAAGGTGGGTGGCTGCTAGAAGACGCTATATCTGGCAAACATGGCTCTACATCATGCCACACAAGCAGAAGAACCCAATGATGGCTGTCAGACAATTTCTGTGACTACATCACCCCTTACATCTTGCTACCTAATTCCCCAGACTGCACTCCCCTTGATTAGTATGCGTGGGGTGCAATTGAGCGAGAGACCACCAACAAAACTCCTTGTAACTCCAAAGATGAACTGAAGGCAAGGATTTGGCAGCATTCACCAACTTAAACAAGGAGACTGCCCAGAAGAGTTTGCAGGGGATTCTGAAGTCATCTGGTGACTGGGGTTGACACTAATGGCGATTTTATTGAATAAATTTACTTTTTAAAGATATGTTTAAAATTTGTAGTCTAAACTGCGCAAAAGTGAAAATAACTTTGACATCTCATTTTAACAGATTTAAAATGAGATGTCAGTGTTATTTGCGTTTTTCCGTCATTCAGACCACCTTTTTCCATCACACGCTGTATATTGAAAAAGTTTTGTAAATGCCATGTCTCTTCAGGACATTGACGAATATGTCACTCCACAGATTCGTTTATGTTATTTTATGTGAATTACCTAAACTTATTGGGAAAGATAGTTTAATATTTCCATGTTCTTAATGAATTTGTAGTTGTTCTTCTACACCGGCTCCTACCCAATGCTACCCAGCTAGTTAACTTCTTGTAGGGGCTGTTACCACATCTACATAATCACTGTTGCTGTGACCTCTGTGGTGTAAAGGATAATGGCTATAAATTGTTAATCGGAGAGACGGGTTCCAATTCCAGTTGGGTTCGTAATATTCACTTACGCGCAAACACCGTTTGGGAAAGTATGAATCTATCTCTTCTCCCGAGCAGCAGCTATAATTTGTATCATTAAATCGTTATTATCTAAAAAAAAATATTCTTACAATATAAAAATAGTTTCTGGTTTTATATAATTTGCAAATGGTTGATAAACAGTAGAAAACGATTCAATGAATAAAAACAAATTGTTCTTTGAATAATAAAATTTTTAGAAACTATTCTCCTGACCCTGAAAAAAACTATTTAAGACAAGTGTATCTAAAAAGTAGTTTGTAATGAATTACTCATGGACTTATAAACTACACCACATCTACATTTTATAATATTGCTGCCTTGGTATGCTGGCCCGTTTTGTTTTTAAATAATAAGAGCTTTGTTTATTTGGTGAATATTTAAACGCTGACGGTAGTTTCTCATGAGCGCCAACAATTTAGTTTCGATTGGCTACTCTTTATTACTGAATAAATTAAAAGACTCTACTAAAACAGTACATAATAACAAAACAATACGTCACAAAACAGGTCGTATTATACGCTACTATAGGTCTACACTGGTTAGAAATAGCACTAAACGATGGATAGTTGACAATACATATGTTAGTGAGCAGCATGTGTATATTTATGGTACGTTTTTACATACAGTTTTGGCACAAGGCTGAAGGGGAAGTGTGATGAAGCTGGTTGTCACTGACTATCCTAAACTAAGCTAATCTGATTGGCGACCCATTCATTCATTACAATTTACTCATTCACCACAAAGCACATCCCCTCTTCAGCCAATCCTACATTTACCAATATCCCTTTACTCAATGGGGAATCTATGGTGTAAAGTTTATGAATGTTTACAATTTTTATTTTTTTATATTTTTCTCATTTTTTCTTTTACAGAAATATAAAATGACGTCTGATGAAATGTCTGAGTAGGTGTGATCCCAATAACGAAAAAAAAAATCTAACAATATTCGAACTAGAACAAAAATATGAGACGACAAACCCACAGAAAAATAAGATCGGCCCCTGTATTCTGATTGTAGTTATGTCAAGAGCAATGACCATTGTGATGTTTGTTTACGGCTGTGTGAATAACATGACCACACAATTTATATCAAACGTAAAATACTACAAAGCATGAAATACAAGAAGTAACTAAATGGTTTAAAAAAAACATAACATTGTATTTATTTGTGCGTTGATGTACATGCGTAGAAGTTAAAGATCTGATGGAGTTATGTCTCTTAGATTGGGACTATTTTTATCGGAGCTCACGAAGTTGAATTAGTTATTAAACTGTAGTTTTAGAAGAATGGAGTTCTTTGTTGCATGCTTGGAAATGTTCTGTATGTTTGTAATGTAGGTTGGAAAAGTTCGTAGGAGTTCGTACGTACGTGAATGTGTGAACTATTATTTAACGTCTGACCGCATGTTCGAAACGATAATTCTTAAAGGTCACATCTTCGCAGGAAGAAGAGAGAAAAAAAGAGAAAGCGGCAACCTCGCGTTTGCTATTTATAGATAATGTAATCACGTGACAGGATCACAGCTTCTTAGCGGGAAACTTGACTTAGTCACGCGTTGGAAAAAGAAATATTGTGCGTGGGTGAATTGCAACGCCCACATGTGTGTTTATTGACCAATTTGAAGGTGATATTTCCTGAAAATATTTACTAAGCTGAGAAGGCGATTGGGATCCGATTCTCCTAAAAGTGCACAAAATCAACTACATGAAAATATAGCGATTGTAAAATTGTCGCATAGCTGCGATTTATAAATTGTCCATTACACAGTAGTGTTGATTTATTATCCAATAAATGCTTGTTGTATAATTTGAATTTGTGTAAGTATATATGTATGTGTGATGATGATGGTGATGATCATTACATGATGATAGACAAAATCAAGATGTTTACTGACAAAAGGTGAGAAATGGACAAAATAAATTAGAGTAGGACAATCAAAAGGTAAGCAGGTCAAGATAAAAGTAGACAAAAAAAAACAAACAAACCTGGGAACCTTGACATAGACCATAACGAAGGAGTGACCAACATCTATGTAGAAAACGTATACATACGCCAACAGCAGGCAGTAAGATCCGTAAAGCCGTATAAATACATTCACAGCGGGAGGAAGTGTTAATATAAAATATAACATTTATTTTATTATGAAATAAAATACGTCACGAATAAATCTGCATCTGAAAATGGCGCTAAGTGGTTTTAACACAGACACGTGTGTCAGGAAAACGGTCGTCTGCAATTAATGAAAGTTTCTAAAGGGCGTATAAGTACGCCCCCAGCTGCGGAAATGTTAATATATAAATATACAGTTTGTTTTAACTTGAAATTATTTCAGAAAAAAAATCATAGTTGTATGATGCATTTATTTATATTTTCTTTGCTTTAATCGTGAATTTACCTGAATGCCTTTTATGGAATAAAATTAGGACTTCTCGCGAGAAGAAATAGGTTGATAGAAATACTGTTTTATTAGAATTTCGATCATTCAGTTTTCCGATTGAATCTAAAATATTATACCTTTGTTTAATCATTCGTTTTCTTCGTGGAAATCTCTAATGTCATCAAAATTCGGAGATGAAGTAATGCCATTATTTAATGAAATATATGGAATCTTATTTTATTTTATTTCTTTCGATCATGAGGTATCAATCGATATTCTTCCGCGTATAAGCCATGTTTCTGACGAAGATTTGTTATTTTTCAGTGAATTCTTTCGAATTTCTCTCTTCAGTTTGTATTTTTGACAAGGTTTCCTTCGTCCTGGTGTAGCGTAATCATTTTCATCTGAATATCATTTTTCCACGAATTGTCTGAACGTGTATCTTTATCCTTGCTTTTTCGATCATCATGTTTAGCTGTCTTCTCGTCATAATGCTGTCTAAATTTCCTACATGAAGTATTTTTATTTTGGCAAATTATTTCTTCTTCTTCTTCTTCTTCTTCTTCTTCTTCTTCTTCTTCTTCTTCTTCTTTTTCTTCTTCTTCTTCTTCTTCTTATTATTATTATTATTATTATTATTATATTCTTATTCCTCTTCTTCTTCTTCGTCTTATTATTCTCCCCTCTTCCACTTCTTCTTCTTCTCCTTCTTCTCCTCCTTCTTCTTCTTCTTATTATTATTATTACTGTTCTTATTCTTATTATTCGTATTCTTATTCATCTTTTTTCTTCTTCTTCTTCGTCTTCTTCTTCTTCTTCTTCTTCTTCTTCTTCTTCTTATTATTATTATTATTATTATTCCTCCACTTCTTCTTCTTCTTCTTCTTCTTCTTTTCCTCCGCCTCCTCCTTCTTCTTCTTGTTCTTATTATTATTATTACTGTACTTATTCTTATTATTCGTATTATTATTTTTCTTATTATTATTATTATCATTCCTCTTCTCCTTCTTCTTCTTCTTCTTCTTCTTCTTCTTCTTCTTCTTCTTCTTATTATTATTATTATTATTATTATTATTATTATTATTATTATTATTATTTGTGTATGTATATGTTTCCTGCTTTGTAGCCTGTAGATCCGCGTGCAAGCTATGGTCCTTAGGCCCTATAGTAGAATTGTCATTTAATTGATAGCACTTTACTTAGTATATGAAATGTTCCTAGTAGAACGATCTCCTGGGAAACTTGTAAGTTGATATTATCTGGAACACTGTTAGCAAAATTTTATTTCTTTTGATTTCTAGTATATATTCATTTCTTTCTGGCTCCCAACCGGAGACCTAAGTTCAGAAATGGCATCATCACGTTTTCCAGTGAGCAGTTTTTGAGGGGAAAAAGAAAAGCAATCTAAGATCACACATATTTTACATAGATAAAACCCTTTACAAGGTGTGGGCTGTATTTATGAGTGTAATATTTTGTATTTGTTTAAGGGTTTTATATTATTATTATTATTATTTACTTTGATTTCTGTTATATACATATTTACTTCCGGGTCCCAACCAGAGACATAAGTTCAGAAATAACTTCATGAAATTTTCCACTGATCATTTTAGTAAAAAACAAAGATCACATGCATTTTACATAGATAAAGCCCTTCACGTAAAATTTTAATTTTATTTATACGTGTATTGAGCATTAATACTACTATTTCCTGGTTTAATTCAACTCTGACCAACCATATTATATATTTATATATAGGACTAACAATAAATTTTATATAATAAATTTTAATCATTTTATATATCTATATAGGGGACTAACAATAAACCTAGTATGGAACCCCCTCCCTGTAATTGTAGAATTAGAGAAAATTGTCCACT
>OZ038484.1:32384195-32399195 GCA_964036315.1 Acanthosepion esculentum | reverse complement strand
CATCTTTATGTATATTAATTAATTTGTAAATAAATGACAATAAGAAAACAGTAATTGCTGACGCGTTTCGTCCTAATGCGGACTTTTTCAAAGCAAGTAACGAAATGATTTTAATCAAACAAAGAATCCATCAACAAAGATTAATGAAATATTCTCCACACGTGACATTAACTGACGTCATTTTCAGTTAAAAATACGAAAATAGCGTTTCCTACATTCCCGTTGCTAAGAACACTCTGTTTTTTGTTTTTATTAATTTTCTTTGTTTGATTAAAATCATTTCGTTACTTGCTTTGAAAAAGTCCGCATTAGGACGAAACGCGTCAGCAATTACTGTTTTCTTATTGTCATTTATTTACAAATATTGTCTTCTCTAAAAGTTAAATTTGAGAAATTTTCATATTAATTAATGTATAGATCGCGAAGTATATGTTTTGTTTAAATGTTATCACTTGAGTATCTGTCTATATTTCTGAGATGAGGTATTATGTACTCTATTTACATTATTCGGACTATAGTCCTCAACTTTGTCGCCATATTTATTACAACGTTTCGGCCGTTGTACGCTCCGGCCTTCTTCAGATTGTTGGAATGTCGAACTGAACCTGCTCACTGGGGTAGACTGTTCTAGTTCCACGTACCATGTTTAATGGATGTCAGTTATATGGTATCTCCTGTTAATTCCCCTCTCCAAGGTCTCCACTGCCTTAACCGGGTATTGGACTCACACTCTTTGGGGCCTGTCACTGGATCCAACCAACGCCTTTATCCACTGTGCCATGTGTACTTGAGGCATTCTACGAATCAATATCTGCCATGTGTCCTGTGTATGAATTTCTGGGTATTATAAACCTAATGTCTGCCGCAATCATTTTCTACCAGTGCTCATATTGCAATTTTTGCTGTTATCACATGTTTTTACCAGATCTCATATTGCAATTTTTGTTGTTATTATCGCCTTTCTCTGTCACTCCTTATCACTGGTTCCCATATTGTATTCATTTCTATGCTTGGTCAGCTCAGGAGATTTTTTGTGGCCTAGCATATGTGCCGATTCCTTAAGTTTACGAATTTTCCAAGACCGGAGCGTACAAAGGCCGAAACGTTGTAATAAATATGGCAACAAAGATGAGGACAATAGTCCGAATAATGTAAATAATGTACATAATACCTCATCTCAGAAATATAGACAAACGCGAAGTATATGATTTGTTTAAATGTTATCACTTTGTTATTGAGAGATAGAGATAGAGAGATAGATAGAGAGAGATAGTGAGAGAGAGAGATAGTGAGAGAGAGATAGTGAGTGTGAGAGATAGTGAGAGAGAGATAGTGAGAGAGAGATAGTGAGTGTGAGAGAGATAGTGAGAATGAGATAGTGAGAGAGGGATGGATTATGGGTGTTAAAATGTTCTCGGCCTGACGCAGAACATTTTTCCTAAATTTTGGGTCACGTGTAGAGAAATTCCTGTGGTCGATGACTTTTTCTGGATATCCTATCATGAAAAGAGATCCTGTCAATTATGAGGTTTTAAAATAACTTTCCAATGTATTTATGCTAAAACCACCCTGCTAGCAATGACAAATACGTAATAATGTGGCATAACGAACAAGATATTTTTCTAAGTCGAAAGTAAAGCGTGGAAGATTCTTTAGTCATTGACAGTTCCAAAGCCAAGTGAACTTTTACTATCTAGAGATGCCCTCTGTCCAAATTCAAGGGCAAATAATGCGAAGATATAAAATCTTTCTATCGTTAATTGTATGATGGTCTAGGATGTGCTTCACCAAATTAAAGTATTTGGGGCAAAATACTAAAATGGATTTTGATATACGATTTTTCATAAGAGGATTTTCTGTTGTTTTACTTTTTCTCAAGTAAAAAAAACAAACACTATTTATTCAGTTATTTTGCTTTGAGGAAACGAACTAGAGTCTTCGGAAGTGGCAGATTTTGATGTCAGGCATGGAGACAGATAGTTTTTTAGGCCTACGAGGCGTCATACATTTCTGTCCGCTTGAATCGCGCGTGAATACTTAATCCGACACAAGCAAATAAAAACAAAATTTAAAGAGATTTTGAAATTGATTCTAAAGAAACCTTTCCTGTTTTTATCTTCAAAATTAAAAGACAATGAAATACCGATTCTCACAAGACATTCTAAATGCCTAATCTAATCAAATAATTCTTGTAATAAATCTAGCAAAACACAAGGAGATGTTCCTTGGAACACACACACACACACACACACACACACACATATATATATATACATTTTATTTTAGGATATTATATCGAAAAACATGTCAAAATCGGTACACAATTGCAGTCGTGTTTCGATGCGTATCAACGCATCTCATCAGGCGATTGTAAATTACTGCCGACTAAACAATTAACTTAGATTTAAAAGCAAAATACAGCTTATTTTTACAATAAAAAAAGTGGGATGGTTATAAGGTTTGTGGGTTTTACTCAGATCAACCAATCGAATATGACATACATTAAATTTAAACTAATGGAAAAAGCAAACATTAAGAAATAAATTAGTCATGAATCAAAAATTGAGAATCAATGACAGCAACAGACGTTAAACAGGAGCGGATGTAAATGAATACATAGACATTAAACAGTGTCATTTCCTAAGAAAAATCAAGTGGTAATCTAAAGAAATGATAGACAAGTTATATGCTTTTTGAGTTTCCTATATAACAAATATAGTTGCTAAATAAATAACTTCTTTAAGGAACTAGTAGATAATTTAAACGTATGGACTTACTTAGTAAATAAATATCCAGCAGTTGCATATTAATTTGCCAAGTAAGTCGATTAAATCAAAATAAATCGTTAATTTGCAGTAATTTACAATCGGCTGATGAGATGTGTTGATACGAATCGAAACACGACTGCAATTGTGTAGCGATTTTAAAATGTTTTTCGATGTAATATTATAACACAAGAATATTGCTCTACTATGTATTGAATTCTCTTTTAAATTAAATATTACAAACGTTGGAATTGAACTCTATTCATTCTCATCTAACCTGGATATATATATATATATATATATATATATATATATATATATATATATATATATATATATATATATATATATATATATATATATATATTATGAAATGGACAAAGTCCGACAATAATTTTAAGACATTTTTATGTTTATACATTCTTTTTATAGATACAAATATTTAAGTAAATGCTCTGTTTTATAATAAACAGTATTAAACAACATTTACCGGCCTGAATGTCCGAGAAATTTTCATAGAAAATATTCGTCCTCCAACTGGAATCAAACCTGTATCCTATGCGGAACCGTCATATAGGCTGACGTGCCTTTAACCGATTGGCCACAGAGGAGCGTTCGGTTAGCTATATGACGGTTCCGTATAGGATACAGGTTCGATTCCTGTCGGAGGACGAATATTTTCTATGAAAATTTCTCGGACATTCAGGCCGGTAAATGTTGTTTAATACTGTTTATTATAAACAGAGCATTTACTTAAATATTTGTATCTATAAAAAGAATGTATAAACATAAAAATGTCTTAATATATATATATGTATATATATATATATATATATATATATATATATATATGAAGAAATATAGTCTTAAAGTGCTCTATATTTATGGGATAAAGTGCTCAATATCAGAGATAGAGCGTGTGTAAATATAAAAGTGAACATAGAAGTCAACACTTATAGGCGACAGTCTGTTTCATGAAAGAAAGAAAGAAACGCCTTGCTAATACTTCTTAAATAATGAACTGTTCTATTTTGATCGCGTTGAAAGTTGGGAAAATATATTAAAGACGCTACTTGGTTTCAGCGAGAGAAAGAAAGAAAGAAAGGAACGCCCTGCCAATGCATCTTAAATAATGAACTGTTCTGTTTTGATCGCGATGAAAAATGGGAAAATATATTGAAGACGCTAATTGGTTTCAGTGTGGAAAAGAAAGAAAGGAAGGAAGAAAATAAGATAGATAGGAACGCCCTGCCAATACCTCTTAAATAATGAACTGATCTGTTTTGATCGCGATGAAAGATGGGAAAATATATAAAATACGCTACTTGGTTTCAGTGAGAGAAAGAAAGAACGGAACGCTCTGCCAATGCCTCTTAAATAATGAACTGTTCTGTTTTGATCCCGTTGAAAGATGGAAAAATATATTAAAGACGCTACTTGGTTTCGGTGATAAAATGAAAGAAAGAAAGAAAGAAAGAAAGAAAGGAACGCACTGCCAATACCTCTTAAATAATGAACTGTTCTGTTTTGATCGCGATGAAAGATCGGAAAATATATTAAATACGCTACTTGGTTTCAGTGAGAAAAAGAAAGAAAGAAAGGAAGAAAGTAAGAAAGAAAGGAACGCCCTTCCAATACCTCTTAAATAATGAACTGTTCTTTTTTGATCTCGTTGAAAGATGGAAAAATATATTAAAGACACTACTTGGTTTCAGTGAGAAAAAGAAAGAAAGAAAGAAAGGAACTCCCTGCCAATAACTCTTAAATAATGAACTTTTCTGTTTTGATCGCGAAGAAAGATCGGAAAATATATTAAAGACGCTACTTGGTTTCAGTGAGAAAAAGAAAGAAAGAAAGAAAGAAAGGAACTCCTTGCAAATAACTCTGAAATATTGAACTATTGTGTTTTGATCGCGTTGAAAGATGGGAAAATATATTAAATACGCTACTTGGTTTCAGTGAGAAAAAGAAAGAGATAATTAAAAGAAAGTTAAAAAAGAATTCTTAAATATTATTAGAACTTTACCAATCTTCTTATTTAGTTTGCGTACGGCAATATCATATTGAAATACCTTCCTCGTCCTGTCACCGATGTTAAGTAACGTCGAGCCTGGGCAGTACCAACATAAGTGATCACTTGGATATATCTGGGGCACAAAACTTGTGCGCCCCATGCAAAATGTAACCGCTCGGAATACTAAATCAGAAGGTCAAGTTCGAATTCGAATCGGGTCGTTCTACTCACGGGCTAATAATTGGCTGATAATGAATCACAAAGACAGATGAACCAACCGGCGATTGCCATAGCCATTGCTACCAATACGCATTTGGCTTTCGAGATAGGATAATGGACGATTCAACCTCGTTCGACAAAGCATCTTCACAGGCTGATTCAAAAGCTGAGTTGCTATATATTTTAACGCCATGTCCTTCCATAGTGCAGTTAAACATAGATCTCGTCAGGTTCCGTTATCTGTGGAGATCTACGTTTACCTATATTATCTGTGAGTTGCCATGTTTTTTTTTTTGGAACAATTGCTAAGTTGTTTCGCATTACCTTCTTTATTCCTTTGAATTTCGTTCCTAAACAAAGCTGGCAAACAGGCATAAAGAGCAGAGTTTACGTTGATAGCCTAGAAGAAATAAACTCCTGCCTTACTGAAGAGCATGTGCGGAAAAGTGAAAACAACGGGCGAGAATGGAATTCGAACTCGTATTCCATAAGGCTAACCGTCACACTAGCAACACATTCATTCTATGATAATAGCCTAAAAGCAGAGTATTGTAAAATCTAAGAGACTTCTGATTGCGTTAAAGCTTAATAATTGTGCGCGTATATTAATTTGACATTTGAAATTCAATATGAAAAGAAATTGGTCAAATCTATATTCACTTTTCTTTTTATCGATGCACAAAAAAAGGAACTAAGGCATTTTAAGAAAGATAATTATTTTTGCCAAATTTAATTTGCTTCGCTGCTCAGGAATCTTCTTTATTTAGTCTTTCCAAACATGGAAGCTATAGATTTCCAGATGTTAGAACCTTACCATTTTGTAACTAAAAAAAATTGTCAGTATTATTTTAGGTGAAGATAACAAAAGCGTGGGTGAGTGAATAGAGATAAAAGAGAGAAAGATTGTTGGAATGAAAGAAGGAAAAGAAAGAAAGGTAGTGAAGGAAAATAGTTTTTAATTGTAACTAACAGAGAAATAAGTAGACTGAGTAAGAATGAAAGGACGAACAAAGGAAAGAAAAAGAAAGAAGGTTAAAATAAATTTAGAGTGGAAAGAAAGAAAGAAAGAAAGGAAAGAAAGAAAGAAAGGAAAGAAAGAAAGAAAGGAAATAAAGAAAGAAAGGAAAGAAAAAGAAAGAAGGTTAAAATAAATTTAGAGTTGAAAGAAAGAAAGAAAGGAAAGAAAAAGAAAGAAGGTTAAAATAAATTTAGAGTGGAAAGAAAGAAAGAAAGGAAAGAAAGAAAGAAAGAAAGGAAAGAAAGAAAGGAAAGAAAAAGAAAGAAGGTTAAAATAAATTTAGAGTTGAAAGAAAGAAAGAAAGACGGGAGGAAGGAAAAAATATCGACCAAAAATAATTTTTTATTTTTAAGAGAAAAATAAGAAGACCAAGTAAGAAAGAGAGGACGAAGGAAAGAAGAGAAAGAAAGAAAGCAAGAAAGCAAGAAAGTAAACAATAAAATGAGATTCGGAAAAAACAAAAAACAAAAAAAGCATAAAAGAATGTAAGACGGAAGCAAGAATGGTAACGATAAAAAAAATTCCTAGTTTTAAGTAAGTGAGAAATAAGCAAACAGAGTAAGAGAAAGAGAGAGAGAGAGAGAGAGAGAGAGAGAGAGAGAGAGAGAGAGAGAGAGAGAGAGAGAGAGAGAGAGAGAGAGGAGAAACAAAGGAAAAGAAAGAAAGACGTCTATGAAAATAAACTGAATTCAGGAAGGAAGAAAAGACATTTGGAAGGAAGGATGGAAAAGAAAGAAAGATATCGAAGGAAAATAATTTTGAGTTGTAAGTAACAATGAAATAAGAAAACCGAATGAAAAAAAAATAGTACGAACGAAGGAAAAGAAAGAAACAAAGCTAAGAAAATAGAGTGGGATTTAAAAGAAAGAAAGAAAGAAAGAAAGAAAGAAAGAAACACAGAGAGACGGGAGGAAGGAAATTAAACAAAAATCGTTGCAAGTAACAAAGAAATAAAAAAAAAACAAATCTGAATTACAAGATGAACGAAGAAAAAGAAAGAAATCACATAAAATGAACTGAGAGAAAAAAGAAAGAAAAAAAGAGAAACAAACGGAAGGAAGCAAATTAAAAAATAACTCAACAAAAAGATCCCTTTAAAGTAACAAAGAGGTAAGAAAACGAAGTAAGAATTATAAGATCAACGAAACAATAGAAAGAATGCTAAGAAAATGAACTGAGAATAGAAAGAAAAAAAGAAAGAAAGAAAAGAAAGAGGGAAGGAACGAGGGGGAAAGAAGAAAGAATAGACTAAAAAATGCAGAAATTGAAAAGGTTTAAACAGTAAAAGAACAAGGAAAAGAAAGAAAGAAAGAAAGAAAAATCAATGAAAGAAAGACAGAAAGACGGGAGGAAGGAAAGAAAAAAAGTATTGACTAAAAAGAATTATCCGTTACAAGTAAGACAGAAATAATTAAAAAAACGAATAAACGCTAAGAAAATAAATTGAAAGTTGAAAGAAAGAAAGAATGTTAAAGAAAAAACAAAGAAAAAGTAATTGTAGTCAGAGACGTCTGACGAATAATATATATATATATATATATATATATATATATATATATATATATATATATATATATATATATATAAGAACTGTCATTTAGAAAAGCAAAAAGTTACGTGAGAAGAAGAAATATCGAAAAGATGATGGATTAATAATGAAATAATATAAAAAGAAAAATATAAGAAGCTGGGTTAAAAAAAAAATCAACAGCATAACAAATGAATTTCAGTTCCTGGAGGAAGAAAAAGCATCCATTGAAAAAACTAAAAAAAAAATCACAGAAAAAATCATGAACGTGGCTTAAGGACCTAAAAAAAACGCTCAAGTTATTTCTGGTAATATATAATGCCATCAACTAACGCAAAATATTCATTTCGTAGTATTGTGCGGAGCCGAGAATGGTGTAGTGGTTAACGATATTGTGTCTCAGACAAGAGTAATGGTTTCGATGTATACGAGTACCACAACCTCCTTGTGTCAGATCAACTTATAATAAGTACAGCATAGTTGTAAATCGTATCGGGACAAGTTGGCGCAACCGTTTAGTAAACTTAGTACTACATATCGCCCACTACTGCTTACTTGTGTCAGGCTAAAGAAATGCGTGTAGAGAACGTAATACATCAGCGAATGTCTTCATTGCTGCTCATTGAAATTTCGTAACACGCTTAAACATGCGCTATAGTGACATGAAGGTGTCAGATTGTCCGGAAAGCACTTGTCAAAATCTGACATGCATAAAATACCAATGCGTGAGGATCATGGCAATTCTGAGGTGGACACGAGACAAAACTATATACGATTGCAAGAAACAAAATTCTAGAAGCGATCTGCCACTTTACAGGATTTATTGACAAACATTCCAGCAGTACGAGTCTCTGTGTGTTTGAAATAAATTCCGTAATGTATAACATCTTGTATGCTAGTTCTTTTATGAGGCGGCTATGAAGTCTAGCATAGTTGTTTTCTTATTAATAAATTTTGAATTATAGGTCGAGTTAACCTATATTTAATCAACTAATACGCCATATACCGGAATATGCTATGATATAATTATTTATCACATTATTATGGGCTTCTTGGCATATTTAATGCGTAAATCTTATTAGTATAGGTTATCGGCCACACAGAGTTTACCGACTATTTTGTGTTAGGAAGAATAACGTGTTTTAGCCTTCCAGTAGCACACCGATACTAATATTAGCATCAGCGTACCTATTGATACACTAACACTGAATGCGAATATAGAAAGACGAAATACGCAAGCGTAACAAACAAAACATTTAATAAGGCAAACACCTTACATACATATATTAAAAAGATTTACATATGTACCAAAGCAAATGATTGTTTATATTGTCCAAAGGAACGAGGAGGTTTACAGAACGAGAACAAAAAAATAACATACCAACTATATGGCCTTTGATAGTCCGCAGATGAGTGGATGGAAATTACTTTTCTCTTTCGCTAGGCCGTGCACATGTTGACCAGTTTCCACGTGTGTGGACGCCCTGGTATCAGGAAGGTAAAAAGGCCGTTCCTAAAAAAAAAAAAAAACGGAAGAAAAAGCTAAAAGGGACAGACGAGTTCTCCTCTCTAGAGGGGCCGAACTCCCATGAGCTCAACCAAGGGAAAACAACCTTGCTCGCCCTACAATCATATACTCATTGTTTTTATTAAGGTTTTTAGTATTTTCACGTAAATATTCTCCACAAAAGTTTCTATTCTTCTGTTCGATGTGTATTTATGATGTGGCTCTCAACATCATCCTGTCCCTCGTGACATTTAGCAGCTTTCCTCATTTTTGCAAGACTCGTACCAACCGGTCCGCCATCCATTAACAGAAGCTTGTAGCGGGCCCCTAAACGACGAGGTTTCCATTATTGTTGTGGACGTGCAAGTTGCGGGTCCCGCCACAATTATTTTATTTTGTCTAAGAAAGGTGTGGAAAGGATCAAGCCATTATACTGGAGGTCGCTATCCAATGTGGTGGTCAAAATGCAATTAATATTCGACGTAAAATAGCCGATGGTATAAAATACAAGACAGAACGTGATGATTCAAAACATAATTAAATTTATTAGTGTTTGATGTACATGCAATTAAGATGGAAGGTTTGATAGTATTATGTCTCTTAGATTTGGAGATATTTGTACCTGAACTCATAAAGATTAGATTAACTATTAAACTGCTGTAGTTTATAAGAATGAGTATGTTGCATGTTTGGAATTGTGTATTGGACAAGTTGGTAAGCGTTCAGAATTGTACTTGCGTTATTGTTGTAAGGATCTTTTACATCTGACTGCATTAGTCAAGACGGGAGTTCATTAAGGGTCACATTTTGGCAGCGGAGATGAGACGTACGAGTGAGTAAATAGCGCGAGAATGACTCGTGTTTGGTTTTTATAGTATGTTGTATCACGTGACAGGATCAACCTTAGAAGGCGCGAAAACAGACTTGTCGCGTGCAGGCGATTTGATTGGACGGAACTGACCAATCAGCGAACTAGATTGGAGCAGATTAAACAATGAATGCTCGTTCTATAATTTCTATGTATGATGATGGTGGTGATACCACAAGCTCATCAAATTGGTGTCCTGCAGCCATCGCCTGTCTCGCCTGCCCTCGATAATCCCTGTGAGTGTTAAGTTTTCCATACCCTCCGCCCTCCATATGTGTCCAAGTATTTTCAGTTGTATCTTTCTGATACTGAGTATAAGTATTTAGCACTTACAATAAGACTTCTTCGCTGCTTACTTAATCCATTCATGGAATTCCCAGTATCCTTCCGTATAGCCACATTTATGTTACCTCAGTTTTTCCTTCATCTTTTTTACTACTATACAAGAGGATTGGTATCACATAGCTATTCTGCACTATTTTCTTAGTTTCTCGGGATTTTTTCAGGTTTTTTAAAACATTTATTTGCTTATTTTTTGGAAAGAATCTTTCGCTATCCAATAGAATATATTCACAGGAGTATTTTTGATATGCACATTTCAGCTTTCATTAGCTTTTAATGATAGGCCATAGTTTTCAGATGGATTAATACCTGGAGAGGCCCAGGTACCTTCCATTAATTCGATGTCTTTTAAAACTATTTGGCGATGTCGGCAATTGTGAGCGTTGTGAGAGGTTACTGCTGTGTTTGAATATTCACTTTAGCTTAACGCTTCGTGATCTGTACCACTAAAAAAGAGAAAAACGCCTTTACCGCCAAAATTACATTAATTATTTGACTTTGTCATTATACTGTCTTCGACATTAAATGAGCCTATAATTTTAGTAACTACAATTTGAGTCGAAAATATTACTCCTTTTACCCTCTTTTGCCTTGTAAGTAAGCTGATTATTTCCACGAAAGATCCAGTCTGTAGCCCAACCATTTGGTCAGTCAAATGTAGCTCTACATTCATCATTTTAATTTTTCAGTCGAATAATTAATTTGCGTCTACTTCATCGTTGAAATGACTTTATTATCATTATACTAATTATTGCTCATTAATGCCCATAAAACATATCCAGCATTAATTACAAAAGATAAACGTAATATCCGGTAATAATTATAGATTTCTAAACAAATACGTTATTAATTATAACTTGGTCATTAATGGTTTAAATTTCTAATTCTTTTTCGCTGTTAACAGCGACTTGTTCAAATCTTCGAATCTTCAAAGCATAGATTTTAGTTTGGTTTGGTTTGTTTAACAGCATATCGACTCCTTATGGCTCATTTAATAAAGAAATTAAATTTTGGTTGGGGAGTAGCTCTGGTAATTTTTTTTCCAATAATGCATTGATGGTAATTTTTCTTACTTTAAAAATATTTTTTTTTATACTTTCATTATGTTTTGACCTAGATTCACCCCGGGTCAGGCTGGACCTAGGAACAACAAGAAGTGGTCCCACGCTCTTCAAAACCTCCCGATCAGAGGCTTTGCTGCCGGATGTAGTTTATTATCAACAATATATACACAGAGAAAATACAATTCAGCCAACCGATATGTGACTACTTAGCTAGCCAATAAAAGACTTAGTATTTCATATAAAAAAGATATTCAAAAAAGTATTGACGTAAGCAGAAAAGAAAATAACTTGCACAACAAAGAACACATCGACGTTAGAAATATTAAAGTTGGCAATATGAATAACCGACAAATGATAATTAGTTTTAGGCGCAAGAATATTACTACGAGAGATTTTTTTAATCGTTTTCCTCCAAGCAAGGTAATAAAGCCACTAGGACGCAAGAATTTAGTGAGTATTAGGGAATATTGGAAAAATAACTATTAAAGTTATAGGACAATAAAAGAACATGAATTAATAAGGCAGAAGATAACGATTGACATTACATTTACATTTTTTAAGATCAAATTCGACTATAAAGCAAAAAGCCAGAAGAGAATTCGACAAGCAAGAAGTGCGATAGAAGTAACTTTTAACATCGAACTTACGGTTACATCTAACCATTTCAACTGTAGAATGAGACCAATCAATCTATTACTGTGCTTAAATTCCTAAAGTCTAGGTCACGTAGCGGAAGTTTTGTCAGAATAATTTAGATAGATAGATATTGTGGTTGTTTATCAGTGTTTATACAGGCGTGCTCAATTCTTTTAAGACATTTCCACGTATTTATCTACAGGCGCGTGACATGTTTGAAGAGCTTTATTAGAGACAAATATTGCCATGAATAATTATAGGTCACTTTTTGACGTTTCTAGTTATTGGTGATATTATAGCCAATTCCTTCAAAAGGAATATTAGGCATTCATTAACTGGCAGCCAGTACGATGTTCGGTTATTTTTTTAAAATATTTCTCTTGAGACTGTTTTTCATGAAAATAGGTTTCTTAACAGAATATGGAAAATGCGACACCAAAAATCCGAAGGTGCCTAGAAACAGCGAAAGATGTTGGAGCTTTGGGGTATCTATCTATCTATCTATCTATCTATCTATCTATCTATCTATCTATCTATCTATCTATCTATCTATCTCAGGCTGCTCATTATCTATCTGATAGATAGATAAAGCACATCCTGAGATAGATAGATACATAGATAATGAACAGTCTGAGATAGATAGATAGACAGATAGATAGATGGATAATGAACAGCCTGAGATAGATAGATAGATAGATAGATAATGAACATCCTGATATATATATATATATATATATATATATATATATATATATATATATATATATATATATATATATATATAGATAGATAGATAGATAGATAGATAGATAGATAATGAACAGCCTGCGATAGATAGTGTTGTGGTAGGATCCACCTAATCTGCATAGGTGACTACTAACTATATAAATAGTGGTTGGTAACGGGAGTCGGGGAGAAGGAATCACGAGATCCAACTAGAGACTCTGATCGACTGCGACTAGTCAACACATTCTCCAGGAACGTCTTCCCAGAAATATACAGAAATACTATATGTACTTATTGTGTACACTTTCTTGTTATAATACATTCTTGTTCTAAGTACATTTTGTGTGGCATTATTATTCCATGCAATAGGCGAGATTCAACAATGAGTCAAGACTCAACAGATAGATAGATAGATAGATAGATAGATAGATAGATAGATAGATAGATAGTTTATCAATAAACGGAGAAAGAATGAATGAACGAAAGAAAAAAGAAAAATTAAACAAAAAAGTAAAAAAACGATCATTTTCATAGTTAAGAAACGAGAAGCACAAATCGATGGAACAAGAAAAAGGTAAAAAACGAAATACAAAGGGAGATAATTTACAAAGAAATAGAAGAACAAAAAACAGATTAAGGCTTGATAGAAAGAAAGAAAGAAAGAAAGAACGAAAGAAAGGAAGGAGGGAAGAAATAAAGAAAGAAATGAACAAAGTCCGACAATTATTTTAAGACACTTTTTATGTTTATACGTTCTTATCATAATGGGTGACGTCATTTGTTTACATTTGGATACGCATCGTGTAGATATGAATGTACGAGAGAAGATCATGGAGAATTGTAGTTTAAAAACAGTAAAATCGACCTTGCCAACCGAGACGCTTTTCTGTGGTTCAATCGGTAAAAGCTCGTCAGGCTATTTGACGGTTCCGTCGGAGGACGCATATAAATATATATATATATATATATATATATATATATATATATATATATATATATATATAAACCAGATATGGCCTTTCGAGAAAAACAATCAGCGTAAAAAGCATGTGTTATCTTTAGTAATGGACATTAGATCCTAATGTGACGTTCTTCGTGGCTGAGCGATAAAGCGAGAAGGATCTCCTACCAATTCTTGCCGGGGAAAGCATTTTTCTCGAATGCGCAAGTAGGTAGGCGTAATACGAACAGTTTGGGTCGTATATTTCAAATACGAAGTCTCCACTATAACAACTTTTTAATCAAGAAAGAATATCTACTATAATAAGGTGGGAAGCATAAAACAATATCCACTATAATAAAATGTGAAGTTTGAAACAAATGCCACTATAATAACTCTTGAAGCATGAAACAACATTCACTATAAGGTATGAAGCATGAAACAATATGTACTATAATAACGTTTGAAGCATGAAACAATATCCACTATATTAATGTGTGAAACATGAAACAATATCCACTATATTAATGTGTGAAATATGAAACAATATCCACTATATTAAGGTGTGAAGCATAAAACAGTATCCACTATAATAACGTTTGAAGCATGAAATAATATTCACTATAATAAAGGGTGAAACATAATACAGTATTCAACATATTAAGGTGTGAAGCATGAAACAATATCCACTATAGTAACGTTCGCCGCATGAAACAATATCCACTATAATAAAGTTTGGAGCATAGAAAAATGTATGTAAGTTCCTTTACCAGTTGCCTCCAGATGTCAAAAGATTTATTCGAAACAAATAGAAACTCCATCAAAATGTGTTGCTTCCCTGAAAGGATGAAAATCTGACTTGGTAACTTATTAGGCATACGTCAGGTCGAAAGTTAGGAAAATATGTCACTCGCCCACACACAAATATATGATGAATGGGGTGGCCAGATTCTACAAATTCTCGGAAGAGGCATGCCAATACTACACTGAGCGGTGAGCCTATCGGTACACTAAATTTCTGTCTATAAAAACTCTCCTCGAAAGTGAAATAATATTAGTTTGTAAAGAGACTTCATATTCTTATCATTTTGGCCGATGACAATGGAAGTTTGTGGTTTTACTTTTCTGTAAATATACGGATTTTAGAAAGTTTGTATATAGCCATTTGATATCCAAGCTATCAACTATTTATTTGTCATATCAAAGGATTTTAGTCTGTTGATCAGATCGGCGGAATCTTTAATATGTGCTGAGCTGATTACTCCGAGTAAATTTTTTAAAAGTTTTGTTTTTAAAAAAGTCAAAGATCAACATTCCACTACTGGCGGACAAAATGAAAATAAATAGGTAGTCTCATTACATTGGCTTTTTGC
>OZ038484.1:32329195-32381695 GCA_964036315.1 Acanthosepion esculentum | reverse complement strand
CCTCGACTAGTTTCGGACAACATGGCCATCATCGGGAGAAAAAAATGTTTCTGCTTGCTGTAGCAGTAAACTACAGAAATGAATGTCTTGATGAAGAAAACGAACTTTTGTCTGTAGTTTTTTTTTATTATTTTTTTAATTATTTATTTATTTATCTTTTTAACATTCCTTGTGTTGGTCAAACAGTCTCTTTTAAGTTGTCATTTGAGATAAGAGCTATATATATATATATATTAAACAACAGAGAAATCTAAAATTACCTCATGGGTACAGTTTAAGACAGATAACTTCCGTCCTCCTATTACCACTACTCAGTACTGTTACAATCCACTACTAGTATAACTCCCCTACGAACGGTGTTTGACTGAATTGTAAACAGGTATGGACATTGTACTAAAAATACTTTATTTTTTTCTGCTTTTCCGCCATCAATGACATTCCGGGCAAACCCATCTCTTTGTGCACATCAGTTACGAAGTCTTCGATGCAACGTGTTTTACCGAAATAGCTACAACCAAACATGACCTCTGAAGACAGCGTGTGTGTTCAGGTTGTATATCTTGCTAACCCTCCTACAATATATGGCGGTTTTATGACATTCCTCATCTATAGAAAGATTCCTCGTTCTTTGATCGGATAGCATTATGTCATGTCATACAGATGTTTGGCTTTTATCAAACTGAAATGACCTTTAACCTAACATCATATCTTTCTAGAGTTCCTTATGATAAATCTGACATTTTAGTGTAGTTCTTACTATTACGCACAAAAGTAATGTTTCATCGACTATTATGAATACATGAGGTATCTCATCCTAGAATAATTGTTACAAAGCCAGTCTAGAAGAGCTTTATTTCCTGATATCATCAGTTACCGAGTCAGCATCTATGCACTTGACATGACTATTTACTCTTGTCTCAATAGTAAGTCTTGTTAGGTTTGATAAGATCAAACTGACTAATGATCTCGAAAATGAAAGACAATTTTTTGTTAACCTGGATAAGGATTAGTTTGTTATTTGTAACTCATCTAAAACGAATCTGCTGTTTATTAATTATCTTAAATAATCATTTTACTATACTCACTGTGTCTTCTTGGTCTCCCGTTTTCCATTGACTTGAAGTGGAATCGTTCTAACGGTTCAATTGCTACGTCTACAGCTAAGAAACCCAGTTCACTGTGTCATGCGAAACAATTTCCTCGACAAAATTTATCTTGCAAGTTTACTATTTGCCCGTGTATAGAATATTTCTGCCATATCTGGTCTGGTGCTTTTAATATGTGTCGAGATATTAATGGGCACAGGTGGTTAGAACTTTCGCTGACCGCGAGACCCAGGTTCAAATCTCACCATGGTCGATTTCTCAGGAAGGTGACTTATTGATATCATCGGTCTGGCGGAGGCGATCTCAGCGTGCGATACCTTTGAGACAAGTCTTGTGGGTGAAATTGGGTAGACGGAACCCTTTCGGAACCGTCGATCGTTGTGCTAGCACAAAGTCACAAGTCATTGTGATCGAGGGTGTTAGCGCGCTGGGCTTGTTCAGGCTGTTGATCGCGTTAGATAACGCTCTCTCTCCCCAAAACTATATAGTTGCATTATAAACCACAGGTGGGCTCTTTGGATGTTGAACCAACACAAATGTGCCTGAGCAAGCGCCTGCAACAGGGATTGGCTAGCCACCCCGAGTAGACGGGCAATCTTGGGATACTTGTGCCAAGCCACTCATCCACAGATTCTTGAAAAGAATTTTAAAAAATTGGCAACGTTATCCGACTCCCACTATTTAGCGTCAGATAACTTGCCTTTGTCTTTTCTATACGGGCATCTACAAAATTAACATATATATTAATAAAGCAGTTAACGCATGTAGTAATAGATAATAAAGAAATAACGTGAAAACAAAATCCATATATATATATTAGTGGTAAATATACACATACATATGCAATCATATATATATACACATACATATATATGTATAAAAAATAATTCCAAGAGGATAGAATCCAGGTAGAGCTCAATGTCCAGGACAGAGTCAGGATATAATAAAAAGACTTAAACACTAATATTCCATGGTCATAATTTATTCCATTGGAATCGTGAATACGATCCAATTCATCAGACCTACAAATTCAGAAAGAAAACAGAAAAAACATCTCCGGGAATAAAAAATAAAATTTAGTGAGAGTGTATGTATGAGAGTGTGGGACGAATGCTAGAGTAAATGAAAGCTATAGGGAGGAGTAACAGACGAGAGAAGGACAGGAAGGTCTAAAGATGAAGGGGGACTAAAATTTAACAGAGAGAAGTTTTAAAGAGGGGAGTCAAAGACGGTTTAAGTGAGAGAAATATGAATATTTTCAAATGTCTAATACATTAAAGATACACCGGAAAAGAGCATACATTTTGTGGTGACATACACACACACTAGACGATATAATCTTAAAGCTCAAAATATGAGAGAGGGAGAGGAAAAGAAAAAGGAGTGGGGGTAGATGGGCGTGCGGGAACTAAAACCGAAGGGCATTTATAAACGGACCGCCGTGTAATCAAGAAAATTTGACAAAGATTATATCGACAAATCTAATATAAACATATAAAAATAACGAATATCTCATTCAGCAAGGACCTGTATTTCTATGTTCAAAAACACATACATACACAACAATATTTATATTTTCACGTACATTCTTACATATAGGCGTGTACATACACACCCATACATACATACATACATATATATATATATATATATATATATATATATATATATATATATATATATATATATACATGTACATATACATATATACACATACAAATATACACATACCTGCATAACACATACATCCATACACATCAGAGAAATCCAAAATTATCGCATGCGTATAGTTTAAAACAGATAACTTCCGACCTCCTATTACCACTACCCAGTAGTCGATCGTTTCTGATTGGAATGTAAACAGGTAAGGACACTGTACAAAAATACTTCCATAGTAATTTAGTTGATGATCTTTCATCGTTGGTACATTAAATCTAGGAATTTAACCGCAGTACTAGATTGTCGGTTAGAAATTGCTAGTTGTGGCTGTAAGGTCTATCCGAATACTATCATCTTTCGCACTTCTCGCTTGTAGACCTGTGTTCCGATTTCATTCTTTTCTCCCAAGTACGATCTTCAAAAATTAAGTTCATTGTCAATAGTTATCTTCTCTCTTCTTGGATTCTGTTCTTTTATTGACCTCTCTCTTCCTTCCACTCTTTGTAACCTCTTGTATTATACTGGTGTTATTGTCTTATTTCGTTGTTTTGTTGTTTGATTTTGTTTAGAAGCATATCAACACGTAAAGTTTATTTAGTGCCGAAATCTAAATATTTTGAATGCAACTGAATAGCTTCAGGTAAAGGTAAATTATATTGCTGGTCATTTTGCCTTAAAGATGTATTGTTGGCCATTTTGCCTTAAAAATGTATTGCTGATGATTTTGCCTTAAAAATATATAGTTGGTAATTTTGCCTTAAAATGTATTGCTGATCATTATGCCTTAAAATGTATTGCTGGTCATTTCGCCTTAAAATGTATTGCTGGTCTTTTTGCCTTAAAATGTATTGTTGATCATTATGCCTTAAAATATATTGTTGGTCATTTTGCCTTAAAAATATATTGTTTGTAATTTTGCCTTAAAATATATTGTTGGTAATTTTGCCTTAAAAATGTATTGCTGGTCATTTTGACTTAAAAATATATAGTTGGTAATTTTGCCTTAAAATGTATTGCTGATCATTATGCCTTAAAATGTATTGCTGGTCATTTCGCCTTAAAATGTATTGCTGGTCTTTTTGCCTTAAAAATGTATTGTTGATCATTATGCCTTAAAATATATTGTTGTTCATTTTGCCTTAAAAATATATTGTTGGTAATTTTGCCTTAAAAATATATTGTTGGTAATTTTGCCTTAAAAATGTATTGCTGGTCATTTTGACTTAAAAATGTATTGTTGGTAATTTAACTATAATTATGTATTAGTGGTAATTTTTTTATGTAAAAATGTATTGCTGGTATTTTTTACTATAAAATGTATTTTTATACTTTTATAGTGTTTTGTTTTTGTTTGGTGGCTCATTATTTGTCCATATCTGGCACCCTAACAGTTGATACCACCCCTGGTCAGGGTGGACCAGGGAACAACAGCGATTAATATGAGGTTGCACGCTCTTCAAAACCTCCAATCTCCCGATCGGAGGCGTTGCTGCCGGATGTAATTTATCGTCACACCGATGAATAAGTCTTGCTTAGTGTGAAATGATTTAAAAGAATGATGTTCTGACTTCAATGATCTTTAAATGTCACTTTTACAGGTATATTCATGAACATTTACGCTTAATTATTAGAGATTATTGGCCTTGTAAATGTAAGTGGCTTTATTCAGACCGTCAACCTCATTGTTATATTCACAATGTTTCGTCCGTTGTACGCTCCGGCCTTGTTCAGGTGATTGGAATTTCGAACCAATCCCTTTATTTCGTCCACCGATTGTTCTAGTTCCACGTTTCAGTTATTTCCCTTTAACTCGACACGTTTTTGGTTTACCACAGCTGTAACATTTTTTTTTTTTTAAGCGTATCACTTCAAGCAAGGCCGGTGGCCACTATCACAAATGGTATTGAACTCACAACTCTTTGGAAATAACCAACGTCACGTTTTATTAACTGCATACTCCGATAATTTCTGAATACACCGGTTGACATTTTGACAGACCAAATGTTGTTGGGCAATGGGTACAGGGTTTGAGGCTATTTTTTCCACACTGAATTTGAAAATTAAGGCCATTTTGCACCATCACATCACGTTTTCTCAGTACAGATAATTTCTATTTTACTTAAAATAGGCCCAAATGTTTTAAATATGCGAGTGACATAGTTGAAATATTTCATTTCATGTTAAAATGATTTATCATTCAAGAAAAAGTATCCAAATATCTTTCAAAATGAATTCTAAGCTATTTCAGTTAAGCTGAGCTGAAAATGCTTGATTTTATGAGAGATATCTCACTGAAAAATATTCATGTGCCTTCAATGTTCTTAGCTTTTTAAAACTTTATGATTTGTGTTTCTTCTCTACTTTTCATAGAAGAAGCTCTTTAGAAGTTATTCAAGAACAGTATTATATTACTTTATTAGTAGTTTTCACTTTAAGCCTGAAACCGTCATAAGATTTTATCATATCACCTGAATTTACGGCGGTCTGGTATTGTCACGCAGTCTCTGTATAACATGCATAGGAATATCGATAAATGATGGTAGCTAGATGAGTGTATTTGAAACTAGCAAGATTAGAATTTTCTTTATCAGCGCTTGAATTATCGGTCAAACACCAGATAGGCGTAGCCAACTAGACACTTTTCCTACCCATCCCCAACACCAACGGCATATTGTCTGACTAGCGTGCAACATGAGTATCAAGCTTCACTTTCTGTTTATTCACCCCGATCAATGTCCTAATAATCTGGGTGGATTCAATCTGGACACTGACTAGTGAATTATATGACGTGCCAATGGGGGCTAAAACTTTTGCTGAGCATTTTTCAGGGCAAGATGTTAGAAAAAGCCTGACGAGGTCTGCCTGCTGTCCCGACGTACTCGGGATTCGGCTGGGTTTTTCAATTATCTGAGTTCATAAGCGATAGAGAAGTCTCTAAAATATCTGCCTTCCTCATCGGTTTTGTTAGAGTGGGCTAACCATACTTTGTGGTGAACATTTAAGTCAGCGCATGTGTGAAAGTTGGCCGAGGGATATTCGGTGAGAATATTGTCAATCCTCTCAGATATTCGACCGAAGATTACCGACCTTTCATTCTGAGGGCAATAGAGGGCAAAACGAACGTTGTACTACGGATAAGTGCCACGCGGTAACACATATACTGGAGTCCTCGTTTTTGTGTCGCTGCGACAGGAAAACGCGACTTTGATGTAAGCACCAAACCTGTGATCATGGCGATTTAGGTGTTCGGTTATATAATCTAGCCGATTTCCATTAAATTATTTTTATTTTTGTCTATGTTTCTACTATTTTTGTCATTAAATATCCCTCGTTGTGACAATAGATCTACAAAGGAAGGTGGAATATTGGAAGAACATGGTCACAAATTTACAGTGGATTACCTAGCGAATAACGCCTTTTCTGAATATATTCGTCTTAATAAATTGTTTTTTTCCTTTAATTAGGATAGCATTTGTTAAATCAAAATTCTAGTCAATCTCTTTATGGTGAGCAGCTAATACATTTAATGTGTTGTTTTTAAAATATCCCTTTTGTGTTTAGGGCAAACATGAAATTAGTACGATGTTGGCCCTGAAACAACGATGAGCATTAAACGAAAATTGGTCATATATATATATATATATATATATATATATATATGTATATGTATATATATATGAATATATATATAGAGAGAGTTTCCGCATCTATATCTATCTTTTTCTCTTTCTCTCTCTCTATCTATCTATATATATATATATATATATATATATATATATACATACAGTTTCCCCATCTATAACTATCTATCATTTCTCTCTCTATATATAAATATATACAGTTTCTTCAACTATGTCTATCTTTTCTATATATCTATTTATGTATCTATCTATCTATCTATCTATCTCTATATATATACAGTTTCCCTATTTATATCTATCTATCTTTTATATATATATATATATATATATATATATATATATATATAAATATATATATATATATATATATTTATATATATATGAATATATATATAGAGAGAGTTTCCGCATCTATATCTATCTTTTTCTCTTTCTCTCTATCTATCTATATATATATATATATATATATATATATATATATATATATATATACAGTTTCCCCATCTATAACTATCTATCATTTCTCTCTATATATATAAATATATACAGTTTCTTCAACTATGTCTATCTTTTCTATATATCTATTTATGTATCTATCTATCTATCTATCTCTATATATATACAGTTTCCCTATTTATATCTATCTATCTTTTATATATATATATATATATATATATATATATATATATATATATATATATATATATATATATGTGTGTGTGTGTGTGTGTATTAAGGCATAAAAAACATTTTTTTTATTATAGGCCATGATAGATTTAAAATAAAAACACCAGTCGACCGGCTTCGTCCCCTCTCATCAGAACTGTTAACGGGGAATAGAAATTATGAAGAACAAGAAATGGATGACGTGAATAAATGGGCGGGGAAGAGAAATATATATATATATATAATAAAAGTAATACCAACAAAGATGCTAGAGACACAGCACAGCTTATGTAGAACGACACAGCGGTTGGACGCTAGAATTAAATATCACGTGCCTGCGAAAATACTTAATAAAAAAAAAATTTCGTTGGGTGATTCCATTCGAAATACGTATGGGTCGTCGATAGCGGATCATTTTATAAAGAATCCTACTTGACCTTTTGATTTCAGTGTGTCCTGGTTTTCTGTTTTGGCCAGGGAACACTCAGTATTTCATCTTAAGGTGTTGGAGACGCTGTACATCAGGTCCAGGCGACCGGCTCTTTGTAAACAAAGAGACTGTTTGCTTGGGCTTGGGATTACGTGTCAGAGTTTCTACCACTGACCTATCATCATTTACTAAAACGATAGTCATTATTTTTGTAAATTTACAAGCCAGTTTTTTTTTAATTGTGTTGTTTGGTCAGTGGCGGGATCCACGAAAAGAATAAGGCCTTCTTTATTCATAGAGGTGCTAATATTATTACACGAGAGGGTGCTGAAGAATTCTCGGCCAGACGAAAAAGAATTCGAAAATCAATTTTGATTCTTGTTCACTTATTCATACTTCCAAATTTTGATCTTGCCAAGAATATTTCAGCACCCCAGCTTAAATATAACACCAAACGATGTCTGCTGACCTCGTTTTATTTTCGGTGTGTAATGGCGCTAAATTACTAGATCGTGCAAACGACAAGATATTTTATATTTTCATTTGCAAGATCTGCGGTACCTACTCTGTAGTAAAGTAAAAACAATAAAAAATATAGAGGATCTTTGTGGGAAGAATTACTGAATCATTTACATCTGTATGATTCGGCCAACTCAACATCAGCGGATTCCAGCTATCCTTGGTATGTCAGGCAAATATGCAACGTATCTATTTACTGTGTAATAAGATGAAGCCGTTTTATAGAATCTAAGAGACTTTTCCTTTGATCACACTAGCTTTAATTTATGTTTGTCACGCTGTATTTCAGAACATGCTACAAAACCTAATGTTAATCCTTGATTTGAAATTGTTTCTAACAAAGATGCATCCTAAAATTCTCTTCTAATAAGTTTAACTTTTATGACTACAATGTAAGTTTTATATATAATTTTGTTTCCTACGCCCTAAACACGGACGTCGGATATGGTGATTTTTTAAGCGTAGCTTATATGTGGCCAAAAAAAGGCCAAAAGTGTGGAGCGGCCAGTGAGGATCGAACTCACTATTCACTCGTAATTTATCTAGCGACTCAGGTTTGCTAACCATTATACTACGTCAAGGTACCCAAAGGATTTTCTATGTGTAGCTTAAATGTGGCACAAGGCCAAAAGTGTGGAGCTCCAAGTGAGCATTGAACACACTATTCAATCGTAATTGATCTAGTGATAAAGGTTTGCTAACCATTATACCACGTCAAGTTACCCGAAGGATTTTCTAAGCGTAGCTTAGATGTGGCACAAGGCCAAAAGTTTTGAGCGCCCAGTGAGGATCGAACTAACTACTCAGTCGTAATTGATCTAGCGATACAGACTTGCTAACAATTATACCACGTCAAGGTAACCAAAGGATTTGTTAACCGTAGCTTAGATGTGGCACAAGGCCAAAAGTGTGGAGCGCCCAGTGAGGATCGGACTCACTATTCAGTCGTAATTGATCCAGCGATACAGGCTTGCTAACCATTATACTACGTCGAAGTGCTCAAGGGATTTTCTAGGCTTTGTTTATATCTGTCGCAAGGCCAAAAGTGTGGAGCCCCCAGTGAGGATCGAACTCACTATTTTAATTGATCTAATGAGAAAAGTTAGATATTACATAGTGATTTTCCAAGCGTTGCTTAGATGTGGCACAAGGCCGAAAGTAGGGTGCACCCAGTGTGGATCAAACTCAGTAGTCAGTCGTAATTGTTCTAGCGAGACAATCTTGCTAGCCACTACACCACCTCGAGGTGCCCAAGTTTCCTATTACATAACGTCGAAGTGCCAGCGAACATCAGTTATGTTTCCAGTGTTTATTTGTTGCTTACTATTTTTAACTTTCAATTATTTATCTGTACCTTATTTCCATCGATCAATCCTTCTTCAGAAATTTTCCTTCTTTCTGTATTTTTCCCTTTTCCTTTCTTTCTTCTTTTTTCTTTCTTTCCTTTTTTCTATCTTTCTTTTCTTTCTTTCTTTCTTTCTTTCTTTCTTTCTTTCTTTCTTACCTTCGTCCATTGCCAGAATATGTCAGGTACTTACCAAAAAAAAGTCATGATTGACGTTTCAAGAGGATATTTTTTAATTATTATTTCAGCGGTATTTTTCTACGGTTTACGAATTCCTTCGTCCCTCCTTATGTTCCTACCTTTGTTGCTTCGTACATTCTGTTGGGCTTACATTCCTTTCTTCAATCCTTCCTTCTTTCTTCTTCTCACCAATCATTCACCTATTCTCGTTCTGCCTTTATGTTCTTTGTTGATTACCAAGGACATTTCTTCCTCTCTTCTGACTCTCAGCCGATAGGTATAGAAAACGTTGGGCCTTTGATTCTTTTGATGCATTACCCAGCGCTGATAAAACAGCTTTCAAGGCGTTTTCACTCATTTTATAGAAAGGAATGATTGATGCCTTTTATGTTTCTTCATGGAATTTCCTATTATCTCCAATATTGAGACCACGGACGTAATGAAATAGAATAGGCTTGTTTGCAGCTTTATCATTTTAGTTTTTCTTATTACTATTTCGATTAATCGTATTAGTGTGCAACATGCCAAAAAAAAAAAAAAAAACACGCTAGGGTAAAAAAAATATACATAACCCAAAATTCTCATCATGACATCCTTTATGATAAATTATATTCTTGGTACTCAATTTCATGCCAGGGAATTAAAGGAAGCGAGCAGCTGACCCATTCGAGGGTGTGGATCACCGATTCATCCGTGATCAATGCTGACCACAGTGATGAATACCTGTGAGAAAGGATGTGCCTGATATGTGCGCGTGAGAGAGAGAAACAAAAACACGTTGGACAGATGGCTATATAAACAGACGCCTAAGTGTGGAGTTATCTGGTCTGCTATACACCGAAGACAGAATGTAAGGTCTACGAACCGGATCAGAGGTTTCGTGAGGCCTCCCCACAGACTGGCTGAGGGTAAATGACGAAGAATTGTAGCGACATAAAACGTAAAGTTAAAAATGAAAGCATCAAGTTGTATGTCATTCCTTAGTCTGCATATGTGTTTCAGTGTCACTTGCACAGCTAATTAAGATCAGACTTGTAACATATATGTGATTAGTGAACGGAATATTTACTTAGAGCATTTTAATTCACTAATGTATTCATATGTTAATAATTTTAATAACTTTAATAAATTAAGATCGGAAGACATGAAATTCGTGTCGTCGTCTTCTTCTTCTTCGACTTGTTCGTCGTCCTCTTCGTTGTCGTTTTCTTCTTCGTCGTCATCTTCTTTGTCTTTTCCTCCATTACATTCTACTTCTTCTTCTTTCTGTTGTTTTTTTTGTTGTTATTATTATTATTATTATTATTATTATTATTATTATTATTATTATTTCCTTTGATTTCTCTTATATACACATTTCCTTCCGGATCCCAACCAGAGACCTAAGGTCAGAAATGGTATCATGAAATATTACACAGATTATTTTTGTAAAACAATAAAAAACAAAGATCACAGACATTTTATATAGATAAAGCTCTTCGTATTGTGTGAGCTTTACTTGTGAGTGTAATTTTATTTCATTTCTTTAAGGCGTAGGCTATCAGGGATCCGTTCACTAAGTCTATCATAACCTTTTCCAATCAAACCGAGGCCTTCAATCACCACTGGATTTATTGATGTCGTCATGTGATACATTTCCACTTTAAGATCTTTGTATTTTGATGGTTTTTGGAAGATCCTCAAAAATACATTCCAGCCTCCAGGAACTGCAATATTAATAAGAAAGCGCTTTTTGTTTTTTATGGTGTTTGATCACGATGTCTGGGCGATTATCTGTGTTTGTTCTGTCTGTGTATATTGTAAACTCCTATAAAATTGTTACAGGTTCTATGTCTCTAACAGGGTCTCGCTGGGGCTCATAGCAATTTCTTGCAGATTCATTCAGGTAAATGTTGTAAATTTTCCAGTAAAAGTTGCAGATTTTCCAGTTATTATTATTATTATTAATATTATTATTGTTATTATTATTATTATAATTATTGTTGTTGTTGTTGTTGTTGTATTCAAATATTCTCATCCGATTTCTGAAAGGCTTGCTTGAATTTGACCTTTAGAAACTTCCATCAACACTTCAGCAACTTCCTCAGTATCCTAACAGTCCCAGGTAGAGATGTCGTAAGAGCAATCGCAACACGCCTACGTATATCGAATTCATCTAATTTATCAAATAGACGAGTCAAGGGAATTTCTTCAAAGAAGAAAATAAGAATAAATATACAAAAAATTATATACAGTACTGTGCAAAAATTAGAGAACATAGAGATATTATTAAAAAATTGTCTCTTGTTCAAGAAATATTAATTCAACTACATATACATTAAGATACATCTTTATTATATAACTTAAAACCACATTCAAAAAATGCTATCGATTTGGAATAAAACTATTAAGTAAAAATTAAAATACACGATTTTAGGCACGGCTCCACCGTGCGACAAATTATTTATAAACGGAATACCTTTAGTATGAATGCATCGCAATCAAGAAGTGGCTGCCCGGAAAAATAACGGCAGGTGCAAGTAGAAATCTAGTTTAGCAAGCTCAAGTGAATACTACTGTGATTTCTACAGATCTCCAAAGCTCTATGGCCAATGTCGGAATCAATGTGCTTTCGTCTACAGACCGACGAAATCTTAATAATGCCGGTCTTCATGACAGAATTCCGAGCAAAAAGCCACTGCTTACAACAAAGCACATACAAGCGCGGGTCAACTATGCAAAATCTCATATTAATAAGCTAGAAACGTTCTCGTAAAGGTTTTTATGGTCAGATGAAACCAAACTAGAGTTTTTTTTGGAGGAATGATAGGCGGTATGTCTGGCGATCCCCTAATAGGTTAAACATGGCGGCAGCAGCATTATGATTTGCGTGGGGTGCTTTACTGCATCTGGAAAAAAACAAAATAGTACACATTCACGGTAAAATGGAACTCAGAAAATTAGCAAACAATTTCGACCGATAGTGTCTTGCTCTCGGTTCGAAACTTGGGTTTCAGGTCGGGGCTATATCTTCCAACAGGGCATTGATCTCAGGCATCAAAGGAAATGCACAAAAGAAAGGGATCGAAAAAGATATTTCAAGTCTTGGAGTGGCCTAGTCAAAATCCTGATTTAAAAATCTGTGGTTCAAATTAAAAAAGGCGCTGCAAGCACAATGCATTGCACTGGGTTTGACGATAAAGTACATCCGCGTCCTGGGTAAGACGATGTACTGCGTACGACGGCGGGGCCTCTGATCGGGAGGTTTCGGGGAGCGTAGAGCCACCTCTTGGTTGCTGGTGTTCCCGGGTCCGCCCTGGACCGGGGTTATGGCACATGTTAGGGTCCCAACTATGGGTAAGTAAGTAACACACGGGCTGGGGTCGGAACGCTATGAAAGCGTAAAAATATGTTTTAATACCAGAAATACTTTGTAAAAATTATTACCAGAAATACATTTTTGGAAAAAAAATCATATTACCAGCTATACATTTTTGAAGAAAAAATATTACTGGAAATAAAAATTTTGTCGGCATTAAATAACCCATTGATGTTGATATGCTGTAAAACAAAACAAACCAAAAAAATAAACAAAGAACAGTTAATATCAAGGAATTGTGGGAGATTTGTCGAGAAGAATGGAAAAAAAAAAAAATTAACGTTCACTACTTCCAGAAACTTCTGAAAAATTATAGAAAAAGCTGGTTGACGTCTTGACCTCAAAAGTAAAAGTCACCAAATACTAAATGTGAAGGTTTTTGCACATGATACATTTTATTATTTTTATTTTAGGGTGATAAAAAAATTGAAAGTGGTTGTAATTCATTTAATAAAGATTTTTCTTAATGAATATATATTTTAATTAAGATATGCTGATTAACTGGAAAAAGTGACAATGTTTAAAAAATATTATCTTAGGTGTTCACTTTCTTTTGTGCAGCTCTGTACAATTAAGTATATATTATATTGCCGTAGCAATCTTAAAAGAAAGAATATAATATTGGGTGAATCATGTTGTGGTTGTCGCGATATTTTGACAGTGCGTGTGTGTTACGTTTTTAAATTTTTGGAGTTAATTTTACATTGAGAAGAGTTCTTCATTTGTTGGTGTTATAGAATTATTCGATATAGCATTCGTTAGTAGAATTTCTTGGACAGATAAGGGGATAATCCAACACAATCTTATCTCTATATTGTTTGGCTTTGTTACAAATACGAGAAATATTATATTAACACAACTAAACTTATGAATAAACAAATTACTTAGCTGTCGGTAAAGACCTGACGATTTTCCAATCTTATTTTAAATAGACTGACTGTCACTGCAGATTTCAAAATCTTGTAGAACCCCATTCCTTTGTTTACAAAACATCTTTCCTTTATTAACAGTTCCCAGATCAATTCGGCTTTAATTCCAGTGTACCTAAATTTCTATTCTTTTTATTTCAAGGACAGCATATATTCTGTTCGGATACAATTAACATGGCCGTTGGCAAAAATTTCAATATATGGTTGGGCCTACTGTTTGTAGTGTACACTCTTATGTAAATTAATTGAAACAAAACAATTCCGTTATTATTTACTTTTTTTTCGTATTATTTCAATGAAACATGACCCAGTGAACATGTTAGTATATAACATGTCCTTTCCTTTCAGATTGACCACATATTCTCGATTGGATTTAAACCAGGAGAGTTCACGGGCCAGTCGATAGTAGTTTGATTTGCTCACTGGTAAGACTTGCCAGTGTGTTCATGCAGCGTTACAATTTTCGTACACTTCATTGGAGTAACGTCCCTCGCATAAAATGGCTGTAGGACAACTAATCGACAGTCGAGACAATAGTGTTTGGGCGTGATAAAAATCTGATGCAATCACGAATGACGCAATATTTTTCAAAGCCAAGCAAATTTCATCTTACTCCCCGAAAATAGATTCATATTGCTGCACATCACTGCGAATGACGTAATCTGAGTAAAAAATAGAAATTGATTACACCATGTCAATTCAGTCTATCTAAAACTGACCATATGGTAAAAGAAAGGAAACTAAAACAGTTGTTTCAATTAATTTGCGCAAGGGAGTAATTTGATTGTTAATTTATACACTAATTGTTGTATTTCTTTCTAATATATTTTAATGTCATTTTTCCGACCCTGCGAAGGCATATATGTTTTCTGGGTTTGTCTTCTTTCGGTTTGAAGTAACTTAATAGATTTAATCTTGGCTTCAATTACTGAATTCTTGTTCACCTTTTAATGTTCTAAGCGTGACAATGTTTCGTCTATTATGTTAGATATCGATGAGTCGTATTTTCTTTTTGCGCAAGTCTATCGCTCTCCTTATTATGCTTGAGTGTTTCGAGGGTCTGGATTTTGAGGTTTTCTGTGTAACTCCCTATTGCTGCGACAAACGTGTGGCTCATCCTTATAAAATGTATTCTAATTTGATTTCAATATCTGTTATTACCCTTAATTCATTCTGTGCATTTTCAGACCAGATATCTAGTAATTATCTTTGAAGATCCAGTAATTGCATATCTCAGATACTCAGCACCTGAGTCCGAATCATCTCTCATTGCATCCACGCCGTTGTCTGGTCAGTTCCAATTTTTGTCGTACCATTATTCTACTATGTCTCCACACTCTGCATCATTTTTCTCTCCATCTCCAGATCACTGCAGTCAGAGATGACTACATTAGTTTGTTCGGAGGTGTTTATTATAAAAAAAAAAAAAAACCGTCTTGCAGTTTATATTAATTTAAATGTCAATTTAGATTGTCGTATCGCAGAGCATCGTAAAACTATGCTTCTTAGTGACAGCGGTGAACTAGTTTTAATAAATCTTTTCGGGAGTTTTTGTACTTTTATCTCACATACACCTCTTCCTTGTTTTTCTTGTCAAATATGTTATCGTGTTTTCTGTGTCGACTCTTTACAAATTCTGCCTTGTAGTCGATTCCATATTGGATGATGAGAGAATCTAGTTCAGAGATTCTGTTCTTTTGCAAAGATTATCAGACTCTCAGACTCTGATTTTATTCCGGTTCTCCTTAACCACAAGTGTGTTTATCTTCATCAACGCCTGCTTATTTTCCGCTTATATTTATCTCTGCGAGTTTGTCTTCGAGACTTCCTGAATTTTATCTCGTCTTCTGCTTCAGCCGTTAGGCGCAGACATTGTTTGCTATTTTTGTTTATCTGTAGACTTTCAATAATACGAAGATCTTTCTTGAATCTCGTAATTTTTTTTCTTGATAGTATAGTAATGGTCGGTTTTGCTATTTGTATGAGTAGGTCATTCTCTTTTCAGTTACGCGTGTAATCTGGTAGTGTTTTTGTTTCTCATTTCGTCGTCAGTTCATGTAGGAGTAGGAATAGTCTTACTGAAATTCTTGAAATCTACCGACCGTCGCCAGCTGCCTTCATATATGGTATATCTTGCTCACAAATTGTTTCTTGTATTGGCGTCAACTTTCTTTATGTCGTATACTGCCCATTTAACCACATCGAAGCTCCATGTCACTACGTGTATCGCTTGTGTCAATAGCTTTAAACGTATTGCTCGCATTAAATTCTGCTGAAGTATTTTATCTGGATAATGTCCAAATTGTATGCTGTCCCAATCTTTTAATATACATTCTCTAGAACATTCGTAAGTATATTAAGGTCTTGCATCAAGATCGGAAGGTCATTAGGGTGACATTCTGTGTCATAACAGAACTGATCGATGTGGGTAGTTGCTGGAGATCAATCTTGCTCTATGGCTAGGTGTCCAGAGCAGTAGATCACTCGCGAATTCTTGTTTCGCTCACCAGCAGTAGCCTGAAAAGCGAATTCTGACTCCCAGATAATTTTGTGCCATGTTTGTCTTGCTCGTTGATCAAGATGTGGATCTCGAGATCTCATTTCCCAGTTTTAGGTATCATTTCGTGATGGTGGTTTGGGATCATTTCCGAATTCCATGTTAATTGGACTGCTTAGGTTATTTACACTATTTAAATTGTTCGAACCGTGGTTTACATCTTTCTTGCTGTATTCCCGACCTTTCGATAGTTGTATACCCCCGGCCTTCTTTAGGTTAATTTCCTCCAAGACACATGGTCTAGTGTATAAAATCGCTGATTGAATCCAGTGACACGACCTAAATATTTCTGAGTTCATTATCTGGCTACAGAAGAGGTGAACAAAAACTTGGAGATTTGAGTTAAAAGGGAGATAACTGATACTGATATATCCAGAAGATGCATGTCACGTAGAACTAGAACAATCTACCCCGGTGAATTAAATTCCGAATTCGAAATTCCAACATCTGAAGAGAGCCGGGGCGTACAACGGTTGAAACGCCGTGAATATGCCAACAAAGAGGACAACAGTCCGAACAATGTAAATAGTGTAAATAATTACAATACCTTTTTTCAGAAATATAAACAGGATAATGCATAGTTTTCTTATAATATTAAATAAACTTAAATAAAATTTCCTTTTGGTGGATATCTTTACAGAATAGATGGTTCAGTTTGAATATCCGGATGCAAGAGCAGAAATGAAAATGAATCTGCTTGCAAGGTAACCTGTCTTTCATGTGAATCGGTGAAAAAGGTAACTGACACTCTATATATTTGATGACCAGGTTGATGATTCTTTCTGAGCTTAATTTGAAAGTTGCTTGTTACACATATTTAAACACGGAATCTCTTCGCTTCATATGTCATTCTGTAGTAATCTAGAGAGGGTTACTGAATGAAGAATTTCATTTCCAACCGCCGTTTTGGTTATTCCTCATCCAGTAAACCTTTCTAGGTTACAACAATAATATAAATAATGATAAAAAAGAATTTTTTTTGCTCGTTCACTAATATTGTATGAATGAAATGAATAGAAAATTGTTGTTTAAATCCACCCCATACACATGTAAACACACAGATATATATATATATATATATATATATATATATATATATATATATATATATATATATATATACACACATATACACATATACATATACATATATATATATATATATATATATATATATATATATATAAATCATGGCGGTACACACATGCAGACACACACACACACACACACACTCTCTCTCACACACACACACACACTCATATATATATATATATATATATATATATATATATATATATATATATATGCAGCTTGAAGGCTAAGTAAAGTTCTTCAGATTTTGTATTTATTTTTTCTACATTTCGGAACAATCTTTCACGTGTGATTACTTTTGTCTATCGTTAGCCATTATCAAAGATACTGAACAGTTTATATTTAAATATTCACTTGAAACAAAGAAATGAGCCGAAATGTAGAAAAAAGTACATAACTGCTATATACCTATGAACACTAATTGGTATGTCCCAATCCTCATAAATAGGCTGGACACTATTGTAAGGGGGCGGGTAATCTGCTGTCTAATTAATCCACCAGTAGCAGTGGTTTACCTACTTCACGCCGCTGGCGAGCGAGTATTGTATTTTGTTGATGTAATAAAAGCTTACCATTTCATTTCCAACCGCCGTTTTGGTTATTCTTCATTCATTAACCCTTTCTATATGAAAACAATAACATAAATCCTTATAAAAAAACTTTGTTCCTCTTTTACTAAACTTATATGAACGAAATCAATAAAACGTCGTTGTCCAAATCTACCCAATACACACACACTCATATATATATATATATATATATATATATATATATATATATTATGTCATTCACAGACAGTACTGTTTCGCTGTATCACAGCTCCTCAGTGCGAATAGACTTCCGAATGCCTCAAACCAGGATTGAAACACAACTAATTTGGTGTCAGCCAGAGCTATCTTCACTCGGTAGAGTTACACAACTAAATCTAGCCTATAGTTTTTACAAATGTAAACAAATGCCAATCAGCCAAAGTGCTCCATTCATTTTACTGAAGAGCTTTGCATTAGTGCAGGTGGCTGTTGTTTATAGAATTAACTTATCACTCAACAGTGCTCAATTGAAATGTATTTTCAAGAGCTAAATTATGTCATTCACAGACAGTACTGTTTCGCTGTATCACAGCTCCTCAGTGCGACTAGACTTCCGAATGCCTCAAGCCAGGATTGAAACACAACTAATTTGGTGTATATGTAAAGGGATTTATATCCGATATTTTTTGTTAATGGCTGCGCGTGTTTGAGATGCTATCCCTGTTTACTTATTTTATTAAAGGTGACCTGGCATTTCGACTCTAGTCACTTGCTGACTATCTAATCTTCTGACGAAAAACGTTCAATATTGTTATATACCGTACTATGAACACTAATAGGTATGTCCCAATCGCCATAAATACGTTAGACACTATTGTAAGTGTGGTTAATCTTGCGTCTAAGTAATTCACCACTAGCAATGGTTTACCTACTTCACACCGCTGGCGAATATTTTATTTTGTTGATATTATAAAGATTGCCATTTCATTTCCAACCTTCGTTTTGGTTATTCCTCATTCAGTAACGTCTTCTAGATTACAATGCGACACAAGAAGAAACTCACCAAAAGTCATAACGTTCTATTTATAAAATATAACTTAAAATATTATTACTCAATAAACTCACACAAACAGACACACATATATATATATATATATATATATATATATATATATATATATATATATATATATATATATATATATATATGTATACAGCAAAATTTAAACAGCACATAAACCCTTACAGATCAAGAATCATTAGCCTATTTTTTACTATTTGACTTTGCTAGTATTTTGGTATTTATTGTTTACAAATGGCGGTTCTTGAAGCAATATTCATGCAACAAAAAGAAACCAGTAATGAATAAAAAAAATTATAATTTAAGAGCCCGCATCCTCAAATATATATAAGTAACGCACATCTCACGTGGCAACACTTTTGATTACACCCTTACATTGACGAAACTCAGCATTTACCTTTACCTACCTTGATGATAACTTAAGAAAATCGGAAACGCTTTGACCATATTTCTTGTAGTTTCTTCAGAAGTGAACTTTGGACAACTTCCTTCTTGTCTGAGAGGGATTGTGAAAAATGAATCAATAAAATTAACCATCGGAATATGTCGAAAAACATAAGACCCAGGTAACCCAACCAGGTGCTACGACTCCGCGGCCAGCCATGAATTTCGAGTTTCGCTCCTTCAAGACATACAATTCCTCCATCATCTTCCAGTTATATGTTAATTAGACGAGGCTCATCTATCTTAGGTAACACGCTGTCTTGAAGGAGCGAAACTCGAAATTCAGGTTCTTGGTTGCGTCATATTTAAATACTTGAAATTATTCTGGAGAGGCTAAAACCCGTGACAATACAACTTGGGTAAGCTGTTTGCACATTTATAGGCACATTGTGCAACATTTCTGTTGTACCAGTATTCTTTTCTGAAACCTTTGGCTGTGTCTACACAGGTCTTTACCTTTATAATTAAATCGTCTGTGTGGCTATTCTGGCAGTTCATGTTTAAACTGAACTGTTGGCCCGTCCTTCGCCCGAAACGAAGGAGCAATCAATGTCCTAATGTATCTTTTCATGAAGGTAATCTCCCGGTCCTACGTCGCACCTTTAGACTGTACTTAAGTTTAGCAATAACTAAGGCTATTTTCTTTTTTTTTTTACTACAATCGATTGTTGAATTTTCTATTTGCTTTCTTTTTTTTTTATTTCCCTTCAATCAATTCACCCCTAATAAGGCGGGAATACAACTAGTACGTACAGGGAGTGAAAGGTAAAAGACTGAGAAGAGGATGGGAGAAAAGGGCAAGAGGTGAACAAGATTCAATAAGACTGATGATGGCGATTGATGTTGCATTTAAATCTTGTAGTTATCAGGGAAGCAATTAAAAAGAATGGATTTCGACAGGTGGGAAGTGCGAGAAAAGAAACTGTTGGAGACGGTGACATTTCGCTATTTCAGCAGTGGGACCTAGATGCCAAATTAATCTTCTATATGTGCCGTATCCCTTCAGGACGTAGGAGAATCATGGCTCTCCACCATTTCCTCTCCCTTGTAACTCTTAATAACCTTTTTTCTGTGATTTCTCCTAAGCTCGCTATCCATTTACTCAAGCTCATTAAGTATGTTACATGTTGTTTTCCTCTCTCTCCTTATTTCCTTCTATCTGTCCTCTGAGTATCAGATTTTCCACGCCCTCTTTCCTCATTATATGCCATAGAAACCTCAACTGCATCTTTCTGATGCTATGTATTAATTTTTTTTTTTGTTTCCATTTTCTCCAAAAATTCGTCGTTACTTATATTTCGGGTTTACGGCATCCTCAGCATCCTTCTGCCGTGCCAGATTTCTGTTGCTTCAAGTCTACTCTTCATCTTTGAGGCATTGTCTTAAATTCATGTAGTCGCGGTACCAGAGGAAAAAAAAAAGTTCGTCTGTGAAGTTGCCATGAAAAGTTTATAGAAAAGACAGCCACATCACGTCGGTGCGAAAGTGACTGAAGTCGAGATGCCTGGTCAGGATCGATTACCCTTCTTTGTCTAACGCGGGGACAATTGTACGAGATTAGCGATAAATCTGACAGCTTCTTGGCGTATAAATATCTTTGGTCGGTATGAAAACTCGTTCGATTATTGTTGCCTAAATATTCCCCTATTTTACATCGGAGTTGTATTCCTTTGATGGACTAATGGATTCTTGACGGTTAGATTCTCAGATGCTGAATCAAGGAAGCCTTTGCTGAATATCAGACAGAAAACATTTGATTGAAGACAATGTCTTTACCGATATCTGTGTTTAAATACTTAATTAGATTTATTTCTCACAGCATTTGTAAATATTCTCCGTTTAGATAATGAAAACTGTCTTTTGTTTGAGAAACAAAAGATGATCCCAGCATGAATCTTTTACAAGAGTTAGTTATTCAATATCTTTTCTAGGCTAAAATATCGAGATGACACTGATAAATGACATGCGTTTTCTACGTGTTCGACAATAAACATGTCTGTGGAAAAGTTTGATAATTTCAATAAAATAGGATGTTTCAGAAAACATTCCTTTAAACATTACTGAGAATAATGTCCGCTATTTACGATGGCATTATTAAAATTATTTGGGTAATTTGCTTTTTTAACCACGCGCTATCTAATTAGAATTTCCCAAATACTTACATTTCAGTGTAAATTTACATGCGTAATTCGAAAATTTCAGACTCATTCGCGTTACAGCACGGCTGTCATTACTAGCGTTCTTTGCATACATTCGCTGCTGATTAGACTCGCCAGGGAAAATTACTTTGTTAACCGTCTTGTTACGGTTCTTACTTGACTGAATTACTGCGCAACTTAGGTCTCACTACATCAAGACTGTTCCGCAGCAAATATATGCAAACAACGCCAGTAATGGCTGCCGCGACGCAAATGAGTTCGACCTTTTACTGTCGATAACTCCAAAACGGTAGATTTTATCAAAATTTCTTTTTATTTTCAAAATAAGCATGTACATTTACACCTAAATATAACTATTTGGGAAATATTTATTAGATACTTAGCACGTGTTTTAAAAAGCAAATTATCTAATTATTAATAATTACATTATTGTTCGTAGTAGATTGTATATGACCGCAAGGTAGCGAAGGTTTAATATCAGGATTTTCCTTCCCTGAGATGAACTGCTTTCCTGGTTTGTCGGGCTCCATCTACTTAATTCTGCTGGTTATGAAGCGTCAGTTGTTCGCTTTCCACCGTATTGGGCGGAACTTCGTTGTCAGTGGCCATTTGAGGCACATGCCAAGGACGCATTTTATTGACTGCGGGAAAGCATATGGAAGTAAACCCAGACTGAAAACCTGGAGTGGCGCCCCGAATGCGATTGGCTGTCAACCCTGACAACTTTCCGGCAGTTAATCTGATCCCAAATTTAATTCCCTGTATTCTTTTGGATCTTGTCTGTTCAACCGAGAGGTGGGGGCCATGTAGTCTGGGAAGCGCACAGCCACCATGTATGAACACCCTGGAGCGGTCACTCCAGACTCACGACCAAAGGACCGATTTTTGACCAATCAGGGTGCTACTTTTATCTTGCGAGATAAACGAATACTTACTACTACTGCTATTACTATTATTATTAGTAGTAGTAGTAGCAGTAGTAGAAGTAGTAGTAGTAGCAGTAGTATAGTAGTCGGAGCAGGAGGATAAATAGGATTTCTCTAGCTTGTATTCGGATGTGCGGGTGGCGTAAGAGATATCAGTTCTGAAATTGGAATCGGCAAGTCAGGTTTCAATTCTGGGCTGGTATGTTGCTTTAACTTTTGAGCAAATACCTTCAAGTAACGCATATATCCGTCTCTTCACCCGCTCTTAAGCTATGAATATCGAGATATGAGAATTTGACATATGTACAGAAAAAGTAAAAATGATTAAATAAATTTTAAAAAATTGGAGTCAAGTGACAATCGACCAGAATGTATGGAATTCCAGTCATGGGCTTAAACATAACCGTGTTTTTCATAAGTGACAGAGTCAAATCTATAGCCACGTATCTAGGGTCACGGTGGCAGTCTGAACTAGTCTGACAGTGATGGTTTCTCTCTGGGCGCAGTGAAGATCTGGACTGTTAGACTCTCACAAGGAAGTGAAATTTCCCATGCGTAACTTTCCTACCCTTGGACAGTGCCAAGTGAACTGACATATATTAAAAATATCGTTTATCGATAGCACGAGACGACTGCATTCGTGATATCACTCCCTGCTCGATATTCCGCCTTCAATTTCTTTGTACATCAAACTACTCCAGGCTGCAACTGACTAGTTGGAGAAAAAGTATCAAAATGATCCGATCATATGTCCATAACATCAAATTCGTCACGTCATGGGAATAATTTTTAGCAAAGCATCATATTACCTAATTCTGTTCATACCATTATCTATGCTTCAAATTTGAATCTCTGCGATATCTGGCTAAAATCTAAAATTACCACTGGAAAGAGGCAAATTCCAGACCATAGCGCGATCTTTCATAGCATAAAGAGAATGCCCAAGGATTATTATATATACAGGGTGGCCCAAAAGTTACAGACCCATGAAAAAAAATTCATAACTTTTTTATTTCTGAATATTCTTCTTTTATTTTTTCAGAGCATTTAGAACTGCCCTTCCGTCGTCACCACGAGCAGATATAGCACCGGGGAACGAACTCTCATTATACAGTGGTACTTTGAGTCTCATGGGTCAATTTCGGAAACGCAACTTTCTTACCGTCGACATTTCAATACCAGACAAACCCCGAGCAAAAACACGATTAGCGGAATAGTTAGCCGTTTTCAGGAGCAGGGTGCAGGTTGTGATCTCCCAAGATCTGGAAGACCTTGTACGGCAAGAACTGTTGAGAATCAAAGAGAATTGGAGCGAAGCCTGGAAGAAAATCCATCCGTTCCAACCAGGAGAAGATCGCAACAAATGGGAGTTTCGCGTTCCTCCTTACAATGCCGAAAATTGCCGAAAATCTCGGAAGTATCATTTTACCTACTGCTGAAATTTTGTAAGTATCACTTGAGAACTATAAAAGTTATTAAAGATTTAAAAGGGTCAGTAACATTTGGGCAGGATTCGAACCTGTATCTTATACGGAACAATCATATAGCCTGACGTGCCTTACCGCTCGGCCACAAAGTTTTATAAGCAGTAAATTCGACCTTGCCAACCGAACGATCCTTTGTGGCCGAAGGACGAATATTTTCTATGAAGATTTCTCGGACATTCAGGCCGGTAAATGTTATTTAATACTGTTTATTATAAACAGAGCATTTACTTAAATACTTGTATCTATAAAAAGAATGTTAAACATAAAAATGTCTTTAAATAATTGTCGGACTTTGTCCATTTCATAATATATATATATGTGTGTGTGTGTGTGTGTGTGTGTGTGTGTGTAGAGAGAGAGAGAGAGAGAGAGAGAGAGAGAGAGAGAGAAATTGTATTTGTGTGAGTGAGTGAAGATATAAAACAGAGAATGACGATATACACACTTTTATGTACCAGAATACATCATATACTTTAGTCCCATGAAGTCCTAAAGGACGAAACGTGTCACAAAATTTTTCCACTTTGTTATTAAAATTCCTAACAGATAGATAGAGAGAGAGGGGGGAGGGGAAGATAGAGAAAAATATGTGTGTGTGTGTGTGTGTGAGAGAGAGAGAGAGAGAGAGAGAGAGAGAGAGAGAGAGAGAGAGAGAGAGAGAGAGCAGCAAATAAGATTCTATTCTCTCCCGTGTACCAATTCATAGTTCATTGCACCAATTAAGTAGCTCACCCCTTCAGATTCTTATTGAGCTTTTACAAATAAGTATTTACGTTACGTGTTTGAAGAACGCCAGAGACAACTTTAACGTTCTTTATTTATACCTTTCCTTTAATGGAAAGAATCATTGCTTGCTTGTTTACTCGAAAAGAGAAACTACATTCATAATAGAAATGGTAATTTTTTTCTTGTAATCTTGCAAATCTGTAAATAAATCTCTGTGCTATTTCTTATTCAGAAATAACTTTAAACGAGATTCTTGAGAGATTTTCCAAAACCAAAGAAAACTTTGGAATATTTCTCCAACACGAGATAATATTTATTCAATCCGGCATATGACAACAGACTTTACTTTTTGAAATGAAGATCGGTCACTTTACTTTCAATTCAAGGCGTATTTATTATTTATAAACTTGAAAATATCTTTTTCTGTGGAAATTACCGCTTTTAAAAACAAAGCAAGCAAGTCTATTAATACGATAAATGCTTAAAAAGACGCAGAAAGATTTCTCATGAATATTTAAACTCTTCGTGTTACTTGAAACCAATTAGTATTGAATCATGTATCATAGATGACAAAGTTGTGGTAGCAGCCACGGTTTGTATAAAAATCAATGAATTGGAGATCTTGTAAAATCCGATATTTTTTTTTTATTAAATAATAAAGATTTATTCCGAGTTATATATACCCTTATTCAAAATAGATTCATCTTCATGCATTGGTCAAATACTTTTATCCGATTTTATTAGTACGATGATGGGCAGAAAAAGTACATAGGATGAATATAAAAGAATAATGCTAGTGAAATCTTGCGTACATTAATTTCATCTTATTAGTAACTGCATTGTTAAACTAATATCTGACGGTTCAAATATGACTGTCCTTCATGTTGGGTAACAGATGATATAGGGAGGGCGATCAAATAGTATTATATTGTAAATATCAGTAATATATATATAATCATTTAATATGGTTGTCACATCTACACTGTAAACGTCCTGGGTACTACGTTAAACTGCATCCAACAACAAGGCCTCTGATCAAGAGGTTTTCAGGAAGCGTGGAACCACCTCTTAATTGCTGGTATTCCCAGGTCCACCCTGACCCGGTGTGGTAGCACCTTTTGGGGTCCCAGCTATGTGCAAATAGTGAACTTCCAGGTCTTTTCCAAACTTCCAGGTCTTTTCCAGCACATTTCTTTTTGAAAAAATATTATTACCAGCTATACGTTTTTGAAAAAATATTATTACCAGCTATACGTTTTTGAAAAAATAATATTACCAGCTATTCGTTTTTGAAAAAATATTATTACCAGCTATACGTTTTTGAAAAAATATTATTACCAGCTATATGTTTTTGGAAAAATAATATTACCAGCTATACTTTTTTGAAAAAATATTATTACCAGCTATACTTTTTTGAAAAACAATATTACCAGCTATACTTTTTGGAAAAGAATATTACCAACTATACTTTTTTGAAAAACAATATTACCAGCTATACCTTTTTGAAAAACAATATTACCAACTATACTTTTTTGAAAAAAAACAACCTTTTTAGCATTAAATGGCCCAACGAAGGTCGATATGCTGGTTAAAAAAACAAACTATCTATCTACACTGTAAGAGGAGGGTCTGAAAAGTCCGTAGTTTGACTATGAAGGAGTGATATTAGAGCTGTGAAATCTGCATATAACCATTTCTTCTCTTCTTATCAATAACTTGGTAGTTTATTTCCAAGTAAACTGACATCTCACTTTTCAAAGAAGACTCCAAAAGAAACTAGAAGCAATTTCTCTTGAAAATGGACAGAATTTGGACTCGTCTTGTTATCAAGTGCCCACAGCAAACTGGTTTATCCCTCAAAGACATTCCTGCTGGTATGACTGATACATTAGAGAATGACGTTCCGGGTTTATCAAGAGCGCAAAGGTGGCAGCAGAATTAAGGAGAGGAAGGAATAGTTTTGAAGATGACCCATGAACTTTACGTCCGGCAAGTGTTAGCCACCGAGAAAAAACATTGATTAAGTTCACCTGATGATGATGGCTGACAGGCGATTGACAATAAATCAAATCGGCAATGCTATTATCATGTCCCGTGAGAGAGAGAGAGAGAGAGAGAGAGAGAGACAGACAGACAGACAGACAGACAGACAGACAGACAGAGAAGGCGACAGAGAGAGAGAGAGATGAGAATAGTTTTCACAATGAACTTGGCATGAAGAACGTTTCTGCTCGGTAGGTGTCACGCCGACTGACACCTGGTGAATAGCGCACCAAGCTGAACAGGGAAACTCTAACATTGTTTGTGGCAGATCCATTTGGGTTCTTTGAACATTTACCAACCCAGGAATAGTGTTGTACATTATTTACATTATTCGGACTATTGTCCTAATCTTTGTCGCCATGTTTATCACAACGTTTCGGCCGTTGTACGCTCCGGCCGTTGTACGCTCCGGCCGTTGTACGCTCCGGCCTTCTTAAAGTGGCTGGAATGTCGAACTGCACCCTTTATTTCGCACACTGGGGTAGCCTGTTCTAGTTCCACGTGCCATGTCTAATGGATGTCAGTTATCTCCTGTTAATTCCCCACTGGAAGTTCTCCACTGCCATAACCAGGTATTGAACTCACAGTTTTTGGGTCCTGTCACTGGATCTAACTAACGCCTTTATCCACTGTTCAATGTGTGAGTTCAATACCTGGTTAAGGCAGTGGAGAACTTTAAGAGGCGAATTAACAGGAGATAACTGACACCCGTTAGATATGGCGCGTGGAACTAGAACTATTTACATTATCCGGACTATTGTCCTCATCTTTGTCGCCATATTTATTACAACGTTTCGGCCGTTGCACGCACCGGCTTTCTTCATGTAGTTGGAATGTCGAACTAACCCTTTATTTCGTTCACTGGGGTAGACTGTTCTATCTCCACGCACCATATCTAATGGATGTCAGTTATCTCCTAATTAATTCGCCACGTAAAGTTCTCCACTGCGTTAACCAGGTATTGAACTCACACATTGAACAGTGGATAAAGGCGTTAGTTAGATCCAGTGACAGGACCCAAAGAGTGTGAATTCAATATATATATATATATATATATATATATATATATATATATATATATATATATTTATATATATATATATATATATATATATATATATATATATATATTCGCGGTACGTAGTGCAATTCGCTCAACATCTGGGATAAAGCTAAAATATTCAGTTATCCTCATCTTTATTGTCCTGTTGACAACGTTTCGGCCGTTGTATAGGTTGGAATTTCGAACCAAACTGTTTATTTCGTCCATTGGGTGTATACAGCTCTAGTTCCACGTGCCATGCTTTTTCTGGATATCTCAGTTCCTGTTATTTTTAATTTAGGAACGTAAGCATCTCTCCAAGCTTTTGTTCAAATCTGCTGTGGACAGCAATTTGGCTTAAATCACTGGATTACTTCAACCAAGATTTTATCTATTTGACCATGTAAAAAAGCCCGGAGCGTACATCGGCCGAAACGTTATGAATATTACAATAAAGTTGAACACAACAGTTAAATAATGTAAATAGTAACAATACCTCATTTCATAAACATATCAAGTGATGGTGTTGAATATACAAAACTATCACTTGATAAGACACCAGAAATGTTGAAACAAAATGACTATTTTTGTAGTGATTTATGTTATAAGTTTCGAATAACTAATTATATTTGCTGTATTGAGCACTCTTTTAAAAATAGTATTTGTTAACTATTGGATTTTATTCCGTATACACTAATCCTATATATATATATATATATATATATATATATATATATATATATATATATATATATATATATATATATATATGTATGTATGTATGTATTAAAATAAAAAGAAAGAACAGTCACAGTCAGATTAGTTTTCTGTGTAATACTACTTGGCTTAAAAATATAAATCATTTTTCAGAAGTTAATCAACATCGCTTGAGAATGGAACAAAAAATTTAAATTTAAATTTTTACTTTTAGTTTCGAAACATAGTCATTTCTGCGTCGCGTTGAAAACATTTTTAAATAATAATATTATAATAATCATATATATATATATATATATATATATATATATATATATATATATGTGTGTGTGTGTGTGTGTGTGTGTGTGTGTTTGGATAATATGTGGTACTGAACAATTCCCGGCCCTATGCATTTCTAAAAATGGAACTATATTAAAAGCAACTGAATTTTGAAAGAAAGACTTCTTTGTTAGACTGAGGTTTTTTCAGCTCATATACTTCATATCTCTTTACCTCGCTCCTTTTTCTCTCTCTCTTTCACCACTCTCTATCTTCCTTCCCCCTATACCTATCTCTTGTGTGAAAATCCTTATTGTCCAGCACTTAACTGAAATAAAAATTATATAATGTATTTATGTACATCAGAGATGCGTTTTCCATTCTTTTAGCTTACATATTTTTTATCGTGTTTAATATAAAGTATGTGTTTTCACAAACATGGCTCTCCATAGCAAAGCCTCTTCATACCGAAAGACCGATGTAATTTGGTTGTTTCTGTCGTGATGTGTAGATATAAATAAGGTAGAAACAAAAATAATAATATCTGAACACATGCATCGATATGTATGCAAAGCAGTAGTTAAAACCTTTCATATGGTTCTCTTTTTTGTTTCACTTTATAAAGCGGGCAAGCACAAACATCGCGTACGTAAAGGCCTCTGCCTGGATATTTCACATTGTATAATGGCGCTGTATATTATTCGTTTGCTTTCAAATTTGTATTAGCATAAAGAAATATAATAGCGTTTTATGGAAATATAAATGTTTATAGATGAATAACAGTAAAAACAACAAATAACTTGTTTTATTTTGCTATACGATTCAATATTGCAGCTAACAGGTAATGTTTCGATAATTAAAGACAAGAATAGATAAGTATTTTTCCATGTACTTTTGAGCGGTAATTATCATAGTAATTGTTAATACTAAGTTAATTAAATTACTTTGGAAATGTGCTTTCGCTAAATGCAGAAAATCATAACATTTCCCATTTTAAAATTAGAATTGCAATCTTAAATTCATTTTCTGTTATTGTATTTCTTCAGGATGTGGGCAATCAGGGCTCACCACAAGTAACTATCCTAGGTTTTGGTAAGTTTTATCTTTTTGCTATATTTTTTAATCTCTGTTTTTCCAGCTCTGTATACAACCTACTTAAGTGGGTTATTCTTTGATATTCTCTTTCCGTCTTGTCTTCAATATATTCTGTGAGGCCCAAATCCTCCAAGCCCTCTTTCTTTATCCTGCGTCCTAGAATGTTCAACGATATCTGATTCTAAGTAGAAATGTTTTTTTTTTGTTTCCATATTCTTACTTTCTTTAAAAGTGTCACCTTTCCTAGTTTACTTCTCAACAAAAGTATAATAATATTGGTTTTGAATTTATATTTTATTAGTATAATATTAGTGAAGATTTCATTAGTATATTATTTATTTATATTTTCCATAGTAAATCACATATAATCCTGTATTTTTCTTTCGAACTGTATTAATACACCAATTTCTTTCTGTTTGATTTATGGTAATGTGCATATTGTAACGTATTAGTTTGAACAAATTACATAAGAATTTAATTGATCAAATGCATTCTTTACTATACTGACGTGATTAAATTAAAAAAAAAAACAATACTAAAATCGCAGTAACATGTAAGCGACTAAATGCACGTCATGCTGATGTGGATTTAATCGTGGAACGCGGCCATTTAAATAAACATTTTATATAGAAAGAGGATTTTGTGCAAGCCAAACGTGCGTAGGGCCTGTCATCTCTGATTATCAAGTGCAACATCGCTTCTGTAAATGAGCGGTAATGAAACGGTATCTAATTTTGTTTTGACAAAATACCCGTAAATCAGCGAACAAACCATCGCCCATAAACGTTGGCACAAGGCTATCATAAAAAAAAATGTCTCATATTGGCTTATTCAAAGCAAATACTCAGTGAAGACATTGGATTTTTCTCTTCAAATTGTCTAGGAAAATTATATTCAGAAACGTAAAGAAAGAACATGAAATAAAATAAGATTTTAACAAATTTAAAACAAAAAATTAAACAAATAACTTTCGTTGCTACTCACACAACGCAGTACAATATATATATATATATATATTGTTGTGGTAGGATCCACCTAATTTGCATAGCGGAGTACCGACGATATAAATACGGTTGGTACCGGAAGACAGGGAGGCAAATCAAGAGATCCAACTAGAGACTCTGCCCGACTGCGACTTAGTCAACACATTCTCCAGGAACGGTCTTCCCAGGAATATACAAAAGACTATATGTAAATATTGTGTACACTTTCTTGTTTCAATACATTTTATTCTAACTACATTTTGTGTTTGCATTATTATTCCATGCATTAGTCAAGTTTCAACATATATATATATATATATATATATATATATATATATATATATATATATATATATATATATATATAGAGAGAGAGAGAGAGAGAGAGAGAGAGCGATGGATAAATTGTCGTTCAAATTACTTAAAAATGAAAATAACACTGACATCTCATTTTAGCAGATACATTTAACAAAATTCCATAAAAATATTTTGAAATATTAAAGAATAAATTTATTCAATGAAATCGACATTGGCTTCAGCCACGGTCTCCAGATAACTTCGAAAACTTCTTCAACTCTTTTGGGTGATCTCGTTTAAGTTGGTAAATGCTATCATAATCATTGCCTTCACTTCATTACAAGGAGATTTGTTGGTCTCTCCCTAGACTGCGCCCAATACCTAATAATCAAGGAGATTGCCGTCTATGAAGTTAGATGGCCAGATGTATCAGTGATGTGGTTGCAGAAATTGTCTGACAGTGCGGAGTCCTGGCTTCCACCTGCCACTCTCTTGGCCCAGGGCAGCACTACCTTCTCAAGGCATTTGATGTAGGACTCCGTGTTGAGTCGTAGGCGCTGTGGGAAGATGAATGTAGACATAACGTCGCCATCACTACTGCTCACTCCAAGCGCCTTCGTAATCACCGTTAGACTCATCCATCTCTTTCCGAATCCTCTGCACTGTCCTCATATTGACACACAACCACTCTGAAATTTTCGAACTGGAGCTTCTGGCGTGAATGACAAACAGTACAGAATGCTGTTTCCAAATTTCTGGTGAAGCGAATTCTATCATAGAGACTTTTTTTCTCTCATAGACAGTACCCAACTGTCCCTACACTACTTTGCAGTCGACAAAAAAACAAAACCAAAAAAAATAACAACGTTGCATGCACGAAATTAAAAAATATAAAATTGCGACAATACCCATCGCACTCTGTGTGTATTTTTGTTTCAAGCGTTTCACCCTATGCAAGGCGGGAAGCCATTAGCACGCAAGGGGTTACAGAGTTGGAGCGAGAACAAATAGGAGTGATAGAGGAAAGGATGAAAAGAGGATATGGGGATAGATCAGGGCATCTGGAGACGTCGATTGACATTACATTTGAATAGCTATCATGTAAACAGGAAAAGGGGAGAGAGTTCCACAGGCGAGAGGTGCCAGACATGAAGCTATTGGAGCAGAAGAGACGGTTACATTTAACAGTTTCGGCAGTGAAAGTGTAATGTGTGTAGTCTACAACTGACCTGTATGCATCACTGACCTGTTTATATAAATAAATGAACAGAAGCACAACTCATATGGCCTGACGATTGCGCTTAGAATGAAACAGATTGTCGTCTCTGAGTGTTGACTTCAATGCCCACTTATATATATAAAGAGTATTCCAATAACTTGGACCGACTTTAAATGTGAATTAAGTGTAAGCGTCTAATGATTTTTTTCTTTTTCTCTCAGATTTAACATCTTAAGTCTGTGGTAATTTCAACCATGAAAAGATTAACAATCAAAAAACGTGTTAAAGTTATCAAAGCTTATTACGAAAATGGACGTTCAAACAAATGCATTTCGCGCACTGCGATTTTTTTGGTCAACATAATCGACCAACCGAGAGTGCAATTGGAATCGATGTAACGTTGTTGTGGAAAGGTCCAATTCCGGCGCGCGATGACGAATAGAGGTGTTTGGATTTTCGGCCACATTCTCGTGCACTGCAGCAATGTTTTCAGCTGAACGGCGTAAACAAGCACGCAATGGTGTTTTCACGTCTTCCACCGACACAGTTTGAATGTACGAACTTTTTTTCTAATTGCACTCTGGAAACTTTAACACGTTGTTTTATTGTAATCTTTCCATGGTTGAAATTACCAAAGACTTAAGTTGTTAAATCTGGAAGATAAAAAAAAATCATTAGAAGCTTAAAATTAATTCACATTTAAAATCTGTCCAATTTATTGGAACGCGCTATATATATGTATATAAATGATACAATATGGTAATCTGTATGGAATTTCCAGTGAGAGCTCAATGTCTACTTCGGCCCATTTTATCTATGGTGGCCTCTGACCAGCATGAGTTAGCCAAGTAGTTGGTTGAAGTTATTGATCCTGTTTAGTAGTATTATTCCGAGTATTGTCTTCCATACTCGTCCCAGTTTGTATCTGATATACGAAAACTGCACCGTACTGTTGACACGGAGTTTCTCGTGTCTTTTGATATTTGTAGCCTGTCCCTCTTGATGTGACTGTCATTTGTGCTCATTATTTGTATTGTAGCCCCTTAAAGCCTCCATCTTTTCCTGAGACTGTCTTTCCGAGATGGGGGGGGGGTGACTATTACTGTAATTTCTCGAAAATAATACGCATTTTTTGCAATAAATTCCAGGTGATGTTAGGGGTGCGTATTATAAATACGTTTAAACAAAAATATATTTTTCCTTATTGATTTATAATAATAAATACGTAATTGTTGCTCTAAAATAAGAAATATATTATTTTAATTTGCATTTTAAATCCAACAATATTAATTGTAACATTTTTGTCAATAAATTTATGCTTATCAGTAATCATATTTTTTATCTGTCGAAAAAATAAAAAATCTATCAAAAGGCTAATTTTGAAGAAAGTTGGATAAGAAGTTAATAATTTATTAAAATTTTAATTTTCATCATCATCACCACCTTCTATTATAGAATTAATATCTGAATTGTCATTAAACAAATTATCATTCACAATATTATCTTCGTCCTGTTCAAAATTATCTTCAGCTTCTTCATTCTCTTGCCAAAGGATGTCATCTCCAGAGCCATCCATGGCTGTCATGAGATAACACTTCTTGTTATATTTATCGGGAAAACCGCATGGTAATTTTCAAGATTATTTTAGCCGCTTGGTTTCGATTTTATTTTTAATGTCTTCGTAATTATATTTTTTTGACAAAGTTTATTGATGCGTATTATACATAGGGGTATATTTTTTCAATTTTTGGGTCATTTGTTTGGGTGCGGATTATATATAGGTGTGTGAGACGATAATGACGTGTATCAACAGATTGATGGCGTATCGATGTCTAGTTCTTTGGGACTTCATATGGCCAATATTTTTGTAGGGTTTCATGAGAGGAAATTGTGTGATAAAGTCCCTAAACCATACTGCTATTTCCATTATTTTGATGACACTTTTAAATCTTTTCCATCATATAACGAGGCAGGCAGGTATTTTTCAACATTTAAATAGTTTCCACCCATCTTTACACTTTACGATGGGGGTGGAGAATATTATGTTAACTTTCCTGGACGTGCTGGTTGAGAGATATCCTACTTCTTTCCTCGCCAGCGTATATAGGACCCTCACATTTACTGGTTTGTATCTCAGTTTGAACACTGACGTTCCTAAATCTAGGAACATTAACCGTGTTATTACATATACTCATCGTGCGATGGTGATATATTCGGAGTGCAAACTTGATGCTAACTTAGGGAAATTACCAATATCTTTCCCTTAAATGTGGAATGTGAGAAAGGAAACTGTGTGCATAGAACATACAGTTACATTTTACCAATTTATGAATTGATGAGAGCGTGCCGCCAATATTTGCTTTAAAAAAAAAAACATTCACCGGCCTGGTTAATCGAAACATATAGGAAAGAAAACGGAGAGTACGGTAGGTCAATAGATGTCATATCATCTCTTTAAGAAAATACGAACTCTTGTACCCACGAAATATACACGTTATGGTAATAATAAATGATGTCGGATTCAAAAATGTTCATTAACTGCTTTCAAATTACTTTACGTTTCGGGTACAAAAATAAATTTATACTCGAGGAATTCTAATCAGAGATGCGAATTTATTTGAAAGCTTAATCCAGCTTTACTTTGGCTGTAAGGTTTCTCCTAGCTTCGTGGTAAATTACGTTTTGTTTCAAGGCGCAGTTCCTTTGATAAAAAGAACACAAATCCGATTCTTATCTAGACACTTATTTTCGTTAATAAGACTTGATTTCTAAGCCGATAGATATGCAGTTCACATAATAATTGCAAGTAAAATAGATGTCTCTTCCAAAACGCGCACCTAGTAGATATAATGTTTTTAGTCATAAAAAATAATATGGGTATAAAAATCCATTAATTGCTTTCAAATACAAACCTACATATATATATATATATATATATATATATATATATATATATATATATATATATATATATATATATATATATGCCTAGATACATATATATATATATATATATATATATATATATATATGTATCCTTAGATACATATATATATGTGTGTGTGTATGTGTGTGTGTTAGTTTGTTCAGAAAATAATGCAAACTTTTAAAATTATTTTTAAAATGACAGGTCTTACTTCAGAAGAATTTAGAAATGTTTACCTACATGATACAACTATAGTTATAACACATGCATAGAAGTTAAGGTTTGAGAGACAACACATGTTGATCCCTTTTCTTTATAAGAGATTGTCCGAATCTTTGAAAATTTGTTAATCTGTTGCCGAGATTTCAGGTGAGTTTCGTAGGTCAAATACATTCATTGGCAACCTGAAAACTAGCCTTATCGTGTAAGACGATTTGAACTATTCAATTGACGATCGCTGGCCATATAAGCTGCAATTACTAATGCATTTGATAGATTTTTTGGTACTAGTCCTTAGCTGTGATTGGTTCACTAGGATTCGGACAGCTGTGAGGAATTAATCCCGGGAAGGGACAACTCAACAACACCGCCATTTGAACACCGCCGAGGGGGCGCCGGGACAACTCAGGACCGGGAAAACTCAGCACCAGAAGAACCCCTTTTTTGTAACCGTATAAAAGTAATTTATTAAGGATTAAAACCTTAATTAGACAATATTTTTCTTTAAATAAGTCATTTGAAAAGGCATTATGCAAAATATGAACCAGTTTATTTTTTTAATTATTTTCAATAAAGTAAATTGATATAAAATATAATCCAGTAAAACACACTTTATGGAAAAAATATTACATTACGATTTACTTCATGAAACATAATTAAAAACAAAAGAACTGCTTCATTTTGTTTTGAATTTTTCGATATATTTTATTAAAAAATATTAAAAACAAGTATGTTTTATTGAATTATATTTATATGACAAATTAGTCTCTTAAAAAATAAATTCCTTGTTTTCGTTTCTTAGTTAAGTTGTTTGGAAAAAGTATGCAATAAGTTAAAGAATTTAGACAAAATATATATGAAATGCTCTTACAATACTATAAAACTTTTGCCTTTTTCCATATTTTTCACCTTAAAATACACAATGACAAAAGCTGCATGATTTTCTGGAGAAGTGTATCTCTCTCTCTCACTATATATATATATATATATATATATATATATATATATATATATATATATATATATATATATTTCAAAGGAAAAACTTAACACATCTCGAAAAATTCGATGATAAATTTATTTCGGCAGGTGAGTTTTAATACCTGATTCATCAAACCGGAATTCCAAATATATATATATATATATATATATATATATATATATATATATATATATATATATATATATATATATATATATATATATATATATATGTATGTATATATATATATATATATATATATATATGTGTGTGTGTGTGTATTATATAATAGAACTGCTTTTACAGACAAACTTTATGATGTTCAGGAAACGGCTACATTATCTTTTTAAGTTCTCAATACACAGTTTAAATAACTCGAAAGTGTTGAGCTTGTTAAAATCTAAAATCTAAAATAAATTTAAAAATTAGTCAGTTTTTCACATTCATTGGTAGAAACCTCGATAACGGAAAAGTGTAGTATTTGCAATATATATATATATATATATATATATATATATATATATATATATATATATATATATATATATATATATATATATATATATATATATATATATATATATATATTATGTTATTTTGTATCCGCAGTACTTAGTGAAAGATCTCAATATCAGAGATAGAGCTAACTTATTCAGTTGTAGTCATATGTGTCTGTGACCCAGTGTTTCACGCGTTTGAAATCATCAGACAAACTGATTTATTTTTTTGAAATTGGATCTAACTATGCTTGTTTCACTATTTTTCTTGGTGGGACTGGGAATCTACTTCTGTGTTTGTTTGGGGTGACACTTTTATACGCATCGACACGCGTACATACTTATGTACGCATTTTGGTTCGCACAAACACATCAGTATAAACAATCCGAGGCTAGGCGTAGATACATATCCATACTTTCGAGCATACATACATACGCGGCTGCAATTCAATTTCAGTGTCGAGACAGTAGCTTTTATATATGTAGCGATGTTTCTTTCAATAAGGAGAGGGTAGGGGTGCCCTTGACTCTTTTCAGATCTACTGCCTGCGTCGTCAGAGAAACTTTCTCACACACATACGCACATGTAGTCGCGCACATACACATCTATTGGCCTGGCTATTTGGTTCAGCTGGGTTCTGTTTGTGGCTATGGTGGTGATGATGTTTGAAATTTCAACGCTAACTGCTTGTGTGTTGTTGACGATTGTGATTATGCTGATAGTGATACTAACTGTGACATTAATTATTATTAATATGTTAACGGTAAATTTAGCCTTAAATGGAAACGAAGGTGTAAAAAGGCGGGGGGGGGTAATTATGGCAATCATTATTATGACGTTAGTTGTAGTACTCATGATAATAATGATTATAATAATACAGATAATATAACAATAGTGATGATAACAACAATGCCAGTGTTAAAAAGAAGTACTACTAATGGTAGACGAGAGGGTTATGACGTCATTGATCGTAGAGTGTTAGGCGTGATGGTATGTATTGTTTATGGTATGATTAACAATATATCTCAGTTCACTTGACAATGACAGTCTTGCACATTCCAAAATTTAATATGACGCGTTCGTATATAATTTCAAAGGAGTTACACGAACATATATATATATATATATATATATATATATATATATGTATATATATATATATATATATATATATATATATATATATATATATATATATATATATATATATATATATATATGACACTGATATGTCGCACACGGTTCCAAGCAAAAAAATAAAATTATTTAAATACTATACTAAATTTAATACAACCAATCTCGTCTTCAAAAACAAGTCTCGGTCAACTAGCATCTTACAAAATACCAACATTGAATATTAATTTAAATGTCCATTGTGAGATTGCATCTCTGACAAAAATGTTTAAATTGTTAAAAATAAGTTGGTTTTTCAACTATGAGTATAGCAACAAAGTTCTTAATTGTTTGTAGCAGTAAAATTTTATATAAGATACTAAATGAAAATAATGTAATTAAAAAACTGCTTACTTTTTTCTTAAATTACAAAAGTTACATCCATTGCATAACAGCAAATTTTGAAATTGAGACGCTGTAAAAGAACAATTAAAAATATTTAGAATTTACGGAGGATTTATATTAGACACATACAGATATTTTAACTCCCTGAAAATGGTCTCTGATAAGATCGAAATCAAATGGGAAAATAAAAATTATTTGAAATAAAATGTTGGCATTTTCCTTGAGTAATTTTTAACAGTCACCAAGAAATTAATTCGTGGACTTGAAAGGAGAAAAACTAAAATACATAGACGTAATCCGTCGAAATTATTCAACCAAACCAGCTTGAACTTAAATATGCTGCATATATATATATATATATATATATATATATATATATATATATATATATATATATATATATATATATATATATATATTATTGAATCCTCCTGACGAGTGGACCAAACAGTTAAAAAATGTTTGTCCTATGAAATTCTGGAGTTGGGGTGCTGAAAATTTTATCAATCAATGAGTCTATATATATATATATATATATATATATATATATATATATATATATATATATATATATATATCTTACAAAGATCGAAAAAGTAAACCTAAACCAGCCCTTCAAAAATCACCTAAACCCCTCAACATTTCTTTCTCCAACATCCGTGGCATTAGAACCAATTTCTGCAGTGTGGAATCATTCCTCACTGTAAACTGCCAGGATATACTCGGTGTGAGACCAACCTTGACTCGTCTTTCCCTTCCTCTGATCTCTCGATCCCCGGCTAGCTTCGTCTCCTCAGAAAAGACTCTCTAACCCACATGCATGGCCTTGGTGTCTATGTCAAGGACCATCTCCCTCTGGCTAGAGAGTTGTCTCTCGAATCGCCGGACCATTCGTACATGCGTCTCCGGCTATTTCTTCTCGATGCTGTATGCTATCTCTTCTTCCATTATCGCTATCCATCCCCTCAAGACTGTGGAATACTCGATAGCATTTCTGACAGCGTAGACAAAGCTCTGTCTCTCCATCTGTTTGTCCACATATTAATGTTTGGCGATTTTAACACCCATCATACCAAGTGGCTTATGAATGTTACTACTGACCTTGCAGGCATTCAAACACTTAATTTTTCAGTTTCTCAATCCCTCACACAGGTAGTTGACTTCCGCATGCGCTTTGCCTACAACAGGAACGTTAAGACCTCTCTTCACGATCTGTTTTTTTACCTTCATCCCCGAGTCTTGTAACGCCACCCAGCTCTGCCCTCTTGGTAACTCCGATCATGCTGTAGTGTCTGTTACCAACGAGCTGACTGGGACTCGTTCCGTGATTTCCTCTGCGATGTCCCCTGGGATGTTGTCTTTACGCTCCCCGTTCAAGAATCTGCTTCTGAGGTCTCATCCTGGGTTAAAGCTGGAATCGACGCTTTCATCGCCCCAAGGAAATTTAAGGTCAAATCGCGCTCTTCCACTTGGTTCTCCGCTGCTTGCTCAGCCGCCATTGGCCGTAGGAACCACTTCTTCCACCTATTTCGTAGCGACATGTCCGACTGCAATAGACGTCTCTTTGCCACCGTCCGTTACGAGTGTAAGCGTGTCCTCAACGAAGCTAAGTCACTATTTGCTGCTCGAATGAAGGAACGTATTGCACCTCGCAAATTCGGCTCCAAGGATTATTGACGTCTCTACAAGAGCGTACTTAACAATAGCAAACTCTCTATACCTCCTTTGTTCAATTAGTTTGAGGTCCTGACCTCCTCTGCCGACAAGGCTGAATGCTTTGCTCGGAAATTTTCATTCACTTCAACGTTCGACTCTTCCGGTGTACCCATACCCGATTTCCCTCTTAGAACCGAGGCCCAGTTGAGTGGGTTGCACATAAACCCGTCATTGGTATTGAGCATTATCTCTAATTTAGACCCCCACAAGTCTAGTAGTGGAGATAGGATACCAGTCATTGTCTTGAAGAAATCGCGCCTGAACTGGCGCCCGCCCTCTCCAAATTATATAACTACTGCCTCAATGAATCATGTTTTTCAGACTGCTGGAAGTCATCATCGATTGTCCCTGAATTTAAGAACTCTGGCGACCCCTCTGACCCTTCTAATTACCGTCATATCAGTCTTCTACCCCTTTTCGGCAAAGTCTTCGAAGCCCTTTTCAACACCGAAGTGGTTAACCACCTTACATCACATGATCTGCTCTCAGACAAGCAATATGGTTTCCGCTTTGCCCGATCTACAGTTGATGTGCTTACGGCCATCACTGAAATTGTCTACCAAGCTCTTCAAAATAACGGAGAAGCTCGTGCCGTGGCCCTAGACATCTCCAAAGCGTTTGATAGGGTTTGGCATGCCGGCCTTCTTCGCAAGCCCCAAGGTTATGGTATTACATGTCGATTGTTTGACCTAATATAATCATTCCTGTCAAACCGTGAATTGAAGGTCATTCTTAACGGATTCTCCTCCAGCTCCTATCCCACGAACGCAGGTGTTCCTCAAGGCTTCATCCTAGGCCCTACTATGTTCCTTATCTTCATCAACGATCTTCCCGACTCCCTAGATTCCCAAGTAGGCATCTACGCGGACGACACTACAATTTACTCCTGCCTCAAAAACAAATCTAGTGTCGCTGACAAAGCTAACCTGGCCGTTCGTCTCAAAAAATACCTCCAATCGGTTGTGGACTGAGGCAGGAATTGGCTGGTTAACTTTAACGCCTCAAAAATAAAACTGCTCTCTATTAATCACCACAGAGATCCTTCCCTGCCCCCTCCATTAGAATGCCTGACGCTCAACTTCTCGAGAGCACCTCTCTGCGGCTGTTCGGTCTCACGTTGACTGCTGACCTGAGATGGAACAAATACATTGAATCAATTGCCTCGTCCACCGCAAGGAAAGTTGTCTCCTGGTGACGCGCCAGGAAAGTTTTCTCCCCGGAATCGATCCTACAAATCTACAAATCAACCATTCGCCCTTGCATGGAGTAGTGCCATATATGGTCTGGAGCCCCTTCTGTTTGCCTCGGGGTTCTTGATAAGATCCAGAGACGGATATGCAATGTAATTGGCCCTGATCTGGCATCTCTTCTGCAGTCGCTCTCTCACAGACGCGCCGTCGCCTCGCTCTGTCTTTTTTTACAAATACTTTCACGGTAATTGCTCCGATGAGCTGCTTGCAGCTGGCCCCTAGGCCTCATGAATTCAAGCGTCCTTCGAGGCTAGCATCCCGCTCTCACCCTTTCACTGTTGAAACTGCTAAGTGTAGCCTCCCTTCTACTCCAATAGCTTCATATCTCGCACTTCTCGCCTGTGGAATTCCCTTCCATATTCATGTTTCCCTGGCAACTATAATCTCCGACTATTCAAATGTAATGTCAATCGAGATCTCCAGTTGCCTCGATCTATCCACTATCCTTCTCCTCATCCTTTCCTCTATCACTCCTATCTGCTCTCGCTCCAAATCTTCTGTAACCCCTTGCGAACTAGTGGCTTCCCGCCTTGCCTGGGGTGAAATGCTTAAGAAATATATATATATATAAATATATATATATATATATATATATATATATATATATATATATATATATATATATATATATATATATATGGATTTTGTACGATGTAATGCTGAAAATTAGCGTCCTAATACATTTACCCAAATCGAGCCGAATTACCTAAAAATATTTTTTATAAGAAAGGCTTTCAGTTGGGCTAAGATTTTGTTCACCACACACATCTCTCCCTCTTCCTTGTCTCTCTCTCTCTCTCTCTCTCTCTATCTATCTATATATATATATATATATATATATATATATATATATATATATATATATATATTACCTCTTCCACTGCCAGTCCCTCACTCTATATTCCTATCTCTTGTGTGAAAATCCTTATTGTCCAGCACTTAACTGAAATAAAAATTATATAATGTATTTATGTACATCAGAGATGCGTTTTCCATTCTTTCAGCTTACATATTTTTTATCGTGTTTAATATAATGTATGTGTTTTCACAAAAATGTGTCTCCATAACAAAAGCCTCTTCATACCGAAAGACCGATGTAATTTGGTTGTTTCTGTCGTGATGTGTAGATATAAACAAGGTAGAAACAAAAATAATAATATCTGAACACATGCATCGATATGTATGCAAAGCAGTAGTTAAAACCTTTCATATGGTTCTCTTTTTTGTTTCACTTTATAAAGCGGGCAAGCACAAACATCGCGTACGTAAAGGCCTCTGCCTGGATATTTCACATTGTATAATGGCGCTGTATATTATTCGTTTGCTTTCAAATTTGTATTAGCATAAAGAAATATAATAGCGTTTTATGGAAATATAAATGTTTATAGATGAATAACAGTAAAAACAACAAATAACTTGTTTTATTTTGCTATACGATTCAATATTGCAGCTAACAGGTAATGTTTCGATAATTAAAAACAAGAGTAGATAAGTATTTTTCGATGTACTTTTGATCGGTAATTATCATAGTAATTGTTAATAATAAGTTAATTAAATTACTTTAGAAATGTGCTTTCGCTAAATGCAGAAAATCATAACGTTTCCCATTTTAAGATTAGAATTGCAATCTTAAATTCATTTTCTGTTATTGTATTTCTTCAGGATGATGGCAATCAGGGCTCACCACAAGTAACTATCCTAGCTTTTGGTAAGTTTTATCTTTTTTCCTATATTTTTTAATCTCTGTTTTTCCAGCTCTGTATACAACCTACTTAAGTGGGTTATTCTTTGATATTCTCTTTCCGTCTTGCCTTCAATATATTCTGTGAGGGCCAAATCCTCCAAGCCCTCTTTCTTTATCCTGCGTCCTAGAATGTTCAACGATATCTGATTCTAAGTAGAAATGTTTTTTTTGTTTGCATATTCTTACTTTCTGTCGTGATGTGTTGATATAAATAAGGTGGAAATAAAAATAATAAATTCTTCATTGTTCATTCTTAGAATATCGTTTTTGAATGTTTTAAGTTCTCTTTTCAAATGTATTTGAAATCGTTCTAGGGAAACATTATGCCGGGACTCTCTTCTCGTTACACATGATTAATAGAAGCAAAATTAATGCTGATAAGAATGATGAAAACACTCTTTATTTCGGTAATCCAGCCCAGATAGGCAGAAAGTTGGAGTTGGAAAGAAATTTATCCATCACGAGTTGATTGGAATTCCATGTTCCTTCTGAATTTTGACGCGATTATCATTTCATGTTTTACAAACAGCTTGATTTGCTGCTTTTGTTTAGCGGCATATCAACACTACTATGAGTTATTTAATGGTGAAATCTAAGTATTTGTATGCGGTTTTATGGCTTCAATTAGATATTTTGTACATAATCTTTTACTTTCAGGGTGAACGAATGTTTACAGGGTGCGATGGATAAACTGTCGTCAGATTTACGCAAAAATGAAAATAGAACTTACATAACATTTAATTACAAAGAACATCTCATTTTCGCAGGTATATTTACCAAAATTACACAACAAATATCTTGAAATAGGAAAGAATAATTTTCTTCAATATATCTGTCATTGGCTTCAGCCATGGCCTCCAGACGACTCCGGAATCTTCTACATCTCTTCTGGACGGTCTCCTTGTTTAATTTGGTGAATGCTGCTGTAATGATTGCTTTCAGTTCATCTTTCATGTTACAAAGTGCTTATGTTGGTCTGTCGCTCAACTGCGCCTCACACATAATAATCAAGAGGTTTGCAGTTTGTGTGTGTGGCATGGAGCGGTGTCCTGTTACCAGACATAGGGTCTTCCAGCAGCCACACGCTTGACTCAGAGCAGCAGTACCTCTCCAATATAGTACAACATGTTGAGTTTGACGCCGTCACCAACAAATTGAGGAGTTATTTTCTCATCAGAATGATCGGTGTGAGATTTCCGAGCTACCGTACCTTCGAAATCACCATTAGACACATCCGACTCTTTCCGAATCCTCTATATTCTCCTCGGATTGAGACCCAGACATGCAGAAATGTTTGTATTAGAGCTTCGAGTGTGAATGTCAAACAGTACAGCATGCCGTCTGCAAATTTCTGGCGAAGTAAATTCTGTCATGGTGCTCGTTTTCTCAAAGACGATGCCTGACAAAATCAGAAACAAGCAATGCGCATGCGCAAAATCAAAAATATAAAATGGCAACAATTTACCAATCGCACTCTGTAGATATATATAGTATAGTTTGGAGATAAATTCATTACTGGTAATTTTACTATAAAATATATATTTTTATACTTTCATTTTTATTGTTATTTTGCTATAAAAATGAATTGCTCCAGGTCATTTTGTTTTATAAATATATTACTGGTATTTTTACCATTATGTATTTTTTATTTCATGGACCACCAATGAAAACATCAAAACACTATTTTTCCATAGCTGAGGGCGTAACAAATGCTACCACCTCAAGTCTGTGTTAAAATGCGAACAACGGTAATTAAGAATTGATTCGTCGCTCCTCAAAAACACCGATCACTCGATCAGGGGGCTTGCTGCTGGATGTCGTTTATCGTCTTACCCAAGATTAATTTTAAAAAATTAAGATAGTCTCTCTCGGTGAACCTACAAAAAATGAAAAAGAGATAATTTTCCTATGCTTCTAATCTATGTTTTTTTTTACCTGGTTAATTTTATTTCGTGGACAATTATTTCCATTTTACTTCTTCCTCGTGAAACTAACTTCCGAAGATTCGATTTTGACCGATATCAATGAAAACAGCAACATTATCTATTTGGGTACAAATAAGCAGTTCTAGCTGCTTATGCATGAACCCAACAACGGCCATCAACAAGGAATTATATTCGTTCTAGCATTCCCTGCATTTACTACATCTTTTCTTCCATTTAGCCCGTCCTGGGTAAGACGATATACTACATCCAAAAGCAAGGCCACTGATCAGGGGGTTTTGAAGACCGTGGAACCACCACTTAATTGTTGGTGTTCTCAGGTCTACTCAGACTCGGTATGGTAGCACCTGTAAGCTATGGTAAATAGTTAACCCCCAAACTGGGGTAAAATCTATGAAAGTGCAAAAATAGGTTTTAATACCAACAATGCATTTTTGTAAAAAAAATATTACCAGCAATGACCTTTTGAAGAAAAAAAATATTACCAACAATTACCTTTTGAAGAAAAAAATTATTACCAAGAATGACCTTTTGAAGAAAAAAATTATTACCAACAATGACCTTTTGAAGAAAAAAGTTATTACCAGCAATGACACTTTGAAGAAAAAAATTATTACCAACAATGACCTTTTGAAGAAAAAAATTATTACCAACAATGACCTTTTGAAGAAAAAAATTATTACCAACAATGACCTTTTGAAGAAAAAAAATATTGCCAGCAATGACCTTTTGAAGAAAAAAATATTATAGCAATGACCTTTTGAAGAAAAAAGTTATTACCAGCAATGACCTTTTGAAGAAAAAAATTATACCAGCAATAAATTTTTGAAGAAAAAAATTTTTTTAATAGCAATACATTATTGAAAAAATATTCTAGCAATATATTTTTTTTTTAATTATATTACCAGCAATACATTTTTGAAAAAAGTTTTTACCAGCAATATACTTTTGAAGAAAAAATATTACCAGCAATGCATTTTTGAAGAAAAAATATTACCAGCAATGCATTTTTGAAAAAATAATATATTAACAACAATACATTTTTGAAGAAAATTTATTGCCAGCAATAAATTTTTGAAGAAAAAAATATTACCAGCAATACATTATTGAAAAAATTATTACTAGCAATATATTTTTTAAGAAAAAAATATTATCAGCAAAAGATTTTTTTTGAAAAATATTACCAGCAATACAAATTGTGTCGGCATTAAATAAAGCATTGACGTTGATATACCGTAAAACAAACAAGACGAAAATAAACTTAACCATTCAACACTTCTATTCAATTTTTATCGGTCATTGCTCACGTCTGTTGTATACTTACCATTGACACTTCCGTCTCTATTCTAATTTTACAAGAGACAGATCAAACCGTTAAAGGAGAATCGCTGACATATATGGGCAGGAGCTGCACAGTCTTCCCTTTCCAGGCATGACAGAGATTAAAAGCGTCTCTACGTACCTGTGGGTGACAATTTACTTTCCACACCATAACCCCTTTCTCGCAGAGAAAACGTCACCAGCCTCTCTCTGTTCTATTGCTCTTTTCAAGGAAAGTGTTTAGACTAAATAGATTACTTAGTTTCTCCAGTTCTAACCTTCACGGCTAAGATCTGCCATGCTACGCGCATTGCAGAGTCGCTTCGTATTTCGATGGTAATTTTCTTTTAGCTATAAAAGTGTTTTAATACCAAGACACAGCACATTGTGGCCGTGTACATAAATAATATTATTAAGACCTGATTTCTTGTTTTTACAAAGGCTTCTATTATTTTTTAAATTTTCTGCAGCAGGCGTGTGTATTAAGCTGTTTTTTATTATATTTTTTTCTTGCATGTGTACAAAAGATCTTTTGGACATTGTGTGTAAGAACTGTCCAAATGATATTTCAGCCTGACCATTTTCAGCTAATCTATTAGCCATTATCAATGATGTATTTGTTTGTCTAATCTGTAGATGATGATGGTACCATTGGAGAGATGTAAGTCTGACTCAAGCAGCTTTTTCCCGCGAAACGTCGTGTAACCAACTGCCAAGAGGATTTTTTCCCGATCACTACAATCTTAATCGTTAAAAATCTTGGTGTAAACGTTACCTTCCCCACATATAACCATGACATATGTCTCTTACACTGTAGCCCATGCTTTGAGTGGCTGTCGGGCCTTGGACAGGGTGACCATCACTGTAAAAAATATCTCCCCCAAAACTGTATTAGTCCCGTTCTCTCACTAGGCACTTCTATTGTATGCTCTCCATCGTTCGCCTTTTCCTTGTACTCTATCCACCACACCCTGGCGTTTATATCCCGTCGGTCAACACTTATATTGTATCATTTCCGGTAGCCAGACTTCCGTTATATTTTTTTCATCTCCTCTCTTTTATTTTATCTATTCTGATATTTGCCAATTCTAGTAAATTCTTTCCATCATTGCCTACTTTCATTTTATTCTGTCTCGCCACCATTATCTTTATCTATAAAAGGCAGGGTGTGTGTGTTTGTGTGTGTGTGTGTGTGTGTGTGTGTGTGTGTGTGTGTGTGTGTGTGTGTGTGTGTGTGTGTGTGTGTGTGTGTGTGTGTGCAATTTTCGACGGATTTGCACCACAATTTACATGCACATGCTCCAAGTTAGTTCAAAGGCCAAGACCGACTTTGCATTTCCCAACTCCCATCGATAGTGGAAAAATCGATTTTTTCATGCTTCTACGGTAGTTTTCATGTAGTTTGCAGGCATTTTCTACTGGCCAGAGAGACAGAGCTTATAGCTGGCTGCCACAAATAGGCAAGAAGATTCTATTGGCCAGCGTGAGAGCCAACAGCTGACTGACACGAAATTTAACTAGCATGCTAGCATGCAAAAAAAAATCGATAGCTGCATTCCTCATAAGTGGGAAGAAATAAATCTGCATGGCACTTTACTCCAATTGGCTCATACGCTTGTTTAACGTCAACGTTGATTCAGATTCCGTAGAACTGGGTTGGGTGTGAAAAAGTATTTGTTGTTAACATTCTTTTTTCATTCGGTTTTTCCAGTTACGAGTCCTTTTTTAAAGCTGATAGTTTTGTGTTCATTTTGTTTAGTTCTTTTTTCGTAACAGATTTAATGTTTAGTATAGAGCTTAGAAAAAATCGCAGTGTGAGATAGGCAAGAAGTAAGGCATGTAGCAACATCAGCACGGTAAAAGGCACTCCTTTAAAGGTTAGGAAGGGCAAAAATATTTTAAGTCAAAAGATAGCGATTGCTGTATGAGTCGTACGATGTTTTAATCAAGCACGGGCAACGCCGGGCCATGCTGCTACTTCTTTCTAATTACATGTTTCTAATGATCTCTGTTATGCAATCCTTTCACCCATGACTTATTCTTTGCGTCACTCAACTTTTTTTTATCTATCCCTTATTTTGCTCCCCTTTAATATTACTGTATTCTCCTGTTTATAAGACACATTTTTCCTATACATTACCTATTAAAAAAACACTCTGTGTTTTATAAACCGGTGATGAGAGTAATGAGTTTGTGTGTGAATAAGCAAAATAGAAAAGGGAATTTATTATCCTATTGGTTTACCTGATATATACAGGATCAAAAACGTTTATTTATACATTTAAAATCCCCACCACACACAAACAGAATAAACAACCTTTGAAAAAAAAATGTCAATACATTTTCTTCCCCTCTCGGTAAATATACTGATTGTCACCGTTCCTCAATCTCAAGTAAACAACTCCTCACGCCAAAAAAATAAAAAATAAAAAAAATTAAAAAAAACACTTGTCTCTCTTTGAATAAGTATACGGTGCTTTTATTCACCTGATCAGCCATCGCTCAGCCAATGAGCGCACAGAACCAGCCAATAAAAATGGCTACAAGCAACGCCACCAGTTCCGTCCACACAAAGTGCTCCCTGATTCACCTTCAGTCCGAAGCTCGACAATTCGCCGTCTCCACACTTCATTACGAAACATACACGCAACTCTGGCCATTTTGGGTCGCCGAGGTTAGTCTCCGCTCCAGTCCTGAAGTAATCTTGTTTCTTTTACCTGTTACAGTTCATTGTTTGTGATTCTGTTGCGTCGGTCTACAAAGTTCGAAGTGGGATATTCTTCTCCAAGATCGACAGGTTTCAGTCATTTTAACCTACTTTAAAAATTGATCTTAGAAAGTGGTTATATAGAATTGACAATTTAGTTGTTTCTGAACATATTTGGCATATATATCTATGTGAAAGTTTGGATATAACTTAGTTATGTATGTGGGATCACTCACATCATAGCAGCAGAAATAGCCGAGTATTCACAGGAATAAAAACATACACAGAAATAACACTAAAAGCATGTTAAATTGTAAATTAAAGTCATACAATTTTATTTATTTATGTGTAATGGTGTGTGTAATTTAGTTACAAATGTACGGTTGCATGTGATAAGAGGAAGAGCATGTGATAAGACGCACTTTTTTTTTACTTAAAATATATTTTTTTTAAATTCCCCTGCGTCTTATATCCCATAAGTAATTTTACCAATTTTTTAATTACCATTTTTTTTATTTGCCCTGCAGAAGTTGGTATGCGTCTTATACATCCGTGCGTCTTATATGCCGTCAAATACGGAACTTTGTATTATAAGAAGCAATGTCCCTTGTAGAGGAGATTGATGTCGTCAGCTTCCAATGGTCGATGGCATAGTGAATGAGTTTGGAGGTTTTTTTTTGCGTGAAGTCCGTTTTCAGGCAGGAAAAGTGTCTGTTGCATTCTGGGAGAACTTTCATTATTTTATTTTATTTTATTTATTTAAAAATTTTTTTAATGTTATTTGTTTTATTTATTTTACATATGATATTCATTATCATTTTTATTTTATATTTTTATTTAATAATAATAATAATAATAATAATAATAATAATAATAATCAAAAATGTGGCACATGAGAACATCAACAATCCCTGTTGTACTTGGAGCCTTAGGATTGGTTGGAAAAGATTCCAGTAGATTAATTGAAGGGATCCCCGGAAGTCCATGCCTCAAAAGAGATAGAAAAAATATTCTGACAAGTACAGCCCACACTTTACGAAGGGCTTTATCTATGTAATATTTTTTTTTTGCTGTGGAAAGTGTCATGATACCATTTCTAGCCTTAGGTCCCTGGGCGGGACCCGGAAAGAAATGTGTAAACGCCAGATATCAAAGAAAATAAAAACAATAATAATAATAATGTCCCTACAAGTAAATGTCTCGAATTACATGACTGGGGTGAACGTCAGCTCCCCAGTTACATCAGATTATGAATCCTTGAAAATAAAACAAGTCTAGTTTTTCAACATTAAATCAACAACGCATTAAGAGAAGCCATTTATGCAATTTGTATACAAAGGGTATTGAACCGAAATTCCTATTACATTAACACCTGATTATGTAACATCTTCATTCCTTCTTAAACTACTGGTCACAAAGAGGCTACACGACGCTTTCGTTAGCATTTACTTTTTTTTTCGCTTGATTAATTAATCGAAATTATGGTATTTAGCGGTGTCAGATATTACCAAGCAAATACAGTTGCCCGCCGTCAGCTGAAACAGCAATTTTTTAAATTATCGTCACTGACAACGATGCATCATTATGTGTTCCGAGATTCTCACTATGTAGAATTAGACAGCAGTGAGTCAGCTACCAACGGCTCTGTTTCACCAGTTCAAACTGTGAAGTCGTCGGGATACTATAAATTTGGTACTTCTTCTCGGTCTGTGATGATTTTGTCATCATTAGTCATGTTTTGACGCTGAAATATGTTATTCAGTGGGTAGAATTGGGAATAGTGGGTAGTTTTATGAAATAGAAAATTCGGGTGGAAGGCGTCTCATATATTGGAGCGTCTTATAAGAAGTGATATACGGTATATTATTTTTTATTTCTCTTCACTTCTGTTGTATTATTTCTATTTCCCATTTTATATATTGAGATTTCGCTTGCATTTTCAACGTTTATTATAATCTTTCCAGTATTTCACCGCTGTTATTTTATTTGTTTCACCTCTACTTTCTTCTGTTCTATTACTTCAATGATTTACCACTTATATTGCAATTTTTGCAGGCCACACATTATTATTATTTATCTACACTCCCATTTTCTATTGCATTATTGTTTACATTCCCATGTTTCTTATCACAACGCCTTTAGAATTGGTTACCCTTTTATTCAATATAAAGCAGAAAGCTAAATTTTCATCAGAAGAAAAACAATGCTAAGCAAAATATATCGGTGAAACATCTAGAAATTGAAAGAAATGGCCTAAAATTTGACATCATTCTCAATGCAATTGTATGTCAACTAAACCTTTATGATCCTCGTATTGAACTGGAAGTGCTATTTTAATTGAATTTACTCAGACGAAGACATCGAAAGTGCTATGATAAATATGCCATCTTCGATTAAAATAGAATCGGTCCTATTAAGTTGATTCCCTGTTATTATTAAATCAGTTTGAAATAAAGTGAGATAAGTAAACCATAAAATATTTGATTATATAAATAATTACCATATTTGACTGCATATAATACGCAAGGGTGTATAAGACGCACTCCAAATTCAGCAGAGCAAATCAAGGAAAGATTAGTAATTAGTAAAATTAGTAAAACTACATATGACATTTTAGATATTTTTAGTAAAAAAAAAAGTGCGCCTTATATTCCGTCAAATACGGTAAATAAAAATTTGTAGTTACATATAATCAGATTTCTTTTATAATTAAATACCAGGAGTTCCAAGATATAGAATGTAAAATAAACCTTCTAAAACAGAAACTATCATTTAGAATTAGTAAAAATTCAGGATGTGAAAATGGTAAATACTTCAAATACATACGCGTATGGATAAGGTATAAGCCATTTAGTATAAGAAATAATGAAATGGAGCCTGAAATAGGCTGTGCAAAGTGTAGTTTTGTCCAACAACGCAAAATGTTACAAAACCAAAACACTACTCCTATATTTCAAAGATCTATTATACTAAGAACTTTGACTAAAACTTCGTAATTGCAGGTTATATCTATTGTAAATACGTTTATTTATCTAATTTACTGTTTTGTCTTATTTATTTTTAGAATTTAGTAAAATTTAAGCTAAATGCGTGACCTCTCCGAGTTCGAAAAAGATTCCCTTACTCTCTGTCTTGTTAGCTATATTTTTGAACAAGGTAACTTTTCTTAGCTCTTTCGACTTTTT
>OZ038484.1:32279195-32324195 GCA_964036315.1 Acanthosepion esculentum | reverse complement strand
TAATAAAAAAATTAACAAACCAATATGGCCAAAATATTAGAGTGTAAAAATCAAACCTAAAATCGGACGAGAAACATAGCTGTAACTGTTATATAACGATACAAAATAATACGTTCCTTAAAAATCGGGATCTGAAAAGAGTAAATAAATTATACAGTATAATAAATAAATAATAATAAAAAACAAGTAAAATAAATTAATCTAAATTAATACAAATAAATAAACAAACCAACAAACCGCTCCCGACAAATTAGCCATTAGAAAAAACAAGTAAAGATAATCAAACCAAATAAATAAATGAACTAATAAACAAATTAAAAACTGCTCTCACCAAAATAATAATTAGAATAAAGTACAACAATCAATCCCAAAATTGATTAAACAGCTTTATTTATCTTCCCAAACAAAAAAAAAAACTATTAAATAACCGATATAAACAATTTTTTACTACGTTAATAAAACACCGGTTAAAATAAAAATGAATAAATAAATGTATAAGAGAAGAAATAATAATAAAAAATTACAAATTAATAATAAAAATACTTTTCTCCAAAAGTAGAAAAATAAATACATACATACACCTCCACGCATTTACATATATATATACATATATATATATATATGAATATATTTTATATATATACAAATATATATTTATATATATAGACATATATATATATATATATGCATATATATATGTATATATATATATGAATATATTTTATATATATACGAATATATATATATATGCAGATATATATATATATCAGCATATATATATATATAAAATTAATTTATATCTATATATATATTTATGAATGTAATTTTTATATATATATATGAATATAATTTATATATATATATACATATATATACATATATATGTATATATATATGTATATATATATATTCATATATATATATATATATATATGTGAATATATTTTATATATATACGAATATATATATATATGTGCTGATATATATATATTCACATATATATATATATATATATATATTTCAGTATATGTATATACATATATGAATATAATTTATATATATGAATATAATTTATATATATATATATGAATATAAATTATATATATATATATGAATATAATTTATATATATATATATATATGAATATATATATATATATATATTCAGTGTGCGATGGGTAAATTATCGCCATTTCATATTTTTAATTTCCTGCATGCACGTTGTTTGTTTTTGATTCTGTCGACTGTACAGTATAGTAGGTGCAGTTGGGAACAATCTGTGAGAAAAAAAAAACCACGACGCAAATCATTCTGACGAAATTTGGAATTAGAATGCTTTACTGCTTTGCATTGGGTCATTTCAGAGTGTTTGGGTGTCAATCTAAGGACAGCGCAGATGATTCGAGAAGAGTTGGCTGATATATCCCCTCAACATCATGGTGTTTGGAGTGATCACTAGTGATGGCGACGTTATGCCTCCATATGCATCCATTCTTCTTTCCAAAGGACCTCAAACTCTGATAATAGTACTGCCCGGGGTCAAATGTTTGCCTGCTGGAGAGACGTTATATCTGGAAAAAAGGACTCTCCACAATGCCGCACAAGCAGGATAACAAAGTGATGTTTGTCAGACAATTTTTTGCGATCACATCCTCTCTGGCCACATAACACCCCAGATTGCAAACCCTTTGTTTATTATGTGTGGGGCTCAGTTGAGCAAATGACTAACAAAAGTCCTTGTAACACCAAAGAGTAACTAAAGGCAAGGATTATGGCAGAATTCACTAACTTAAACATGGCAAACGTCCAGACGAGATGCAGTAGATTCCGAAGTCGCCTGTGTGCCGTGGTTGAATCAAATGGCGATTTTATTTAATAAATTTGCTTTTTAGTATTTCAAGATGGTTTTTTTTTTTGTCATTTTGGTAAATATATCTCTTAAAATGAGATGCCCGTGTTATTTTCATTTTTGCCTAATTTAGATGACAATTTACCGCAACGCACGCGCGAGCGCGCACGCACACACACACACACACACACACACACTTATATATATATATACATAAACAAATATAGTTTTAGGTATGCTATATTTATGGGATAACCTCCTCAATATCATAGATAGTGTGTATGTAAATATAAAAGTGAATATTGAAGTTAAAACTCAGAGGCGACAGACTGTTTCATGCTAAACCCAATCATCAGACCACATTCATTGTGTTTTTCTCAACTATTTATATATACGGGTCAGTAGTCTATTGTGGGTAGTCTATTGCATTGTGGGTTGTCTATTTTAACGGTTATTTTGGTGGGAGTGGATTATTAATTTATTTTACATGTTTTTGCTTATTTATTTCTATTTTATTTATTTCTATTTATTCTTTTCAGTTTTAGAGATTTAAGTAACATAGTAAAATTTGTTTTCGTATCTGCATTACGATATGAGTTCTGATTTTATATTTAGTAGTTTGTTTTGTTCTGGGAAGGTAATTCTAGTTATTTTTTCCTCCAAGCAGAGTTTGCAGTTTTTGGATTGACTGTTGTAGGCTTGTGTTCTTTTCCTTATTTTCCATGATATTTTTGGTGTGATTTGATTTTCTGTTTTTAATTTTCCATATATACTTGGAAAGCATTGCGCTGTTCGCGTATTTACTATTTGTTAAAATGCTTTGTGTGCGTAGTTTCTTTGTTTCCAGGGTCCTTCAGTTACTCCTATGTATGCTTTTACTTCGTTATCTGATGAATTTACTGCGGCTTGGTATATTACATTGTTTTATAAGCTATGCCCGTTTAAGGGACATTCGTTCGAACAAATTAAACCCAAATGGAACTGCAGAATAAAGAACGAATATTCCTGAAACGGGAATTGCTTACAAAACAATTTAATGTACCACTAAAATGTAAAATTAATTAATACAAATAAATAAAGTAAGTAATAAGCAAATTAACAAACCAGTCCCGCCAAAATAACCGTTAGAATAGACTTCTCACAATGCAATAGACTGCCCTCAATGCGCCACTCACCCGTATATATAGATTTCCGAGAAAAACACAACGCAAGTAGCCTCTGAGTTTTGATTTCAATGTTTACTTATATATATATATATATATATATATATATATATATATATATATGTGTGTGTGTGTGTGTGTGTGTGTGTGTGTGTGTGTGTGTGTCCGTATATTTAGAGGAATAATGCTAAATATTGGAAATAGAGCTTATATCAATATAAAGTCAGTGAACCAAGAAATAAACATTGCATGCTGATTGTCAGTTTCACGTCTAAAACGATTATCACACTCCCAAACTATCAGTCATTGCGGAATGTTGATGCCTAGTTTCAAACACTACACTTATACATATAGAAATCTTACCACTTGACCACGAACGGGCAATTTCATGCTTTCAACATTATGACGCGCCGGGTTTAACGGGGGCTACCTCTGCTCTGAGTGACGTAGGTTCGATTCCTGCCGAAGGTCGAAAATTTTCTTTAATAAAATTTCTCGTCGGCAGCTGAAAATAAATAAATGCTGAAATACGAGAATCCACTAAAAATAATGTTGAATGTGATTCAAATCTGTCTGATTATTAGAATGGATTTTTATTAAAATTCATTCTAATAATTCTCTGTGTTGACGTTTGGATACGAAACAATGTGCAGTTATGAAAGAAAACGTCATTCAATGACTGGAAAATTTTCGCTTGACAATATGAAATCAGCTGTGTGAGTAGTTTGTTTCTTCTTAGTGAAGCGGTAAGATGCGACAGACTGTCCAGTGGCTCAATCTTCCTTAAGTTTCCGCATATTCGATCCCTGACACCCCCCACCCAACAACATTGTTATTTAATAAGATACTCCAATACTTAGGCCGGTAGGTGACAATAAATAAGCACACTCTTTAATAAATAAACGAACCCATTTTTAAATAAAGGTATCTACTAAAAATAAGTTTTAAATTTATTCCAATTTGTCGGATGAATAAAAAGCTATTCTAAAAATATTTTTTTTTACGTTTGGTTACGAAACTTTGTGTGTGTAAAAAATATTTTAAATCGTGTATGTGTGTGTAAAAATTATTTTATATCGTATATGTGTGTGTAAAAATTATTTTAAATCGTGTATGTGTGTGTAAAACCTATTTTAAATCGTGTATGTGTGTGTAAAAATTATTTTAAATCGTGTATGTGTGTGTAAAAATATTTTAAATCGTGTGTGTAAAAATTATTTCAAATCGTGTATGTGTGTGTAAAAATTATTTCAAATCGTGTATGTGTGTGTAAAAATTATTTTAAATCGTTTCCGAATCACTGAGTTCTCTTTACATATATCAATAAATATTTATTAAATTTGTTTTGCAAATTATTCGCTAACATATAGTAAAAAATGTCTTAAAATAAATTCAAAAAACTGTCTAAACATTTATTTATGACAGAAATCCCTAGGGCGATGGCGGCTTTCACTGGATGCTTTACTGAGAAATTAAGTCCTAAAAGAGCTTCACTGCAAACTAGCATGAAGCAAACACGAGTCAATATCGACATGCCTTGCTCCGAGATTTCATCAAACGGAGCGACATCTGGTGGCAACAATCAAAACGCTTTTTGGACGTTTTGTTTCTTTTTTAATGACTCGTTTAAATTCCGATTTGTCTGATTTGGTTGGAAATGCTTTTCTCTAAAGACTCCGAAAGAGCGTCACAATGTCTGTGCTTACATAGATACCACGTACATAGATTTTGTTTTAATATTTTATTTAATACATTGGTTATGCGAATTAGGAAGATATTTTATACATAGTATTAATAAATATATCTTCGTAAAAAAGACAAATAATGTCCAGTTTGGATGGCGTAGCGTCAGGCTAAATATATGTCGTCTTTGTATGTAATCTTTTTGCATGGGGAAATCCGGGGAGACCTCTTTTGCAATTGGGAATAAAAATCACAGGAAGTTTGTGAATGACAAACTACCTAACAGCCACAAATATTATACAACTGCATGATTTTCTGATCGTGATGGAACGAGATAGATTAGGAAAACGGATTTTAATGCCATATTCCTTTAGGTTGCAACTGATCATGACTCTTCACAGTTTATTATACTTCTACAAGAGCATCTCGAGGCGTTGTAATAGTTAGCAAGTTAGTCTCGCTAGAACAATTACGACTGAGTAGTGAGTTCAATCCTCACTGGGTACCCCATAGTTTCGGCCTTGTGCCACATCTAAGCTACGCTTGGAAAATCACTGTTATACTTCTACATTGTCATGATTTCTTCAGAAAGACTGTTTTTAAAACCCATCAGCCCATGTAAATCTGTGCAGCCACTGAGGCAAAAGAGGATACTGCAGAAATTAAGGTCCCCTAAGAAATATTTGCCGTGTAAATCACTGGGAGTGTTCAAGGAGCACATTGCGTCTGAGTAAGGTTCAACAACAGGGATTAGTTTACTACTGTTGCAGACATGCGTATTCGGATAAGAAAGATCAGCTACATAAGGTGGGGAGAGGAAATAAATCCATGCGTTTCCCAAGGGCGTCATTGTGAACGTAAGAGACTGGGTCAGATTTTGAGATCGTCTCTCCTGTTCCATTTTCCGCAGTGATAACCATTACGCAACTCGCGCATATCCACAGCCGAATTGGACAACGTAATAATTTCAATTCTTATTTGACGCCACACATTTGTGACTTTCTACTAGTCTAAGCTTGGGTTTGTATAGGAGCATTACTACTCTATTTTGAGTTATAACCCCCGCCAGGTACCCCCCACATTTGTGGCTTTCTTAGTTTTATCCTGTTTTAATAACTATTCATAGAATGAGACTGAATCAATAATCAGAAGTATGCAGATTGTAAATTTCTTCTAGTACCGACAACATGTCAATAGATATAGCTAATCCTAACAGGGAGGTACGGTGAAGTAATGGGGAGCGGTTCGAGAAATCGGGGAGCCGAGTACGAATTCCAGTCGAGTTCATTATATTCACTTACGTACTAGTAGCCTTAGGGAATGTATGAAACCATCTTTTCTCTCCCAAGCTATGGGTAAAGAGCGAGACGTGATAAGCTCTATTGACTTGTTTGGCGACTAGTCTGATAGAAGAAAAACAATGAATTGAAACAGCCTGGAGACAGTTAACTTGATTTTTTTTTTGATAATTCTTCAGTGCCTGTTTTGATTCGAAATTGTCTGGAAAATATTTCAACCTTGTAGGGGAAGAATCGAAAAATGCTGATTTTTTTTACACGTAAAAATCAAAGCAAAATTTAATGTCTGTAAAAAAAAACAGCGTACAATCAATTTAAAGAGTTGAAATCTAAGATTATTAAAATTATAAAAAAATATATTATAATTAAAAATTATCGTATATTATTATTATGACGGTCCATGGAAGAGGTTCGTTCCTTGCAAGATTGAGAACGAAAAAACGGCCCTTTTAAGGACCACTCCCCATTCAAATTGATAACCCCCATTTGGGGATGTGCTTCAGTTGCGCCTAATTGTTACTAATATTGATTTTCGGGTGGACCTTCTTTAAACTAAAACTGCTCCAACTGAACGGCAAAAAGTCCCAGTAATGAAACACCCGGTCGAAGACTGGTTATACTGCTAGTATTTAATAAAAGAATGTATATTTCTATTAAAATTTCAGTATGGGTTTTACTCGTATTTATGTAATTTAAAAAAAAAATAAATGTATTTGTAATGAAACTGTCAAAAACTATATGCCTAAATTAATTCAAACAAATCTTAGGATCATTAATTACATTTATCTAGCGTGATCAACAATTTGAACAATGCCAGCACGCTCAATCCCTCTGCCACGATGACTTGTGACTTCGTGCAAGCACAGCTATCGACGCCCCACAAGGGTTCTGTATATCCATTTTCACTCACAAGGCTTGGGTCAAGCCATGTTACAATAAACCATGTTACAAAAAGAGGTTTTCTCTTGAACCCGCGAATATTCCATCGGTCGTATTTATTGTTTTAAAAGGGTAATTTTTAAAATTTAATAAAGTCGTAACATATGAAACGGAATTTATAGATCTATATCTCGAGAAATATTAAACATAATTTATTTATTCGTTTTTACATTTACAATTTTAAAAAAAAATTATTTATCTTTAATTACCTATAACCATATGATGATTAAATTTTTGGTTTTATTTTGAACATTTTAGAGTTTGTTTTTTCTTTTGCCACTTTCTTCAAGATTATTCCTCCCCACGCAATTTTATGGTCTTAAAATAGTATTATTGGAACTTTAATAAAACTATAACATATGGAACTGAATTTATACATTTTCTCACTAACTGCCTTTGAGTACTTCTTATTTTAATTTTCTAAGCGAAAACAGTTTCGTTATTCAGCTTCATATGTTGTGGTCGTTATGAATAATCAAGAGTGGTCTTCCCTCGTTTTGTTATTCACCTCTTTGACAGAGCTATTACTGTTTACTGGGACTATAAAAGGACACTATACGCGAACTTTGTATTTTCAGTTGACTTTCTTACAGTCTACACCTGTGTACTTTTGCAATTTCAGTGGCTTCATTAAAATTCTAAAGAGAGCTTTTTTAAGAAATAAAATTACCGATGCCATTTATGGTAATATCGGTGTCATGAGGAAATTATGTCTGGTCCTAAGTTAAACTTTGTCCTAATTTCTTTACAATTTATATTCGGATAAATATTGAGAGAAAATAAAAACAATTTAATTTGTAAACGCAATGGAGTTAATCATTTCAAAATGATGTTGGGACATACCGTCATTACCCATGTATAATACGCATTTTTTTTTCTAAAAAATAATCACCATAATTAGGGGAGCGTCTTATGCACAGCTACAAAAATATCTTTAAACATTTCCGTTTCATATGTCGACTTCAGTTACGAAATGACTATTCACTACAAACATCCAAAAACATGCGACCCCATAAATATGTCAAATACAATCATATGTACCTAACAATACTTACAAATTTAAAATGAAATATGAATTATTATAGAACTAAATTAGAATAATATTTTTCTATGTTTAAAAGGCTTTATAATAAGAGTAGGAAACTCTGTCCGTAATGAAATTGGAGAGGTACAATTTATATGTTTTGATTACCAAACAGGAGATGTATTATGCGTGAGTAGAAGCATTTTCTCACACTTTCAGCACAATGTTAGTGGTGCGTATTATGGATGAAGTCGTATTATACATAGGGAATTATGGTAATCGTTACATTCTGAAAATTGGAACTTGCTAAGATTTTTCGCAGTAGTTTTTAACTACATAGTCATATAGGTGCTTAAAAATGAGATGATTCAACCAGTAAATTTGGCCTTTTTCTCTCCAAAATGTCTATAATCAGTCAATGATTACATTGAAATGTGCACAAATGACATTTTGCCAGATTGTATACGGGTCGGAATTGCTTGATAGTGCTTGGTACAGAGTAGTTCAGTCAATGGCTCCGTCTAATGAACAATTTCTGGATTAAAAAGGAAGAAGAAAATCGATTCACCAATAGACATGCATTAATTTCTCGCTAAGTTGTTAATCATAAAATATCTGATGTCTTCTTTGTCACTAGCTGTCTAGTAATCGAGAGACAAGTATCAGATACAACTGACAATCAAGAGACTCTGTGCGATATTTTCTCATGGATAAATGAATGTGATACAAAAACGAAAGTTGGAGTCCGTCAGTCTAGTATTTGAAAGTCTTCTCATTTGAAGAACTATAGCGGCAATTAACGAAAAAAACTCAGTGAAATCAACCAGTTATTTCCTGAGCATATTACAAAAAGCAATTTGTATTCTGAGTTTGGTTCAAATAAAACAATGGACGAAAACTATTACGCAAATTATAACAATAATAGCATGACACCTTACAAACAAACAAAACTTGTTAATATTAAATCTTCTATCAGCATGGCTAACCTCACTAATATATTGAATAGCTGGCCACCCGTATTCGAGGATACCCGTCTACTAGGGCGGTTAGCCACTCCCTATTGGCTTGCGCAGGCGCATTTGTGTTTGTTCAACACCCACGTGTGGTTTATACTGCAACTATGCTGAGCAGACAGTTACAGTTTCTGGGAAAGAGCGTGTTATCTAGCGTGATCAACAATTTGAACAATGCCAGCACGCTCAAGACCGCGGTCACGATGACTTGTGACTTCGTGCAAGCACAACTATTGATACCCCCCAAGGGTTGCGTATACCCAGTTTTCAGATATGGTTTCTCAGGCACTTTCCAAAGGTGCCGCACGCTAGGATCGACCCCTCCAGCCCGATAACATCAGGAAGTCTCCTGAGATTCGAACCCGGGTCCCACGGTCAGAGAACGAACGTTCTAACCACACGTGTCTATAATATTATACATCTATTATACATCTTAATATTATACATCACTACGCGTTCCCGATCAAAGTTTTTTCCCCTGTTATGATGTGGAAAGATGACATTGAATCAATCTTTATTTTTGTTGCTAGGGAAGTTGGTGCACTGTGTTGAGCTAGACATTATTTTTTTTTGAGAGAGAGAGAATCCATCTTGTAAATCTAATAGCCTACAATTCGTTCGCGTATTGAATGTTGCTGACGCATCTAGTTTTTCTGCTGTTTATCGAGAGTTACTTGACAAGGTCCAAAGAAGAATCTGCGATTATATCGTCCCTGACCTAGCAACTCCGCTTCAATGACTTTTACACTTTTCATCTTTGGTACCGTCACATCGCGAATGTAAGCTCGGTACTTGGTCTTCCTCTAGGCTTCATTATTTCTATGCTGAGATTGATATATGCAACCGCAACGTCTATTCTAAGAGTTCCTTCTCGTGTACCTCTAACTCCTTGACATCTGTTCCTGCTTCCTACCTATCAACTAGTATCTTCAAATAATTAAATGCAGCGTCGTTCGTCATATTCTGTCACCTTAAATCCACTGCATTCCCCCCCATCTCTCTCTCTCCTCAATGTTGATTTCTCCGTTTGTTTCAGGCTGAGAAACGGCTTGTGTTTTAATGCTGCTTGTGATGAAATTATTAAAAAAAAAGGCTTTAGTATCTTTTTGGTCTATTTTTTGTCCTGTATACTTTAAATAATTCTCAAAATTATTTTTTAAGAATTTCATCCCAAGCAAAGCGGGAGTACCACTAGTACTCTAGGGGTTACAGGGAGTGAAAATAAGAGAAAAGAGTGAGTATACAGAGGATCGAGGAAAGGATAAAAATAAGAACGGAAATCAATCATCAGAATATGACGATTGACTTATATATATATATATATATATATATATATATATATATATATATATATATATATATATATATATATATATATAGGGTGACCCCAAAAAAGGGGAACTTTTAACAATCCAATAAAACCAAGAGTGATGGAAGAAAAATATTTAATTCATAGTAATTGAAACCTTAAAACATGCCATTTAAGAAACAATGATGGAATTTTCATTTTTTTAAATTACGTCCTGTAGATGGCGTCCTCCTGTACGAATGCATTCTTGAAACCTGCTGTTGAGATTCCTCATTGACTGCTGCAACATCTCAGCTGGGATACTGTGAATTTCATTCTCGTTACTAAAATGTTTACTTGCTCAATGTCACTGTCTCGCAGTGTTGCCACTTGCTCATGTCTGACAATACGCCCTTCAAAAAATCCCGTTTTTTCGGGGTCACCCTGTATTTAAATCTTTGAAGATTGTATTTATCGAGGAAGCAAGTAAGAGGAAAGGAGTTCCACTGTCAGGATGTTCGAGAGAAGACGTTTCTAGGGTAGAAGAGGGGGGGTTACTTTTAACGGTTTCAGCAGTGAAAAGGGTGGGACTTATTAGCACTGTTAAATTCATGCAGTAGGGGCACCAGGGAAAACAGCTCGTCAGAGCAGTTGCCATGAAAATATTTGTAGAAAAGACAGCGGGAAGCGACATCACGTCTAGTGAGAATGTGACTAGAGTCGCGGTGCCAAGTCAGGACTACCACAATAGCAGAGGAAAACATGGTACGATGCCCTCTTCCAAATAAGTATATCTGACTCGGACAGTGTCATGTAGGAAGAAAATGAGTAACTACCGACACCGAGGTTCCAGCGTGACACTCTGGACTTACGAATTTACATTTCCCGCCAGGTGTAGAAATAGCGGTGTCAGGCTACTGACTGCAGTGATTATTGAGTGGCTATTGAGTGGAACTATCCAGTCGAATTAGTGTGAATTATTGTTCGTCGATGATTTGAGTTTTGCTTTAAGATTTACAAGACTTTAAACCGAACCGCATTACTAACATGTAATGGTTAATTATATTTGATTGTCTTTTACTTTAATTTATTTGCGGTTGTAATTAAATACTGTTTTATCTTAACATTGAAATCTTGAGTTATACTAAATTATTAACGGCCACCGGACGTCAAAAATGGCTGTAGCGAACCCGCGTGGGTTAGGTGTTGTTGGATTAGGAACACGTGCTGTTTATTCTTGCTAGAAGAAGGTCCAACTACAAGAACATGGCGGACTCTACTTGTGTCCAACCGAAGATGACAAGAAAATAAACACGACCGATATATATATATATATATATATATATATATATATATATATATATATATATATATATATATATATATATATATGTGTGTGTGTGTGTGTGTGTGTCAACAAATATATGTATTACACAACAAATTTACAAGTGACAAAGACATTAACATTTGTGTTTGTGCGTGAACGTAAAGAGTTTATATGTTGGTGAAATGTTCGTACGTATGTGTATGTGGGTAAAAAGGCGTATTTCTACGAGAGATCACAATTTAAATGTGCCCGCTGAAATGAAAAGTGAAAAAGAGAACGAGGCAAGAAGTTGCTCAATATTTATAATGTAGGTAGAGCGATTCCTAGTGAACAATTAGGGAATTAAGGAGGTGCTAACTCCGACAAGACGGTCTAGCATTATCAACATTTTTATATTCCATTGTTATAAGGTCTTTTTTGTTTTCTAAACATGATGCCCATCTTAAATGTTGATTTATTAACCAGTTCTTCTGACAAGCTTATTCTTTTCGGTTTCCTCTTAATTATGAATGGAATTCTGATAGGGAGAGTAAGATCGTCATAAAAACTTGTCCCTTCTTCTAATCTTCAGATTTTTTTTTGTCTATATTCATTTCCTTTGTGAATAATGCCGTAAAAGAATCCAGTGCCTACTTTATGCTGACAGCGAAAATCTTGACAGCTGTACACAAAGACGAGGTAAATGGGTATCATAATTCAATCATTTCTTAATAACTATTTGCCAAAAACGAGGAACAAAACCGTAGTTCGTGTCCGTTACACTTTCCAAACTATGTTATAGTCTATAGCAAGTATTTTATAGATTGTTCAGTTGTTTGATTTAATTTTTCAAGTTCTTTTGCGAGTAGATAGATTTCTCTAAAGAAATAGTATTTCAGCCCGTTTTATACAGTTCGTTTGAAGTTATTTGTCAAATCAACTAAAACCCTATAACTCGAATTTATTTTCACAAATGTCAAATTTTAAAATGACTAATTTAGACGCCAAAACAAAGCTTGTGTTAAATACTCAGGAACTTTCAACATGTTCTATTAAAGTTATTGGATTTATTATAAAAACTACAGTTTGAAGTTTTTACGCCTATTAAATTCATATTAGTTTAAGGCTTCTGATACTTAATAATTTTGTTTTTCTTTTTTTCCATAATATGTGTTGAAACATGGTTAATAGAACGGACCTAACATATGCTGAAAAAATACATAAAATAACAAAGTTTTGGATGAGGGAATGTCCGTATTGGATGTATTAAAAGAGCTTCATAGAGATTATCGAGCGATAAATAGGGCTGTTGGGAATATAATTAAGTTGAGAATTAGAAGCAAAGGAAGATGCTTTAAGAATTTGTCTCCTCAAGAGGATCGTAAACTAAAGCGAGTTATAGCGGAAACAGCCACTTTTGTCTAGTAACCAAACATTGAACAGGCTGGAATTGAGTTAAGAACAACATGTGTAGAATATTACCCAAATTGACATTTGTCAAGAAATCTCCTAAGGCAGACTTTTTTTAGTACAGCAAATATTTTAAAGTGAGACAAGTAATACACGAAAACTGACTTTTGTAAAGAAATTTTCACGGACAGCATGAAGGACCTGATGGATGAGTCAAAAGATACATTTTACAGGAGGCAGATGTGCCTGTGGCTAAGAAGCCAACAATAAAGACGCGATGCCATGTGGGTTCATATTGTTGATCAAACCATTATTGGATCGTTCAAAGTCGATGAAGAAGTTAAACTGAACAATGCTAACTATTGCAATTTCATAGACAACAATGTCTTTGAATGGTAAAAGTTCCAGCACCTCAGGGTATATTTATGCATGACAATGCTCCTTATCATATATCTAAGTTTACACGTGAATTTCTTGAGCCTAAAAAGTTTACAATAGAAAAGACAATGGAATGGCCACCATCAAGTCCCTATCTGAATCCGATCAAAAATCTACAGTCAATTGGGAAGATGAAATTATATAAAGGTAGCAAACAATGACAGCATAACTATGGTAAGCAATTAAAAACACCATGTCGAAAGCAGAACTTACTAAAATGAACAATTTAACAAAATCAATAGATAATTGATTGCTGGTTGTTATTAAGAATAGTATCTATATTAAGGTCCAAATGCTTCAACGTCTCATCATATCAGTCAGTTATGTATCATGCGTGATACACGCTTAGGTGATCATGTATCTTTCAATACATGATTGACAAGGTAGATTTTTTCCCCTCAGTAGGTTGCCATTTCTTTCTGCGGTAGACCAGTTTCTGTCCAAGGCTATAGAACTCTGTCTGTCCTGCTATTTACCCATAGGTGGGTGGGGAGAAGAAGAGGATTCATATCTTTCGCAAGGGTATTAGCACTTAAGTGAATGTAATGAATTTGACTGGAATTCGAACTCGGCTCTCCGATTCCTCAATCCGAGCCGCTATCCATTACTCCACTATTTGTTATTTGTTCTGTTATAGTTGTTGATCAATTGTTAATGGTAGTATGACCTTGCTATTCAAGTAAAAGTTATTTTCTAGTTTTTTCCATGATAATCTCATACTGCGGTCTTTCAAATAATCACATCAAATAATTTAAAATAAATGTATAAATGTACAAAGTTTCGTTCGACAGATCTCACTAACAAACTTTCTCAACGCCTTTTCTATATGGTCGACCAGTTGAATTGTTTAATTTACGGTCATCTCAGGCTCTTCACAGCTCAAAATATGGACCAGAGAAAATTTAGCAAATAAACAAATAGAAAAAATAAAAAAAACAAAAATATTTTTTGCTAATTTACCATAGATATATATGTTTTTTTATTATATATATATATAAGTATTATTATAAATTAACTGATATCAAATATGGTTTTTCGCTAAACTGTAATAACTACGTTTCAAAAATGAAAGTTAAAATCTTCAAATTAATTGTATAATTAAGTCAAACGCATTAGTTCCATTTCATCTTCAAGCGAATAATGGAATAACATTTTTAAATTTACTGAGTTTTAAATGCACACATAAAGCATAATTCGCTGTTACCTAGGATACAGGGAAATCTAATCATTCAGAAAAGAGGCGGTAGCGTGTTCATTTATATTAACTATTTTTGTATCAATTATGAGTTACGTTCGAGAAAGCGGTTACGTTTAGGTATGGTAGGGGTGTATTTTTCAACGAATTTTGACATCCGTTAAATGCATGTCGTCTGTTAATTTTATTATTATTTAAGGCAAAAAGTCTTTCGGCATTTTTTCCTACTTGTGTACTCAAAGATTTTTGGGGGAATGTTTAGGTTACAAAACGTTTTATTCAACTACAATTTTAAATTGTTTTTAATTACTATTAGACTATATTTCTTTTTAAAAACAAGTAAATGTAATAGAATTACTTAAATTATTTAAAATTAATTTTTTTCGTATCAAATATTAGTATGTATATTACCAGCTCGCATTTCTTTTTAAACATTTTAAATATTATTTAAGGAAAACTTTTTACAATGACGGCAAAAAATAGCTATTTCATTTCTCTGATTCAGTAATTTTTTATTTTTTATAAACTTAGTGATATATAGTTTCTCATGTATGCATAAAGGACATGGGTCTTTTATTGACCTACATATTGTTGCTTTTCTTATCAATTTCCATTTTACTGTAGATGTTTTTTTGGATTCTTTTAAGTGCCAGAAGTACTTCGAGAGATGTCTGATTTCTGTATGTATTTATCCTAAATGAAATTTTTGTGTTGATTGAATCCTTTCTTGAACTCATGGATTGTGCAACCTATAAAGATTTTTATGTTTTCGGGATTTTCAATAGAAGATATATTGCATTGGTATACTAATGATTCCGTGCGACATTTATTTTGTAGAGGAAAGTTATGAGGGATTCTACAGTTACATAATTTTTGTTTATCTTCATCTGTTTTTATTTTTCTATTGTTTAAAATTTTTTGGTTTTTTGTCTAAGTGTTTATTTAAGATATTAGCATTATGTTTCTTAATAATCTTTTCTAAGTTTTCAGTACAGCTGTAACTTAATTTTAGTGTATTTTTATTGAAAATAGTACTTAGTTTAATTTGTCTAGGAAAGTGCTTAAGGAATTTTTGTCCTAATTTGTTCTTTACCATTTGGTTGTATGGGGTGTAGACCAAATTATTTTAGATGAAATGGAACTAATGCTTTTGATTTAATTATAAAATTAAATTTGAAGTTTTTAGCTTCCATTTCGAAACATGGTTATTACTGTGTAGCGAAAAAACATATTTTATATCAGTTAATTTATAATATTTATGCCCTGTAAATTTACATTGAGCACTGTTTTGTAAAAATAAAAATAAAAATAAAAAATATCAGTAAGAACACCGGATTATATATCTTACTGTTCTTCCTTTTATTTATATATACATATATAAGTATTAGAAATTAAGGAGGGTTTGGGATAATCATAATTAAGTAATTAATCAAGTCTATCACTTGTATATCCTTGCTTGAACCGGCTTCGAATGCTCTGGATGGAGCAGCTTGGAGATAGTAGTCGTGGCTCTCGGGGGCACAGTCTTATATGTAAGGGAAACTTGGATGAGTTCCACCACGGAACGAGCGTCGATATATCAAGTCTAATTCGACACCTCTTCGTCACTAACGCCCGTTGGTATGACGTTTGCCTCATGTCATAACTGTCCGGGTTTCATTTCCAGGCAGTGGCTACGCACTCCTGATGAGTCCATAATATAGGACGAAACGGCCGTCCAGTGCTTTCTGCATTCTGTTGAGGTTTCTTCTCGACTTGATGAATTACTTAATTATTGTTATTTTATATATATATATATATATATATATATATATATATATATTCTCTTTTAGACAAGTCTGATTAAATAAATTACAGACATTATGTCTGCTAATTTTTAACAAAATCCTTTCATACTCACGAATATTGATGCTAAAGGGCTAGAGAAATGTGCTATAGCTGTTTAAATTTCTTTTATTTTCATTTCCCACGTACTTTCAATCTTCTTCCAAGATCATCTTCAGGGGTGCAAGTAATGCAAAGCTATATGTTGTCCATTAATATAAGTATTAAAGAAGAACATATTGTTGAAGATATAAGAACATTTCAAGTACTTGGGAAATGAAAATAAAAGAAATTTAAACAGGTATAGCACATTTCTCTAGTCCTTTAGCATCAATACACGGAAAGTTATTCGTGAATCTGAACGGATTTTGTTGAAAATTAGCAGGCAGACATAATGTCTGTAATTTATTCAATCAGACATGTCTAAAAGAGAACCTGCTGCCTAAATACACACATTTATATATATATATATATATATATATATATATATATATATATATATATATATATATATATATATATATATATATATATGGAACTGAATGATATTTCTTATTTTGGGAGAGTTAGGTAATTAGTTGTTTAATTAAGTCGATGTGCATAAATGGTCGGCAGATCAAGGTTTAGGAGATATAGACGTGAACCAACAGAAATGTGATTCTACAGAAGGATGCTGAGAATACCATGGACTGAACATATGACCACTGATGAAGTTTTAAAGAAAGTGGAAACAAAACGGAAACTTATACTTAACACCAGAAGGAGAGAGTTGAAATTTCTAGGCCGCATAATATGGAAAGCGAACTTATAAAATATAACGTTCATCGGACATAATGAAGGTGAGAGTGACAGAGGAAAACAGCGTATAATTGACATAAAAATGGCGGGAAATGATCGGCAGAACAGTGTTTAAGAGAGATGGCAAAAACAAAACAAAGACAAAACAAATACAAAACAACGTTTAATAAGAGCTACAAAGGAGAGGAAGTTATGGAGAGCCATTATTGCCAATGTCCTGAAGGGACACAGAGTATGGAATAAGAAAAAGTAATGGTTATAGTAGTGTTCCAGACTATATTGCTAATACCGTGTTCCGTCAATGCTAAATTTTATTTCTTTTGAATTTGTGTCAGTCGATCAAATATCTAAACTCTAGATGACGACTCAACAAATTCCCAAAGTGCACCCGCCTTTCAACTCTGATGACAGATTTATTTTTCTTAGATTGTCTTATGTATTCCTAGCATTAGAAGATTATTGTCATTGTCTTGACTTGATGGAAATGATTCCCTCGTATTTTAATGTTGATATAAATAGATAATATTCTTATTAATTATGAAACAAAACCATAATAAATTATTTCTCTAATTTAGTCTTCGTTATTTTGTCTTCATAACATCGTCAGGCATAGCAAGAGATTCAAATATAAAAACGAAATTTATTTTGTATCCGTTATTATAGACATAAGCAAATATTTTGTTTCTCATATAACTTTAGTTATTAAACAATTTGGCTATCTTATTATCATTCTCAATAATAATAATAATAATAATAATAATAATAATAATAATAATAATAATTAAATATCCAGAAACCATTGATCATCTTGTATCAGGTTGCACGATATTGTCACCCACTGAGTATAAAAACCGGCATGACAGAGCGGGCCAATATCTGCACTGGACAATTTGCAATTTCTATGGGAAGGAAACTGAAAGAAAGTGGTACGAACACCACCCAGACCCGGTTACAGAGATAGGACCTGTTACAATTCTATGGGACTACACAATACACACTGACAGAACAATCAAAGCCAACCGCCCAGATATTGTTATTAAAGATCACAAACAAAATAAGTGCTTCCTTATTGATATGGCAGTCCCTGCAGACGGCAATGTATCTTTGAAGATATTTGAAAAGCTGTCAAAATATAAGGACCTTGAAATAGAAATCTAAAAAATGTGGCACATGGGAACATCAACACTCTCTGTTGTAGTTGGAGCCTTAGGATTGATTGGAAAAGAATCTAGTAGACTAATTGAAGGGATCTCTGGAAGTACATGCCTCAAAGAGATACAAAACATTATTCTGACAAGTACAGCCCACACTTTACGAAGGGCTTTATCTATGTAATATATATATATATATATATATATATATATATATATATATATATATATATATTTTGCAGTGGAAAGTGTCATGATACCATTTCTAACCTTAGGTCCCTGGGCGGGACTCGCAAAGAAATCTGTAAACGCCAGATATCAAAGAAAATAAAAATAATGTTAATAATAATAATGATAATAATAATAATAATACTTAAGAGAAGAACGTGATTTTAGAAAATAAAAAAACAACGTTAAACAATATTTCGACAGTATGTCTGTCTTCAAGTTATATTTTAAAAAATGATTTCACGTATAAACATGTAAATCTAAAAAAAACATTATGTCTTTATACAAACGTTACTTGTCTAAGATTTATCACCTATAATGAAAAAAAAACGGTTGTGCTTGTAATGAACGCGTCAAAACGAATGAAACACCGCCATCGTGAAAGCATGCAAATTGAAACGTTTTTAATATAATGGTGATCATGCTCCTATTAGAAGTTTTCTTTAGTTGATTAGTTACTAATAGGAATTAATCAAACAGCTTATTATAAATACTTCCTGTCATATTGCTGATTCTCCCGGGACGGGAATTTAGTAACTTCCATACTCAACTATCCTCATGAGATAAACAGGTATAATAACAGGTATAATATTTTTATTTATATATATCAACGGTTGTACATGAATTGTTAATAAGAGTTACTTCCCCTTGACTGGGTTAAAGTCTTGACTGCTGAAATATATATTTGTTTATCTGAGTTCACAAAAAGTTGAATTAACTTGTCGCTCAAGATGTTCACTGAAAGAGAGTTTAAAGAATCCTGTAAAGCTGAAAATATGTTGATAAACTTCTAGGTCTAAAGAAGTTGGAGAAGTGAATGTTCCCTAAACGTCTAATTTGTTTCATTGCTCGTAGTTGAATGTATCGTTCGTAATGCTTGTAATTAAGTTTCGTAAGATTCAATAGTGTGATTGAATAGTGTTTAGTGAGTTCCATAAGAAGTTGGTGAGTGAGGAGTTTAGTTGAAATTCTAGCTTGAATTACAGTGAAGTTATTTCATCTGGAGACTGATATGTTTTGTTTTGCTGATTGAGAACGAATGTACGTGAAGATACACGAGATAATTTTCGAAGGGTCGAAAGCTCGGTAGATTCTGTTGTTTTTTTAAAAAATAACTTGAAGACGGACATACTTTCGAAATATTGTTTGACATTTTCAAACACTGATTTTGTATTTACTTAAATCGCGTTCTTTTCAGGGTGGGAAATTATTGGAATAATTACGTCAATCATTTTGTTTTTTCATAATAATAATAATATGTGGCATATGGGAACATCAACAATCCCTGTTGTAGTTGGAGCCCTACGATTGGTCGGAAAAGATTCCAGTAGACTAATTGAAGGGATTCCTGGAAGTCCATGCCTCAAAGAAATACAAAAATTGTTCTCGCAAGTACGGCCCACACTTTACTATGCAAAATATTTTTTCTTGTCAGTGGAAAGTGTCATGATGCCATTTCTAATCTTAGGTCTCGGGGCGGGAACTGGAAAGAAATGTGTACACGCCAGAAACCAAAGGAAATAAAAACAATAATAATAAAACGAGTATGGAAAACGGCCCTTAAAATGAGAATTTCTTCTTAAATAACAAAAATGAAACAGTTATACTAGAGGACGCTGATAGGTTGAAATTCATATCCGAATAAGAATTCAGAAAATCATTCTGGTGTTTGTTCATTCGTTGGAGTGGATAGTGATAATAGTTTTTCAGCAACTCCCAGGAAGAAAAGAAAATTTTGCTGTAAATAAATGAGGAAAGATATTAAAAATGAAACTGAAAAAATAAGCAGAAAGGAAAAATTTTAAATGAACGAAAACAGAGATATAAATGATCAAGAATGAAAAAGTATGGAAAGAAAGAAAGAAAGACAATGAAAGATATTGAAAGAAAGAAATAAATAAAAATAAAGCAAGTAAAGAAATAAGGAAGAAAGGAAAGAAAGGAAAGAAAAAGTGATAAGTTATGCGAAAAAGAAAACGCAAAAGCGGAAAAGACTAGAAAACAAACATCAAAAATATGCAAAAGAAAAAAGAAAAAAGGTAGAAATTTCCGAATAAAATGAAATGAAATTTTAATAATTTAAACAAAAACATAAAAACACGTGAATGAGAAGATGGTTAAGGGTAATGATGCGGACGAAAGGATATTTATGATTCATGATGATGATATTTTATGATTCTATAAATCAAGATCTAAAATTTCATCAGTCTAAAAACAACCTTTTCCCGCGTACTGATTCATTCTAGAAATACATATCTGAAAATTCTTCATTATAAAAACAATGCTCCTGTAGCGGTATTGACGGCGTAAATCAACCCGCACACGTTTTACTTTAAGAATGTGTAAGCAAACGAAAAGCGAACAAGACAAAGAACAGAAGAAAATAACTTTTCATAACAGGTACACTATTTTTATTTATATATGTCAACGGTTGTACATGAATTGTTAATATGAGTTACTTCGCTTTGACTGGGTTAAAGTCTTTACTGAAATATTTTTTTTTTATCTGACCTGACAAAAAGTTGAATTAACTTGTGGCTCAAAATGTTCACTGAAAGAGAGTTTAAAGAATCCTGTAAAGCTGAAAATATGTTGATAAACTTTTAGGTCTAAAGAAGTTGCAGAAGTGAATGTTCCGTAAATCTCTAATTTGTTTTCATTGCTCGTAGTTGAATGTATCGTTCGTAATGTTTGTAATTAAGTTTCGTAAGATTCATTAGTGTGATTGAATAGTTTTTAGTGAGTTGCATAAGAAGTTGGTGAGTGAGTTGTTTAGTTGAAATTTTAGCTTGAATTACAGTGAAGTTATTTCATCTGGAGACTGATATGTTTTGTTTTGCTGATTGAGAACGATGTACGTGAAGATACACGAGATAATTTTAATATTTATTGTCTAATGAGAAGTTAAGGTTTTCTGAAAATATGTATGAACCTGTGATCCGCTTTTTGCACAAAAATCGACATTGATGAAAAACGGTAGCGGAATGCTAAATTTCTCCCACAAACAAAAGCAGTATCAGTAGTAAAAAGAAAAATACAGACGCATCTTCTTCGATAAGGTAATTACAGAGCTGACGGTTTCAAAAACTTCCTTTAACCACGAAATTCTCGGAACAATTATGAACAAGTAAGCCTAAAAATTTAAAGAAAGAAAAACAAACAATAACGCTGAAGACATTTATCACACACAAAACCAATATTGTAAATAATATTCACGAAAAGAAAAATATACATTCTTGTCATTAGTTTCAACGCGTGTCTTAAAGTCTCATTGTTGTTTCTTGTTGTACGTTTTACTCATTTTATTTTCGGTATAAAAAAGAGGAAAGGAATCCCCTATCAACTACTAATACGTAAAACACGGAGTAACTTACATAAACACAACTCAACATTCAACCCTATAACAGAAACGAAGAGCAGAAGACCGCATTTGCCAACAACGAGCAATAAAAAATTTAAGTTAAGAGAAAATGTAAAGATCACACGAGAAAAAAAAATAAAACAGAGCAATGGCGGATACGAAGAAAATGGCAAAACAAAGGCAGATAGCAGAATGATAATGTCAACAAAGATATCTGCAACCAAAAACAAAAATAAGTGACATTTAAAGAAAAAAACAAAAACAAATAATTCTTTTAAAAAAAGTTACCCTGAAAACATAATATCTATATAAAAACAAAACAACAATTTTCAGAAAAAAAAAATGAAATTATTTTACGAAAATGAGGCTGAAAAAGTCGATGCTTACGCGTTAGTAGTTTGAAAATTCTCACGAAAAATTAAAAAAAAAAATATTATGAAAGTGTGTTTGCAGACACGTTTTATCAGGTACCATCTCTTTGAATAATAAAAAAAAAGATTCGTGTATTCGAATTTGATGGGATAAGAAAATCGTGTTGATCTTAAAAGAAATTAGATTTCACCCATAGAGGAGTGTCACCAATATAGGCTCCTGAAACGGTGGTAGACAAGATGGTGAAAATCCTGCCACATGAAAATATTCATGCAGGCACATACGTACATGTCAGCGCATACAGCTATGAAGATTTCAGAATATGCATGTATACATTTGTTAGTATATTCATTTTCTTTAAGTATGTACATGCATATATATATATATATATATATATATATATATATATATATATATATATATATATATATATATATATATATGTGTGTGTGTGTGTGTGTGTGTGTGTGTGTTGTTAATTAGGCAACAATCCTTCTTTCATACACGCTTCATTAAAAACGACTGACAAGGTGCTTTTATTTAGTTTTTTATATAATTTCTCGTGCGATCTAATAAAGTTTTTCTTTTCAGATGATAAATTATATAAAAACTGTTCGAATGTTCATTTTATCCAAGCGCTTTCGGCTATACATTTAGCCATTTTCAAGGATTATATTTCAACTGTTAGAATCAGAAACAGTTTGTTATATGTATGTTTTATAAAATGATTCATTATTTTGTTTCAAAACACGGTCAAGATATTATGTCCATGTTCAAAGTTAATATTATTAAGTGTTGGTTTGTTTGTTTTTATTAGTAAGGCTTCCATTATTTTTAGCCTTTTTTTTTTTGCAAGTGGATGATGCTATTATATCAGTGTTGTCGACAAGTATATTCCGAATAGTGTCCGGTAGGTCTCCATGAATATTTAAATGAGATCTAATTGAGCTATTGTCAGAAAGGTGTAGAGTTAGTCTGCGTGTTAAACAATTTGTAGTGTGGCCTATATAATTATTTACAAAAGTTGATTCTTGAGGAATACAATTCCTTAATGGGCATTTGAATTCGTAAATAATATTTGCTCTATCTAATTTTGTTCTAGGAGGTGAATTATTATTTTTAACTATAAGGTTAGAAGTTTTAAATTTTTTATAATAATATATATATATATATATATATATATATATATATATATATATATATATACTTACCAGGGAATTCAGAAATGATGATAAAGGCGTACATACATACCAAAAATTATACCTACAGGTCAGTAAAAATACCTACACTTTCCACATAATATATATTTATATTTGTCACACTAACTTCTGCTCATGCCTGCTTATAGCTGGTACTATTGTGGTCACGTGATCGAAGTACGCGCTTGATCAACGCTTGTCCTTGCAGCTGTTACATAGTACTCATGGGCGCTCTGCCAGCAGTGTGCACAAAGGAGCTACGCACGAGCAGAAGGCAATGAGATAAAGATATGTTATGGCGAAAGTGGCAATAACTTTTTGAATTACCCTCATCTATACATACAGTGCTGTTCGATAAAAGTGACTCACCTGAATTTTTTTTTTTTACTAAATGTTCTCTTCTCCGATGAAACGAAAGTTGAGCTAAATTCAAAGCATAAGCGATCTAAAATCCGAAGAAGAAGCTTTGAAAGCTCTTTGAATTTAGCAGTAAGTACTGTCAAGCATCCGTTCAGTATAATGTTCTGGGGGTGCTTTTCTTTTCATGGAACTGGTTTCTTAAAACCTATTGAAAAGAGCCTCAGGAGCGAGCAGTACAAGATAATTTTATTGTCTTGTCTGCTCCCTTCTGCTGAAAGGGTGCAAATCGACCCCGCCAAGCACATTTTTATGCAGGATAATGCTCCCTGTCATAAATCAAAATTGATCAAGGAACTCTTTGATGAGAAGCAGGTGAATGTTATGACATGGCCACCCAATTTCTTGACCTGAACCCCATAGAAAACTTATGGAGCATTGTAAACTACAGTCTCTCGAGAAAGCAGTTGAGCAAAAAAGAGGATTTGATTGTGAATTTCCTATGCGAATGGAATTCAATGCTTGGAGATGAGATTTGCCAGCACCTAATCAAGTCAATGACAAAAAGGTTTGAAAAGGTTATTCAAAATAAAGGAGGACCCATAGATTATTAAATATTTCGAATTATATTACCTATTATAAATAAATCATACCTCTATTATTCTTTATTTAAAGCTGTTCGGTTATGTTTCTGTTGATTACTAGTTGCAGGAAATAAGTTTTTCTCTAAATCTCATTTATATCCAAAATTATAATTATCAATGGAAGGGTCTTTATATTGATGAGTGAGTAAACTTTTTTTAATAGGTGGTCGAGAAGGGGTCTTTAAATTAGTAAGATTAAAAATTAGTTTTACCCCAAAAACAATAGGCGAAAAAATTCTTAAGTTAAAGAAAATCAGGTGAGTCAATGTTATCGAACAGCATTATATATATATATATATATATATATATATATATATATATATATATATATATATATATATATATATGTTATTCGCTGACAGTACTGTTTCGCGGTATCACAGCTCCTCAGTGCGACTAGACAACCGAATGCCTAAAGCCCAGATCGAAACCCAACCGATTTGGTGTCAGAGCTTCTACCACTGAGCCATCTTCACTCGACTGAACAAATCAGCCAAATCTAGCGTATTGTTTTTTTACAAACGTAAACAAACGCCAAGCAGCCAAAGTGCACCATTCATTTTAATGAAGAGCTTCGTATTTACGCAGGTGACTGTTGTTTTTAGAATTAGCTTGTCGTTCAACAGTGCTCAATAGAAAATATATTTTTAAGAGCTAAATTATGTCATTATCTATCTATCTATCTATCTATCTATCTATCTATCTATCTATCTATCTATCTCTTTATATATATATATTGTTGTGGTAGGATCCACCTAATTTTCATAGTGGAGTACCGACGATATAAATATGGTTGGTACCGGGAAGACAGGGAGGCGAATCAAGAGATTCACTAGAGACTCTGCCCGACTGCGACTTAGTCAACACATTCTCCAGGAACGTTCTTCCCAGGAATATACAAAAGACTATATGTAAATATTGTGTAAACTTTCTTGTTTCAATACATTTTATTCTAACTACATTTTGTGTTTGCATTATTATTCCATGCATTAGTCAAGTTTCAACATATATATATATATATATATATATATATATATATATATATATATATATATATATATATATATATATATATATATGTAATGAAGTAGTCATACAAAGAATAAGTCAGTAAAATTAATGAAATTAATGGCGCAATCACTTCGCTAACAGATTTAATAAAGCATTAACTTACAAACTACTCGTTAAATGACGAGATATTTGTTTTTAAAAATTGTAAAATGGATTAGATGGCCAGTCCATTTGCTAGTACTTTCGATAAATCCTTTGATCGTCATCGATATTGTTTGTCACTTTCAGATAATTTCAGGTAACTTCCAAGACGAAAATAAATGACCTGTATAACCTTCATTTTTGTCTGATGAATGGATTTATCGAAAATACTTGCAAATGGACTGGACATCTAATCAATGTTTCCATTTTAAAAAAACAAAGATCGCATCATTCAACAAGTGCTTTTTAAGTTAATGCTTTATTAAATTTGTTAGCGAAGTGAATACGCCATTAATTACACTAACTTTACTGATTTAGTCTTTGTATTACTACTTCTTTCATATATATATATATATATATATATATATATATATATATATATATGGGTAATAACCTTTTTTTCAAATTTCAAATTTATTTCCTTAAATACGGCAGACATTTTTTTTATATTAAGTTTTTACAGCATCCTTACGTTTTACCGTTTTGTTAGAGTAAGGGAGGACAAAGATTTTCCTATAATTTTGATTTCCCCAAGAGCTTTCAGCCACTTCAAAACCATTTACAAGGCTGTTTTGTCTATGGCGTTGTTATTTTTCCCTTATACTTGGCTGTTACACATATATAAGAGCGATGGACAGAGACACAGAGAGAAAAATATATTAAAATTGCAGTTATAAAGCAACAATATTCTATGAAAAAATATTTTAAATACAGTTATATTACTTTCCAGAATTTCACTATTGAATAAGCAAACATACGAATCTTGGCAGCAGAACCTATATCAAACAGAAATTACATAAAATTACCTAAGAAAGAAAGAAAGAACGAAAGAATGAATGAAAGAAGCAGAGAAAGAAAGAATGAATGAAAGAAGGAAGGAATGAAAGAAATAAGGAATAAAGAAATAAGAACAAATGAAAGAAGTAATGAAAGATGATAAAGGAAGGAATGAAATAAAGGATGAAATAAAGGATGAAATACAGGATGAAAGAACGAAAGAAAGAAAGAAAGAAAGAGATCGAGAAGAAAGAAGGAATGAAAAAAAGACAGAGAGAAAGAAAGAAAGGAAGAAAGAGAAAGAAATAAAGACGGAAGGAATGAAAGATGGGAAGAAAGAAGGAATAAGGAATGAAAGAAAGAAGGAAAGAAACAAAGAAGGAAAAAAGAAAGAAATAAGGAAAGAAAGAAAGAAAAAATGAAAGAGAGAAGTAAGAAAGAAAGAAAGAAGGAATGAAAGAAAGAGAGAGAGAAAAAAGAAAGAAAGAAAGAAAGAGAAAGAATGAGAGAAGGAATGGAATGAAAGAAAGAAAGAAAGAAAGAAAGAGAGAAGGAAGGAAATAAAGAGAGAAAGAAAGAAAGAGAAAAATGGAAGGAAGGATTGAAAGAAAGAAAGAAAGAAAGAAAGGAAAGGAAGAAAGAATGAAAGAGAAAGAAAGAAAGAAGGAAGAAAGAAAGGAATGAAAAAGGGAAGATTAAAATAAATAAGGAATGAAAGAAAGAAGGGAAGAATGAAAGAAAGAAAGAAAGAAAGAAAGAAAGAAGGAAGGCAATAAAGAGAAAGAGAAAGAAAGAAAGAAAGAGAAAGAAAGATTGACGGAAGGAATGAAAGAAGGAAAGAAGGGAAGAAAGAAAGACAGAAAGAAAGAAAGAAAGAAAAAAGAAAGAATGGATGGTAGAAACAAAGAAACACTCAAACAAACAAACAAACAAAACAAATGGATTCAATATATCTATATAAGGGTATACATTTGTATAAATATTAACCACTACGAAATGGATTGATTCATTTCTTTATTCCGTCTTATCAACACTTTCGGATTTATTTGAAGTAAAATTTTATTCCGGATTGTTAGAATAAACCTATTATTTTTGCGAGTGCATATTAAATTGAAAATCTTTTGAGAATAACAATGATTCTTGCATCTACAAATTCTATTTAACCCATAGGTAGCGGAGAAGATAGGTTTATATCATTATCAAGATTATTTGCGCCTTATCGAATGCAACGAACCCGACTAGAATCGAAACTCAACTCTCAGAATCCGCATTCCAAGTTGCAATTCGTTACAACATTCGCACATCCAACAAATATGAAAATAGATAGATAAAAGGATAGATAGATAGAGAGAAAGAGAGAGAGAGAGAGAGAGAGTTTTAGCATATAACATATGGACTAGTGCTGACTCAAATGTCTAGTGAATACTATGTACGGAAAATATAATTAAAATCATGTAAAATACTTAATCGATTATAAAACACTTAATACTACAAAATAGATTGAATTAGACAGATATATAGAGAGAGGTAGATAGAGGGAATACAAATTATACATATACTCTGATAGATAGATAGATAGATAAATTTGAAGATACTGAGCGATCGATACATAGATATGAAGTGAATGAGATAGATAGATAGATAGATAGATAGATAGATAGATAGATAGATATCGAATAGGATTAGATAGATAGATAGATATCGAATAGGATTAGATAGATAGATAGATAGATAGATAGATAGATAGATAGATAGATAGATTTTGTTGAATTTACTTAGCGAAATGGACGTCAAAAGGATTGCATCGGGAAATCTGAGTCAGCTTAAATGGGTTTGATGGAAATAAACTTTTTAAATCTCTCAGATCAAAGAAAATGGAGTGCAGGTTTTATCTTACCTGAAAGAATATATTTACGATATTAGTTTTACGAAGAAGAAAGAATTCTCGCTCGCTCGGTGGTTTCCTGAGCTTACCAAACGCACACACTCACACACATACATAAACTATAACAGTTTAGTTTCGATGCTCATGGATTCTAACGCAAAGATATTCCTCATTTCTGTTCATATGCATAAAAGATTCCTTCACTTAGCACAAGAGTAAGAAGTTAATGAAAAAATTTACAGAATTTTCAAGAATTTCTATCTATCTATCTATCTATCTATCTATCTAACTATCTATCTATATACATACATATTTTCATGTAATTATCTATATGTGTCTATTAGTTGCATTCTACAAGGTAACCAAAAAAGTTCTGTCCGTTTTTTGATTAGTCATTGAATGAAGTTGAAATATATACGAAATGCGTGTAGCAATTGTTTTCAAATTCGGACAGCCGGAAGCAGGAACATCAGACATTATAAAAAAACACAGGTACCGTGCCCGGCCATCTGTTATAAGCCGGACAGCTGTGAGAAGGATGGAAGTATCTAGAGATCTCGTTCGGGGCTGTTTGCTTTACGACTTCAAAGTCGGCTTATCATCTGCTGCATCATGTCACCGCATATGTCAAGCGTTTGGGGATAGTGCTGTGGATGAACCTACTGCAAGACGTTGGTTTCGAAAATTCAAGTCGGGAGATTTGTCTCTCCATGATGAGCCTCGCAGTGGACGACCACAGGTCATGAATGACGGAGTCCTGAAGGCGGCCATTGAAGAGGACAGTAGTCTCACGTGTGGTGAACTTGCAAGACAGTTCAACGTTTCCGATGAAACAGTTAGACTTCACCTGCACCGCCTAGGTAAGACGTACAAACTGAGCAAATGGGTTCCGCAAATGCTGTTGGAGGTCCACAAAGGACAACGAGTGGCAGCCTGCGTATCGCTACTTTCTCGCCACCGTACCGCATCCTTATTCAATCGAGTGCTTACCAGTGATGAAAAGTGGGTTCTGTACGAAATTCCCAAGCGTTCCAGACATTGGTTGTCTCCTCCGGATTCTGTCCCTCACACCGCAAGACCGCCTATGCACTCACACAAGATTATGTTTTGTGTGGACAGGTCGTCAAGTGGTTCATTATGAACTGCTACCAACGGGCCAAACTGTCACTGGAGACCTATACTCGCACCAATTGAAACGTGTGCAACAGGCATTGCGACAGAAGGATCCAACACTGGTGAATCGCAGTGGTGTGCTTTTCCTCCATGACAACGCCAGGCCGCACGTCACGCGAGTGCTCAGAGATACCATATAGCAACTTGGGTGGGAGACTTTGTGCCATCGACCTTATTCACCTGACCTTGCGCCATCCGATTACCACCTCTTTCACTCCCTGGATAATCATATTTATGGGAAATCCTTCACCAATGAAGCAGACTTGCGCAAAGCCCTCACGGACTTCTTTGCATCAAACACCCCCAGAGTTCTACCGCAAGGTTATTGAACAGCTGAAGACACGTTGGCAGAAGGTGCTGGATGCCGATGGAGATTACTTCGAAGACTAAATATAAGTTACACATACTGTGAAGCATTTTCATTTTTCCTTTAAAAACGGACAGAACTTTTTTGGTTACCTTGTACTAATATCTGTCAGTCTGTCTATATATATCTATCTATTACACTCTATCCATATCTATCTATCTATCTATCTATCTATCTATATATATATATATATATATATATATATATATATATATATACATGTAATTATCTATATGTATGTTTATCAGTTGCATTCTACTAATATCTATATCAGTCTGTCTATATATATATATATTTCTTTTACACTCTATCCATATCTATCTATCTATCTATCTATCTATCTATCTATCTATCTATCTATCTATCTATCTATCTATCTATCTATCTATTTTGTGCGGTAATATATAAAGTCCCCTCCAAAGGTATTGTGAGGGCAAGGCCAATTCCTTTGATTTAGTTTTTCACAGAATACATTTTAAGATCAAAAGATGAATATGAGGCAAGAGTTCAATATTTCAGCTTTTATTTCCTGGTATTTACTTTTGATGTTTTAAACAACTTAGGACATACCATCTTTTATTGGAAGCCACCCATTTTTCAAGTGAGCAAAACTATTGGAACACCTGATCGACAGTTGTTTATTGTTGGCCAGGTGTTGCACATTAAATTGATTGTTTAAACATTAGGTATCCCTGAATGACTAATCTTTTAATTTAGCCTTGACTTTCAACAGTAAAGAATGCAGTTCTTGTTAAAAAGAATAAATTAACATGAAGACGAGAAAGCTGTCTTTAGAAGAGAAGCAAGCCATTTTAAATCTGAGAAATGAAGGAGAATTGATCAGAACCCTTGCACAAACATTGGGCATTATCAGAACAGCAATTTGGGATGTTATGAAAAAGCAAGAAACTATTAGTGGACTGAGCAACAGACACAGAACAGGTCGGTCAAGAAATTCAACAGCAGCTGATGACAGGATCATTTTGAGCGCTGTGTGGGAAACCATAAAATAGTAGTGCTATCAGCAACAACAACCACAGCGACGGGGTGATAGTTTCACAAGCCATCTTTTAAATTTAAATTCACTTTAAATTGGTATCCCATGGAATCCCTAAATTATACTCATATCTGATACTCCCTCTGTTCCAAAATAGTTGTTCCATAGCCGGAAATCTCATGTGGAATATACTAATTCTTAGTCGAATTGTTTGCTGTTTACATTAACAGGTTAGCATTGATGTTCCTCAAGTATTTATATTAGCTTATTCGGGTAGAATAATTTGAAGCGCAAATTATATCACTTTTTCACCACATTAAAATTGTATTTTTTTTCAGACCACCCGCTGGCAAGAGATTATGATGGGAGAAGAGAAGCCAATTGTCAGAAACGCTAAACAAAATTGCAAGAAGCATGAATTGACAAATAATGAACGTAGTGCTGTGTTGCAAGCATTGCTGGAAAGATCCAAAGATCGTGTCCTGAAGCGTGGTGCAATAAAACAGGTTTCAGATGAATTAAACGTAGCTGCAGAACGTCTGGGTTTGCAAATTGAATTAGTTTGCCAGCCTCCAAATAGTCCTGATATCAATGTCCTTGATTTGGGTTATTTTAATGCAATTCAATCAATTCAGCACCAGAAAGCTCCAAATAATGTTGACCTGCTAATTGAAGCAGTGGAAGGAAGCTTGAATAAACTTCAGAAGTCGAAGTTTAACAATACTTTTCTAAGTTTGCAGTTAGCAATGAAACAAGTTATTTTAGTTGACGGCGATAACAACTATAAACTCCGGCACATGTCTAAAGAGAAGCTTGAAAGAAACGGAAAACTTGAAGTATCCATTTCTATTTCTGACGAGTTGCAACCAAAACTGCTTTTGTTAAAGTAACCCTTCCCCAATTCTTTTGTTATTAATTTAACTGTTTATGTATATCGGTTTCGATATATTTCACACTTATCTATATGACAATTCCCTAACATTACTCATTTACTGATGAGTATGGGAATAAATGATATTTTTTTTGTTCTTTTTGGTGTTTTTTTTTATCTACTGGGACAATTATTTTGGAACAACATGAACATTTTTTTGGTACAATTATTTCGGAATGGAGGGAGTATTTTACAATTAATATACATATATTTAATACAACATTGAACTTTTTGTCCAGCCTTTACACCCTTTGGAAATGCTTATTTTGTGTATATATATATATATATATATATATATATATATATATATATATATATATATATATGTATATATATATATATATATATATATATATATATATATATATATATATATATATACATACATGATTTACATTATTCGGACTATTGTCCTCATCTTTGTCGCCATATTTATTACAACGTTTCGGCCGTTGTACGCTCCAGCCTTCTTCAGGTGGTTGGAAAGTCGAACTGAACCCTTTATTTCGCTCACTGGGGTAGACTGTTCATATTTAATGGATGTCAGTTATCAGTTATCTCCTGTTAATTTTCCGTCTGAAAGTTCTTAACCGGGTATTGAACTCACACTCAACGCCTTTATCCACTGTGCCATGTGTTCTTGAGGACATCCGTGTATGAATTTCTGGGTATTATAAACCTAATATCTTCAGCAACCATTTTTACTCATATCGCAATTAAACATGGCACGTGGAACTAGAACAGTCTACCCCAGTGTGCGAAATAAAGGGTTCAGTTCGACATTCCAACCAACTGAAGAATGCCGGAGCGTACAACGGCCGAAACGTTGTAATAAAAATGGCGACAAAGATGAGGGCAATAGTCCGAATAATGTAAATAATGCGTAGATATTGTATTACAATGTTGAAAATAGTGTAAGAACCATCATAACATCCTACAATGGAAACGAAACTCGAAGAGATACATTGGTGTGAAAACCACCTCGTGTCAGATGTCAGCCTGAACCACACCAAGATGAAGATGTCGGCTGAATTAGAAAATACGAGGTTTGTCTGAAAAGTAACGGAACTGTGTGTGTTGTGTGAACTATTGATGAAACAGCGATAAGCGGATTATGTTATCATCTAACAGGATTTCTTGCGAGCGCATAGATGCAATCTTAGCTTTCTGTAACCATTGCATTTTTCACGTGCTTTTGTGGCAGGACAAATTGTGGTCTCTTCACCACGACAATGCACTTGCTCACAACACCATGAGCATCCGGAAGACACTTGCTGAGAAGAGCATCGTCGTACTGGAACAACCACTCTATTCACCTGATCTTGCTTTGTTGAACTTTTGTCTTTAACTCAACCTCAAGTGGATCCTCATGAGGGACGCGTTTTGAAGGCGTGGTGACCATCAAGACGGCTGTAACAACGGAGCTGAGGAACACCCAAGAATAATCCTTCCAGATGTTTATAGAATCGTTGCAGATTATGATGGAAAAGTGCATTTGACTTGAGGGGAATTACTTTGAAGGGGAAGCCATCTTGTTTGTTGTTTGGAATTGGAATAAATTATTCGTGACACCAGTTCCATTATTTTTCATTCAGACCTCATATACCAATATATATCAGATCATTGCACTATCTGTCTCCAAATATAAACAATAACAAACCTAGTTATGAGAAAGTAAAAAGAAAAAAACCCTAGAATAGTTAAAGAATAATGAAGAATCGGTTGAGATTGAGGCTGAATATTTGAAACTAGAGTACACCCTGGAAAACTGGAATGAGAAGCTCGTTGCAAAAAGTTGGGGTGTATATACTATGTAAATAAAAAAGGGACCCCGATACCCTCACGCATAAAGAGATACCTCAAATGGATCCACTATTGTAAGGGTAATAATAAACATTGTATCAAATATACTTTCACCGTTCGCTTTCGTAAAGTGTATAAGGATGGCATATATGTCATTAAATGACCTATATGTATAAGGATGGCATATATGTCATTAACTGACCTATATGTATAAGGATGGCATATATGTCATTAAATGACCTATATGTATAAGGATGGCATATATGTCATTAAATGACCTATATGTATAAGGATGGCATATATGTCATTAAATGACCTATATGTATAAGGATGGCATATATGTCATTAAATGACCTATATGTATAAGGATGGCATATATGTCATTCAATGACCTATATGTATAAGGATGGCATATATGTCATTAAATGACCTATATGTATAAGGATGGCATATATGTCATTAAATGACCTATATGTATAAGGATAGCATATATGTCATTAAATGACCTAACCCTCAAACAGAAAATCGTAGAATCTTCTATGTAGACCACACAGCAGTATATGCCTCCATCAATACGACTTCGTGCACAGGAAAACGCCTCCCAGCTCGGAGTACACTGAATGTCTAAATCTGATAAAAGAAATGTATCGACCCGTAGATGTCGACTGAGGACCCCAATACCAGTACATTTCCTTATTTCGTTCACGGGGGTAGATTGTTATAGTCCCACTCGGCCATGTGTCCTCAAAGACACATGGCCGCTAGGACACAAAAAGTGTTGCGAGTTCAATACCGGGCTACAGCAGTGGTGAACAGAACTTGGAGATTTCAGTTAAAGGGACATAACTGAGACATCCGGAAGAGGCATGGCACGTGGAACAAGAACAATCTACCCCGGTGGACAAAATAAAGGGCTCGGTACGAAATTTAAATCACCAGGAGAAGGCCAGAGCGTAGAACGGCCGAAATCGTTGTGAATATGTCAATGAAGATGAAGATAACAGTCCGAATAATGTACACAGTTGAGGCCTGTTTATATTTGTGTCGACAGACAATCATTTCTTGGGTTTATAGTTGAATGCATATGTAAATCGACATCTTTTATACCTGATTGTATCAGTATACATATGGCCATTGGCCTCCATTTCTTGGTAGGGTTTTACCCTCATTCAAGCGGGATGCAGTCGACGTATTCCAGGCAACGCTGACAAAGATATTTACTTTCTAATTGCTGGAAATACCATTTAATTTTGACATCAAGTTAGCGATATAAAATATCCCTCTTCTTCTTAACTTAACTTATATCAAGTGTCCTACGTGTTACACGCTAAAGCAATTATATCTCTTTCGCTGTATATCAGACTAAGCGGAAGATATTCCCGCAGTAAGCTGCCGTTTCTTCCAGCGCTAAGCTGGTTGCCAATTAAGACAGACTATAGGTCTCGGTCTGTTCTGATATTTAAGAGGGGAAGAAGAGAGGGATTAACACCTTCTCCAGATTTTCATTCCGAGCTGTTTTCAATTATACCACACCACACATTCACTTTTTTGATAGAATAATGAAAAATCTAGGACCATAACGGATCTACTTATCTTAATAGCTAAGATATTTCATCCAGTTGAATTAGACGAATATTGCAAAAGTTCGTTTCCCCTAAGAAAATTAAAAACAAAATTTTATATATTCAGAAGAAAACAAAAAAAATTATTAGTCAAGGATATAAATTCCATTGAATTTAAAAACTATCTCCCTTGGTTCTGCAAACTTGTTGATGCCATTTCCGAAGAATGTTCGTGTTTTTTGTTGGTAGAAGATTGTGAGGTAGTTTTCGAATGAGAGAACAGAGTTAATTTTTTCTCATTGATAGTGTTCTGGAGAAACCGGGACAAACGAAAATTCGAACGTACGAGGTCATGATATACGATGGTTGCTGGAGGGTTTCCCATTACAGCTTTTTAAAGTTTCTACTGAGTCTCTTTTGAAACACCCTGTCTTGCGTTGTGCTGGTGGAAAATTACGCCCTTCCGATTTGGTCTTTTTTCTTGAATCCAATTCTCTTCAAATTACGAAAGCCAGTTGAAATATCGATTTTTCAAACAGTTAGCAATCTCTTACGTCGAAATACTTGCTTTATTTACCACGATGACAAGCAGAGAGATTTCATCGACGTCGGAAATTGTCCGGGAGCGTGGTTGAATATTTAGGCTAACATCACCCTGACAAAATTTGCAAAACCACTTTTTGAGCGTAGGAAGAACTGGAGAACGATCCAAATAAACCTTCTGTATGATTTTTTTCCAACTTTTCTACCTCCATTTTTAAAGAATGTGGACAAAAATTCAGCGTTCACCAAAATCTGACCGCAACTGCACGATGCAAGGGTAAGGTCTCGAACACACCCAAAATCGGCACCAAAACAAACGCCAGTGTTAAATTCACGTCGTTTTAAATAAACAATGGAAATCGGGCACGGATATTTGCAATATATATATATATATATATATATATATATATATATATATATATACGTGGGTCATTCAATAAATAAGTTGAATTTTTCGGTATAAGGACTTCTAATACAGATAGAAGCTTACTCGTTTTTTGTTTTACTTCTTTTTCACATGGATTTAATTTCTTTTGCAGATTAAAAAAAAAACTTTAAGAATTTTGGCGATTAACAAAGATGGCCGACCAAGAAGCATGCTCTAGGATTGAACAGCGGTCAGTTATCAAGTTTTTGGTTGCTGAAGGGTGCAAACCAGTTGAAATTTCATAGGAGAATGTCAACTGTGTATTAGTGCCACATGTTTCAGCAAAAAAAAGTCTAAGACAGGCCTGGGAGGCCTACAGAAGTGAGGTCTCCTGAGGTGATCGAATCAGTAATGACTTCATTCAGTCTGACTGAAGGGTGAGATTGGATGACATTGCAAGGACTTTGAGCTTATCTGTTGGGACAAACGCAGGGGTCATCAGTCAGAAGGAGTCATCTTGCATCATGACAACGCAAGGTCTCACACAGCAGTCCAAACGGTGCAGACTATCAAAGAGCTGAGCTGGGAACTGCTCCCTCATCCCCCTTACAGCCCAGACCTGGCCCCTTCAGACTTTCACATGTTTGGTCCCTTGAAAGCGTTCACGAGAGGCACGAAGTTTAAAAGTGACGATGAAGTCAAAAGTGTTGTGAGCGACTGACTGAGACATCAGTCCAAAGATTTTTACGCTCAGGGAATACGGAAACTTGTGCACAGATGGAAAAAGTGTGTGACAATGCTAGGAAACTACGTTGGAAAATAAAAAAAATGTAAGCTTCTATCTGTATTAGAAGTCCTTATACCGAAAAATTCACCTTATTTATTGAATGACCTTCGTGTATATATATATATATATATATATATATATATATATATATATATATATTTGTGTGTGTGTGTATATATATATATAGAGATATTATTAGTGGTCAATATACATACATATATATATATATATATATATATATATATATATATATATATATATATATATATATATATATATATATATGTTTTTTTGTTTTTGTAATCGTATCACCCCAAGCAAGGCCGGAGGCCACTATCACACAAGGGGTTAAGGAAGGGTTGGAGGAAGAGCAGATAGGAGTGGCAATGGAGGGGATGTGGTGAAAGAGAAAGACAGTGGGTCGATCAAGGCAAGGTGGCCACAGAAGATCCGGAGCGAGAGCAGATAGGAATGAAAAATGAAAGGATGTGGAGAAGGCAACTGGAGATGTCGATTGACGCTACACTTAAACCGTTGGAGATTGTATTTGTCAGGGAAACAGTAAGAGGGAAGGGATTTCCATAGGCGAGATGTGCGAGACATGAAGCTATTGGAGTAGAAGAGACGTCTACATCTAACAGTTTCCACGGTGTAGGGGTGGGAGCGGGATGCCAGCCTCGTGGGGCGTTTAAATTCACGAAGCCTGGGGACAAGCGAACGCAACTCCTCAGCTATTACCGTGGAAATACTTGTAAAAAAGGCAGAGCGAGGCAACATCGCGTCTCTGAGAGAGCGACTGCAGACGTGATGACAGATCAGGGCCAATCACGTTGCCTATCCGTCTCTGGATCTTCTCAAGAACTCTGAGGCAAACAGCAGGGGCCCCAGACCATATATGGCAGCAATACTCCATGCAAGGGTGAATGGTCGATTTATAGACTTGAAGGATCGATTCCAGGGAAAAAAATTTCCTGGCTCGGCACAGAGAACCAACTTTCCTTGCGGTGGCTGATGCAACTGACTCGATGTATTTGTTCCATCTCAGATCAGCAGACAGCGTGAAACCGAGCAGCCGTAGGGAGGAGCTCTCGAGAAGTTGGTCATCAGACATTCTAATGGGATGCAGGGATGGATCCTTGTGGTGGTTAATAGAGAACAGTTTTGTTTTAGAGGCGTTAAAGTTAACCATCCATTTCTCACCCCAGTTCACAACCGATTGGAGGTCCTTTTCAATTTGAGCTGCCAGGTTAGCTTTGTCCGCCTCACTAGATTTATATTCCCAAGAGGATAGAATCCAGGTAGAACTCAATGTCCAGGAGAGAGTAAGAATATAATATAAAAGGCTCAAACCCTAATACTCCATGGTTATATTTTATTACAATGGAATCGTAATCACGATCCTAATGATCAGACATACAAATTCAAAAAGAAATCGGAAAATATAAGTCCGGGTATAAAAAACAAAATTATATATATATATATATATATATATATATATATATATATATATATATATATATATATATATATATATATATATATATATATATATATATATATAAATAAATATATATATATATATATACATATATATGTGTGTATCTCTTACTTTTATGTTGGTATTGTGATCGATATATCCTACGCTTGCCAAGAGGGTAATTTATTTTTGTCTGCTTAAAATACATTTAAAATTTGACCTCAAGTTAGCAAATTACGTCATACTTTTTCCTAAGCTTCATTCCATTTTTAATTTAAATAAAAATTTCTGTAATTCTGTATTCTTTTTTTCCTTCATTATCTGATGACATTTTAAAAGTCTCCTTCTTTTGTTACATTTTTCTAATTATGTTTTTGTATATTTACTCTTTCTCATGGTGTGTTATTTCAGCGTTAGATTTATTGTTTTACCGGGTTTCATATTTTCTTCCCCGCCTCCATTATTTACCGTTTGAAGACACAATCTTATCGATTTTACCTCATCTCATACCACTTGCCAAATGATTTATTATCGATTACTTGGTGCACCTGTAATCTGATATTAACAGAAGAATTTTGCGTGTCGAGTAAGAAGTCATAGGAAATATTGAAAAGAGTAAAATTTCCCATCAGGCCATCTCTGCTGTGTCGATCCTAAATGCCACCTGTTGACAAGCATTTAAATATAACTTTTACTTTTGTAAATTTACCACAAACTTGAAACGTGTAAAAATTGGAGAAAATGGATAATATTTTAATTTATATGAAACAGTAGACATTAGTTTTTTATGTCATATACATATATATATTTAAAGACATTTTTATGTTTAACCGATTTGTCTCCGAATTCTATGACAATGTCTCGGACATTCAGGCCGGTAAATGTCATTTAATACTGTTTATTATAATCAGAGCATTTACTTAAATACTTGTATCTATAAAAAGAATGTTAAACATGAAAATATCTTTAAATAATTGTCGGACTTTGTCCATTTCATAATGTGTGACGTCATTTGATTACATTTGATACGCCATGAGCAGTTATGAATGTACGTGAGAAATTCATGGAAGATTAAAGTTTATAAGCAGCAAATTCGACCTTGCCAATCGAACGACCCTCAGTGGCCGAATCGGTAAAGGCACGTCAAGTTAAATGACGGTCCCGTTTAGGACACAGGTTCGAATGCTCTCGGAGGACGAATATTTTCTATGAAAATTACTCGGACGTTCAGGCCGGTAAATGTTATTTAATACTGTTTATTATAAACAGAGCATTTACTTAAATACTAGTATCTATAAAAAGAATATTAAACATAAAAATGTCTTTAAATAATTGTCGGACTTTGTTCATTTCATAATATGTGACATATATAAAGATATTATTATGTTTATACATTCTTTTTATAGATACAAATATTTAAGTAAATACTCTGTTTACAATAAACAGTATTAATAACATATACCGGACTGAATGTCCAGTAAAATTCCAATAGAAAATATTCGTCCCCGACAGGAATCGAACCTGTATGCTATACGGAACCGTCATATAGCCTGACGTGCCATAACCGTTTAGACCACAGAGGATCGTTCGGTTAGCAAGTCGAATTTACTGTCTTTAAACTACAAGCATCACGTACATTCATTTCTGCTAAATGAGTATACAAACGTAAACAAATGACGTCGCACATTCTGAAATGGACAAAGTCCGAAAATTATTTTAAAACATTTTTATATTTATACACACAATTTTATATATATATATGTATATATATATATATATATATATATATATATATATATATATATATATATATATATATATATATATATATATATATATATATATATTCTACTGATTGACCCTAAGCCACCGCTTTCCATCACATTTTAGCTGGGACCCTAACAGGTGCTGCCACCCCGGGTCAGGGTGGACCTGGGAACATCAGCAATTAAGAGGTGGTTCCCCGCTTCCTCAAAACCTCCTGATCAGAGGCCTTGCTGTTGGATGCACTTTAACGTCGCACCCAGGACGATTGATGTATGTTTCATTAAATAATATAGACAAGTGTTATCTATTTATTTTATGTAAATTCTTTTCATATCGTCTGATAAGTTTTAATAACATTATCATTAAACGAAGAAAGAAAATAATAATATTGACACATATTTTTAATCCAATGTAAGCTTTCGGCTTGCATAAGCCATTATCAAAGATGACAATTACAGGACAATATATTAAACAATACACAGACAAAACAATAACGACAATCTCTTTTTGTTAACATGGAAGATTTCTAAGCAACGAGAAAATCGTGCATACGTGACGATATGAAATGAATTTACATAAAATAAATAGACAAAACATGTCTATATTATTTAATGAAACATGCATATATATATACATATATATATATATGTTATGTCATATATATGTGTGTGTGTGTGTGTGTGCGTGTGTGAATGCGTGCGCCATGTGGGGATATATATATATATATGTATGTATCTATGTATCTCTCTATAAATCTAATCCACATTACGGATATCTATATCACTCTGCCTATCTATCTGAGTTTATTGCACTCTACGGATATCTATATCACTCTTTCCATCTATGTATGTATGTATGTATGTATGTATGTATCTAATACACACTACGGATATCCATATCACTCTACCCATCCCGCTTTCTCTCTCTCCCTCTCTGTGTGTCTATCTGAGATTATCATATTATATCTTTATCGCCCTATTCATATCTATCTATCTATCTATCTATCTATCTATCTATCTATCTATCTATCTATGCATGTATCTATGTATCTCTCTAATACATATTACGAATATCGATATCACTCTCTCCTTCTCTCTCTCCTTCTCTCACTCTACTTCTTTCTCTGTCTCTCTCCTCGGTGTGCTCGTATATATCTATCTATCTATCTATCTATCTCATTCACTTCATATCTATGTATCGATCACTCAGTATCTATCTATCTATCTATCTATCTATCTATCTATCTATCTATCTATCTATCTATCTATCTATCTATCTTACTTTTTACGTTTCTATTTCATTTCACATTAATGTATACTCCCAGGTCTCTATCCTTGGACCATCATTGTTTCTTATCTTTATCAATGACTTACCCGATGCAATCAATGCACAACCAGATATTTACGTTGGTGACATAAATATTTAGTCATGTTTAGTAGAAAGTATGACAGGTCCAACAAAGTAAAACTGGTTACAGCTCTCGACAATCTGCTCGTATCAGTGGTAAGCGATGTCTTGTCAATTTTAACGCCTTCAAAATCAAAATCCCCCGCCACAAAAAAAGACTGCTATAATTTTATCACCATAGAAATCTTTTCTGTCTGTTATCATCTTGACTGATGCTTCCCCTCAACCCAGGAGAGAAGCCTTTTGCGCCTTCTTGTGTTCACTGTTAAGAAGTTGGGTGACTATATTTCTTGAATGTTGTCATTTCCAAAATATTTTATCTAAACAATCAACTTACTTCTGATATATTGTTGATGCTATATTAATATATCCCAGCTAATCTATATTACCTGACCTTGTAGATAAGCTAAACAAAGTCGAACATCAGATAGAATTCACTTCCGAAACAGAAGAAAGAATAACACTTTACCTTTCCTAGATATGTTACACCGTACGGACAATGACATAAAACCAATTAATAAAAATGTTCTCATAAATTTCTATTCTCACCGTAACAACAAAATAATATCCTGAACAATTACAGGATTATAGTTAAAAGCACTCACAATTCATAGACCTGCTTATTCATGTAAAGATAGGCAATATATTGAAAATACTTTTAAGTTACTCCAAGAAACTAAGTATTTCATATTCAATACAAAGCAAACGTTGCATAATAACTGTCTATATTTCTTAGATGAGTCTTGTTCACTAAGGTACCAACGGAGGAGGCACTCTCAGTAGACAGAGACAGATTGGCCTCTGACTCATCCTTAGAAGAACGGACCAGTATTCCAATAGATAATCTGATGGAGATGTTGACTTTCTGTACACAAACAACACACTTCGGAATGGGATCACGCATATATCGACAGGATGAGGGCTTAGCAATGGACTCGCCATTATCACCTGCAATGGCGAATATATATTTGAGGAAACAGTTACATAAAATGTTTGAAAATAGAAGAGTGTAGCATTTCTGGTGTGTCTTCAGTTTTATCCATTTTATTCGTTTTAATTTTATGAATGGAATTGATTTTCTGAATTTGATTGAAGACGATTTTATATCCTAATTGTGCGTCAAATTGTTCCCCCATTTAGTACCCTAAAATGTATATCCTTGCTCTTGTTTCCGGCAAAGATTGATCTCTGTCGAAATATTCCTTAGATATTTTCCCCTTTTCTACTCTTAAGATGCTTATGTAAGTGCTGTTTAAGTTTATAATACAATCTAGTAGCATCATTGTTTACATATAAATGAATGAGAGACATTGGGAAATTTAAATTTTGAAAATATTTGTGAGGATCGCTTTTATTTTTTTGTTTTTTAATAATGTATTTTTGGGTTCTACTTTTGGTACAAAACGTAACCCAAAACATAAACAAAATTTTTTAGAAAAAATCCAAAACACATTATTAAAAATTAAAAAAAATTAAAATTAAAATTATTTTAAAAATTAAAAATTTCCAGCATCCGTCGTTCACGCGCATGCCCAGTCATAACAACGTAAATAAAACTAGTCGAATGAAGTCGTAACGAATGAAATCTTTTTACACTTCGTCATACATTTTTTCTCCCAAACTGCTCTTGATATATAAAATCTATACATCCTTACCATATATATATATATATATATATATATATATATATATATATATATAACAGAGAGAGAGAAAGACATGTCATATAACCTGCACATACATCAGATAGAGAACGAGAAAGAGAGAGAGAGAGAAAGAAAGATAGCTAGAATGAGAGAGAGAGAGAGAGAGAGAGAGAGAAAGAAAGACAGCGAGAGAGAGAGCCACGTGGAAAACGTTAAACAAAATAAAGTTACACATATATCCATACGGGTTTGGGCACCTCGAGTCGGTGTAATGGTTAGCAAGCTTGTCTCGCTAGAACAATTACGGCTGAGTAGTGAGTTCAATCCTCACTAGGGTCCCCTACATTCGGCCTTGTGCCATATCTAAGCTACGCCGGGAAAATCGCTATATCCATACGGGCTATCATTGCCGACTCTAAATGTGCCAGCACACTGTTAACAGGCACATGACGCCGTCTCAAAGAGACTCAAAGAGAAACCGTATAACCTGAAACTCTGCACTTTAAAGAAATTAAATCAACAACAAACTCTGGCCAATGTGGGCATCGACTTCACCCTAACTGCGCAAAATGTATAATGTATTAGACTTATAGTGTTACAAACCAGTTACTTACATTCGACTGGTTCTATATTACGTCCAACGTTATTATTAACCCCTGCTGTCTACTTTCGTTTCCTCAAGACATTTACATAAACGTCAATCTTAAAAACAACACCAATTTCATGACGCAATATGTCATCGAGTAGCTCATGACATTTTAGTCGTAAATAAAGCCAAAAATTTGCTCGCTATACTGTTCCTTACATTCTAGGTTCAATGTCCTTTTTCCAATATGACATTAGAATCTGAAAGGTTATTCAGGAAACTTTGCGTATGACACTTATGAACAATTCATAGCGGGAATTATCATCCTCTTTCTGATTGATTGTCAGGGAGATGCGAACTGTGAGAATGTCTAGTTCCCTCAACGTAACAGTGACAGAAGCTTGAGCGACGCCATTTTCAGGTTCAGATTCTGAGATCGCGAAAGGAAATACACTACTGCAGCTAGTGTCTTTAGGAAAATACGAGGAAACAAATTTAAAGAAGAACGAGACAAGTTAAATGAGATGTGTCCTTCTTAGGAAAGAGTAACAAAATATTAAGGCGAAGAAAGATTGAATTGGTTCTATAACAAGCTAAAAAGAAGATGAAGGAAAAGTATGTAAAATAAAAATAACATTTGTGCTTATCCGAGTCTAAGCGATTTATTAATGGCATTATCAATTTAACCATAAACAAATTTCTAGTTCCAGGTATCTGAAAAAAGTTTTAGATATTATATTTGGCGTCATTTTAGAGACAGAAAATATAGGCGCTCAGTTAGACAGAAGCGATAAAATGAGACACAACAAAGAAAGAGAGTTAAGCTTGTTTAAAACATGAACAAAATTTTAATAAATATTAATAATCATGATTATTATTTAATATATTATAAATCTGTAAGTATCTCTCTCTCTCTCTCTCTCTATATATATATATATATATATATATATATATATCTATATATATATATATACATATATGTTATTTATTTATTATAATTTTATCATATAGACAAAACCATTTTACTAACTACAAAGATGCAACTTGGTTAAAAAAAATATATATATATATAGGTGTCGGAATTTTTATTTTTTATTTTTATGTATATTTTTCTTCTTGAACAAATGGAAAAAAAGTAAGTGACGTTTCACATAAGGCTTGCCTACAAGCAGAA
>OZ038484.1:32234195-32274195 GCA_964036315.1 Acanthosepion esculentum | reverse complement strand
CGATAGAACATAGTGACAACACACGCTGTTGTTTGTCGTTAGTGCAAATACAACTTGCCGTGTGTTTCCATATGACAATAACAAGACTTTGTAAACCAAGGCACGGGAAGTAAAGAACAACATTGCGCATGAGCACGTTTTCTTTGACAATGACAAATAGCTTTAAACACTAGAGACTGTAAATGAGGCGCTCATATATCTTTCTATACGTCTGTGTACACGCAGAGCCGAGAGTTTCTATGTGGTTTTGCAAAAATATATTAATAAAGATAATACAACTATAGGTAAAATGATAATCAGTTTGAAAATGATAATGTTGTCAGATTCTCAGACCACCTGAACTTTGATGAAGGAGATATTTACAATTTTTTTCTTTCTCCATTACAAATAAAGTAGACATTTATAATGAGTGATATATATATATATATATATATATATATATATATATATATATATATATATATATATATATATATATAGTGTCTTAAGTTGTGCTATATTTATGGGATAAAGTGCTTAATATCAGAGATAGAATGTGTATAAATCTAAAAGTGAACATTGAAGTTAACACTTAGAGGCGACAGTCTGTTTCATGCTAAAACAATCATCAGCCTGACGATTGCTTCTAGCATGAAACAGACTGTCGCCTCTAAGTGTTGACGTCAATGTTCACTTATATATATATATATATATATATATATATATATATATATATATATATATATATATATATATATATATATATACATATATATAAATATATATATATATATATATATATATATATATATCGCGGATTTAATTATTGGTAGATTTAGAAAACTAGAATTTAAAAACTATAAAAAATATTATTTTAATAAAAATTAACTAAAGACAAAATTTTAAAAACTATAAAAACTAAATTTTAAAATTATTCTAAAAAAAATTTTGGTATATTTATCTTACTCGTTTTTCTAAATCTGCTAAAAAATGAATCCGAAAATTTCAAAGAATTACAACGGAAACTAATCGGCATATGTCTAAATTATTTGACCAAACCTGTTTTAATATATATAATGCAAAAAATCACATTTTTGAATATGGATGAGATGTTAAATCAAAGATTCGAACTAACCGTTAACTGTAGGCACATTACGGCTTTGACTTTACAATCTTGCTAAACTTGTAAACTTAATAATCACCTCTCTCATGTTAAATAACTTAATACACATTTAAAAATTAACCTTAGTAAGTTTGATTGGGAGGTAATATAGTAGATACATTATTACTCAAAAATTACAAGCAAAATTTTGTATGAAAATATATAGGTCCCGCTTATATTGTAGCATTTTCTATTGTTTTATTTTTTACTGTACACACACACACACACACAGACACACACACACACACACACACACACACACATATATATATATATATATATATATATATATATATGTATGTATCTGTGTGTGTGTGTGTGTAAATGATGGTCCAAGGATAGAGACCTGGGGGTGTACATTAATGTGAAATGAAATAGAAACATAAAAAGTAAGATAGATAGATAGATAGATAGATAGATAGATATGAACACACCGAGGATAGATAGAGAGAGAGAGAGAGAGAGAGAAAGAAGGAGAGAGGGAGAAGGAGAGAGAAAAGGAGAGAGTGATATCGATATACGTAATGTGTATTAGAGAGATACATACATACATGCATATATATATATATATATATATATATATATATATAGATAGATAGATAGATAGATAGATATGAATAGGGCGATAAAGATATAATATGAATAAACTCAGATAGGCAGAGAGAGAGAGAGAGAGAGAGAGAGGGAGGGATGGTTAGAGTGATATGGATATCCGTAGTGTGTATTCGATACATACATACATACATACGTACATACATAGATGTAAAGAGTGATATAGATATCCGTAGAGTACAATAAACTCAGATAGATAGAGAGAAAGACTGATGGGTGGAGTGATATAGATATCCGTAATGTATATTAGATTTATAGAGAGATACATACATATATATATATATATATATATATATATATATATATATATATATATATATATATATATATATATATCCCCACAGGGCGCACGCATTCACACACACACACACACACACACACACACATATATGTGTGTGTGTGTATGTGTATGTGTGTGTGTGTGTGTATATATTTACATGTAAGTATGGGTATATGCGTGTGTATGTATATGTGTATATATGTATAATATGTATATGAAATTCTTTAGTTAACAGTTATAATCTATCCCGTTTAAATTTAAATCTATTTTCCATAACATCTTACTTAACGTAAATGATTTTTATTGGTTAAACAAATTCACAACATGTCTGGTCTTGTCTTCTTCCTATACCATCCTCACAGTCATATTTATTTTCAGTCTTTCTTCTCTTCTATCTCTTCTTATTTTTCTTTCTTTTTCTTTTTACTGACTATATCTTGTCTTCCTTTCGTTGCTATTTTTTTTCGACTATATTTTCTGTCTTTTTTACTTTTTTTCTTTTATTTTGGAGCAGATTATACATTATGTGTTTCTTGATATATATTTCTTCGCGGAGAAGAGATGTTTTACAAGTATTATTAAAAATTGTCTTAACCATCATTTTACGACCACCTGATGAGATGCTATGTTGCTTCGTGAAATTAATGCATTATTGTAGTGGAAATATGTATGTCCGAATGTAATAGCTTATAATAAAGAATATATATATATATTACGAAAATCATTCATACGAAAAGCAGATAATGAAGCAAGGAGGGAAGCCACTAGCACGCAGGGGGTTACAGAGGATTTGGAGCGAGAGCAGATAGGAGTGATTGAGGAAAAGATGAAGAGAAGGATGAGGAGAAGGTTAGTGGATAGATCAAGGCAACTGGAGATGTCGATTGACATTACATTTGAATAGTTGGAGATTATAGCTATCAGGGAAACAGGAAAAGGGGAGGGAGTTCCACAGGCGAGAGGTGCGAGATATGAATCTATTGGAGTAGAAGAGACGGCTACATTTAACAGTTTCAACAGTGAAAGGGTGAGAGCGGGATGCCAGCCATGTAAGACGCTTGAATTCATGAAGTCTGGGAACCAGCGAAAGCAGCTCATCGGAGCAAATTCCATGAAAGTATTTGTAAAAAAGACAGAGAGAGGCGACGTCAAGTGTGTGAGAAACCGAATGTAGACGAGATACCAGATCAGGGCTAATTACATTGCATATCCGTCTCTGGACCTTATCAAGAACCTCGAGGCAAACAGAAGGGGCTACAGACCATATATGACAGCAATACTCCATGCAAGGGCGAATGGTTGATTTGTAGAATTGAAGGATCGAGTCGTGGGAGAAAAATTTCCTGGTGCGGCACAGGGAGCCAAATTTTCTTTCGGTGGACGAAGAAATTGATTCAATGTATTTGTTCCATCTCAGGTCAGCCTACAATGTGAGACCGTGCAGCCGCAGAGAGGTATATATATATATATATATATATATATATATATATATATATATATATATATATATATATATATATATAAACTGATTTAAAATATGGCTTCTTCGCTACACAGGAATTACCATGTTTCAAAAACCGAAGTTAAAACTTCAAATTTAGTTAAATTATTAAATTAAAATCATTGAGTTTTAAGCACACTATACAATTCATAATCATGATGAGTGCCCTGGAGCACAGTGGATAAAGGCGTTGGTTAACCAACCAGTGGATAAAGGCGTTGAACACATGGCACAGTGGATAAAGGTATTAGATCCAGTGACAGGACCCAAACAGTGTGAGTTCAATACCCGGTTAAGGCAGTGGAGAACTTGGAGAGGGGAATTAACAGGAGATAACTGATAACTGACATCCATTAAAACATGGCACTACCCAAGTGAGCGAAATAAAGGGTTCAGTTCGACATTCCAACCACCTGAAGAAGACCGGAGCGTACAAACGACCGAAACGTTGTAATAAATATAACGAAAAAGATGAGGATAATAGTCCGAATAGTGTACATAATACCTCATCTCAGAAAAATAGACAGATGATCCGTTTAAGTAGATTATTTTATTTTTACTATTCTTCTTCTTCTTCTTCTTCTTCTTCTTCTTCTTCTTCTTCTTATTATTATTATTATTAGTAGTAGTAGTAGTAGTAGTAGTATTAACAACAGCAACAACAAAAATAAACATAACATTTCCTTTGATTCCTGATGTATATTTATTACATTCCTGGTCCCAATCAAAGACATAATGCAGAAATGACATGATGACATTTTCCACTTATTTCGCAAAAAAATCAAAGCCAATATTAAAAATTCTAAGACACATTTTCCATAGATAAAGCTCCTTGTAATGTGTGAGCTGTTCTGGTGAGAACATTTTTTTGTATTTCTAGACTATCAGGGATCCCTTCATGAGTCTATCAGAAACTTTTCCAATCAATCCGAGGGCTACAACCAGAACTGATGTCTTCATATATCATATCTTTAAGATTCCCACATCAAAATGCTTATATTTCGATAGGCAGGATCTGACATGTCAATAAAAAGCACATGGTATTTGATCTGTAAACCGAGGCGATTAGATTTGACTGTTCAGTCTGTATGTATTGTAAAGTCCCATAAAATTGTTATAGGCCATATATCTGTGACTGGGTTTGGGTGATGTTCATTAGATTTTGTTGGGATTTCCTTCCAGTAAATTTTGTATATTTTCCAGGTCAGATTTTGGGAGAAATATTAAGGCCGAGTATTAAATTTAAGTTAACACCGTGCAACCCGATGCAAGATATTAATTTTTTTTTTCTGGATATTCACCATAGAAACTGCCTTTCGAGTTTACACAATTATTTAGCGTGATTGCTCGGTAATTTCTAGTTAGCAAGCATTAGTCTTGTGCAATAAAAATAAAATCTTCTGTTTCAACTTTTAACCCTGCACTACTTAATCACTGATGGCTACGTGGTTTGTCTACACCAGCTTGTTTGATATTGATCAAGTAGTAGGTTATCTTGTCTTTGATTCTGATTTTAATCCACTGCGTTCGCTCGTACCTTCTTTTCCAGCCTATTACAGCTGCAGTAGTTGTATTATCGTTTATTTACTCTTCTTCATTCATTTGAGATTCCATTTTGAATTTTTTGGCTTCTATTATGACTAAATCTGCTTATTTATTTCCCGTTCTTTGTTACAGATCATCATCCAAACTTATACTGATGATCATGACCATAATAATGATCATCATCATTATGAATACAAACATTGAATATTAATAAATCATTACATATTAATTTTAATATACCGAATTGTAGGAAGGTGTAAAATCATATACACTTTCGCCATTACATATCTTTAGGTTTGCCACACTGCATTCTGCTCATGCGTGTTTATAGTTGGTACTATAGTGGTCACGTGATCGATGTTTTAGCTTGATCACAACTATTTTTGTTTTGCTGCTGTTACAGTGCAAACGTGGCCGCTCCTATATCAGTGTACAACAAGCATGAACAAAGAGCAGTGATACGATATCTTTGGTCGGAAGGTGTGTCAGGCGATGAAATTCATCGGAGGCTTTGAACACAATACTACCGAGTAGAAGTGTGTATGAGTCGATCAAGAATTTTAAAAGTGCTCAGACAAGCGTGACGCTTAAAGGAGCAGTACGCCCATTAACAACCACTGCTGGCGAGAAGATTCAGTAAGCTCGAGTGATGGTAATGGCGAACAGGCTAGTTATTATCGATGAGGTAGCATGTTCCCTGCAGATTCTGACAGTTGCACTTTGTTCCACCTGGTACACACTACAAGGGGAGCGGTCACGTTTATACAGTAACAGCAGCAAGACAATTCACATAAATACAGTAGTAATTGCTGTATGTTGGTCTGCAGTTGGAGTTTCGTCTCCAGCTGGACTGGTGAAACTCTGCAGTCTCGTCTCGGGAAACAGCTACCTGACCCCGTCTTATACGGGATCTACGAAGAATTTTTGGCCGAGCCTACGGGCTCGATACCCCGTATTAAATTCGGACTTGTGCCAATTCTGACTGCGTGGGGCGGTTGTAGATATCCTATAGTTGGAGATTCGTTTCCTACTGTGCTCGTCAAACTCTCTGCTTCTGGGTAGAGAGGATACTCAGACGAGGTTCTGTCGAAGGGCAGAGTCTCGTCTCGAGAAACAGGTACCCGACCCTGTTTTATAAGGGTTCTACGGGGAATGTTTGGTCTAGCCTACGGGCTCGGATACTCCACATTAAATTTGGCCTTGTGCCACATGTGACCACGTTGTGCAGTTGGTAGATATCCTGCAGTTGGAGATTCGTTGTGAAATTCACTTGACTCACTTCTGGAAGTTGATTACTTCTACGCGCCGCTGGCGAATCTTATATTTGTTGTTCTTGTCCTCAGTATTATCGTTCATTACCAACATTCTTTTGATTATTCTATTCAGTAACCTTCCCTAGGTTACAACAATTATAAATATAAACGTTTTTTGAACAGCATAGTATCATGGCTTAAACTACTGTTTTCGAAGTCTCCGTATTGTTACTACAACTGATAACACCTGATGAGGATTTATAGTGGTCGGACGTTGTTAAAAACAACTAAAACTAAAGAAAATGGTGTAATAGATCCATGCGCTAGTAATCGAACTACAGCCATCGTCTGTTTCAGAGGAACTGCTAATTCCACAAACTTAAAGTTGGGTTATCGGTCTTAGATAGACCTTTCTTTCTTCTTTTGTTCATTCCGACGTCCATTTTGGAATTAGTCTATAGAAAGGTTTAGCAAGCTCTATTTTCTATTGTTGAATGTATCAGGCGACCTTTTTCCGATCAACGAATAAAGGTAACAATGAAAGTGAAAGGTGGAATGTAATTATGTTCTTTTAAGGTAGGGAAAGCAGTGTCCAAAGATCTTCTGTCACTTGTCGTTATCCAATGCGAGAATCTGGGATTGGTCGCAATAGTAGGGGTAGAGTAAATGACGGACATTGCATTAAATGTAATGGAAAACTCTGGCTGATGACGTAAAAAGAAAAAAAAAGAAGGAAAGTAGATGAAAGGAACGGGTAAAAAAGATTAATGGGAAATAGTAGAGGGAAAGAGAGTATGAACTTATAGTAAAAAAGAATATATGAATGAAAAAGGTAAACTTAGAGACAGTGGAAAATACAATGACTGAAATGAAGACTGCGGAATGAAGATAAAACTAAAAAGTTTTCTAGAAAAACTTCGCAAAGAAAAAAATGAACGGGAAAGATAAAAGCTGAATTCAAGGAAGGAAAGAGAAATGCAACTATAGAAATATAAAGATTGAAACTTATAATGAATTTTAAGGAAGCCAATCACTTTAAATAAGTCGCCTTACAGAAAGATATATACGTAATATGAAACTATTCTAGTGAACCTTATCGAAAAGAAGGAAGACAAGCAAGCAAATACATGGGTTCCGTGGAAAATGTAGAGGTTAAAAATTTGACCCCAAAATTGGCTTCACGTGCAATCAAAACTTAAAGAAAAAAGGAAAGAAAAATAGAATGAGAATTTGATATGAAGAAAAACAGTTGTAAAGAATTTGATAGATAGATAGACATGAACATACTTAGATATGAAGAGCATTAGACACAACGATAGATAGATAGATAGATAGATAGATAGATAGATAGATAGATAGATATGAACAAAGTTAGATATGAACATCTTTAGACAGAAAGGTAGATATAAGCGAACAGATTTAGATATGAACAGCTTTAGACAGACAGGCAGATAGGTAGGAAGATAGACAGGCATCAACAGACTTAGATATGAACAGATTTAGATAGATAGATAGATAGATAGATAGATAGATAGATAGATAGATAGATAAGCATGAACAAACTTAGATATGGTCAGCTTTAGATAGATAGATAGATAGATAGATAGATAGATATGAACATACTTAGATATGAACATACATAGATATACGTGAACAGACTTAGATATGAACAGCTTTAGACAGATATACAGACAGACAGAGAGGTAGGAAGCTAGATCGGCATCAACAGACTTAGATATGAACAGATTTAGATAGATAGATAAGCATGAACAAACTTAGATATGATCAGCTATAGATAGATAGAGAGATAGATAGATAGATATGAACAGACTTAGATATGAACAGGTTTAAGCATAAATCCCGATAGATAGACATGGACAAACTTAGATATGAACAGCTTTAGACAGATATATAGAGATGAAAAGACTTAAATATGAACATATTTAGATAGACACAAGGGATTACTGAAAGAAAAAAAAAAGACAAGAGAAACATTATGTTTGAGAAGAATGGATGAGTAATCAGGAGGACAATAGATAGCGATGAACATTGCATTTAAATTTTTGAAGATCAAAGTAGAGTAGAAAGCCTGGAGCTGGAAAGGAGTGCAACAAGCGAAAAGTGCGAGAAAAATTTCGTTAGCATATAGCTTACGGTTAACTCTAAGAAGTTCAAACGCATATTGCTAAAATCTAGCTGCTATAGCCAAGACTGTTATGTCATTGGAGATACGGTCATATCTATCTCTCTTATCGCAGGCGCGCGCGCGCGCACACACACACACACGGGCATATATATATATATATATATATATATATATATATATATATATATATATATATATATATATATATATGTGTGTGTGTGTGTGTGTGTGTGTGTGTGTGTGTGTGTGTGTGTGTGTATAGAGAGAGAGACAGAGACAGAGACAGAGGCAGAGAAAGTTTAACATCGCCTGAGGAGACACATATGTAGTGTTGAAACATGATTGCAGTTGTGTATCGATTTTTAATGTTTTCGTTTTAACATCCTAAAAGTGAACATTCAGAAAATCCTAAAAGTCAACACTCAGAGACGACAGGATGGTTCATGCTGACGCAATCGTCAGACGCTCTATCTCTGATATTGAGTACGTTATTCCATAAATATAGCACACTTTAAAACTATATTTCTTCATACATACATACATAAGCTCAAAGTAACGACAAACTCTTATTTACGAGACAAGGAAGCAAAAAACGCGTCGTAGCTCGTGACGTCACACATGACCACGCGAGCGTTAAAACGAGAAGTATTAATACAACACATTTATTTCGTCTTCGAGTTTTGATTTTAAAGAAAAGAATAACAGCTTGATGATGAGGACATGACGTTCTTGAAAGTACTAGCTGCTCTAAAAATGCACCAGATCTAACTGACAGCAATTTTATACATAAGGATCGCAACATTCAGTGGATTGTTAGTTGGTTCGTGCTTATATTAAGTCTGTTAGCGAATAGAATGTCTGTTTTATGCATTCAGTAATCATCACAATATTTATGAAAGAAAACGATTGTAAATTATGGTTCGAGTAATCATGCAATGTTGATTTCTATGTCCATGCTGTTTATATCTACAAAACTGTGATATCTGTGCGATGGCAAATTTTAAACAATGTATATATATATATATATATATGCGAGTGTGTGTGTGTGTCTTGGTTTCACACATCGATTGGTAGCTGACCCGCTATACTATCCACATTGATAATTTGTTTATAGCGGTGAAGGCTTGTGAATAATACTCCATAAATATCGGGATAACAGTGAAAAGAGAAATTCTCTAGAGTCTCCGACAACATATCCAGACAAACCTCCTCAGCGTTGAATTCAAAGTTTTCTCCCTTCTCGATTGGCTTCCACGATAGAAATACGCCAAAATGCAATCGACCAAAATTACTTAGACGCATATACACATATATGGCACGGTGGGGTAATGGATAACGGCTTGAATTGAGGAATCGGAGAGCCGAGGTCGAATCCATTACATTCACTTACGTGCTAATACCCTTGGGAAAGGTGTGAATATATATACATACATATATATATATATATATATATATATATATATATAAATAAATACACACATACACACACACACATATATATATATATACACACACACACACACATATATATATATATATATATATATATATATATATATATATATATATATAGAGAGAGAGAGAGAGAGAGAGAGAGAGAGAAAATGAGAGACAGAGAGATGAGCTGTGATACAGCAAAACAATCTGTATGTGGATGAATATATATATATATATATATATATATATATATAGAGAGAGAGAGAGAGAGAGAAAATGAGAGACAGAGAGATGAGCTGTGATACAGCGAAACAATCTGTCTGTGGATGACTGTATATATATATAGAGAGAGAAAAAGACACACACACAGACAGAGGGAGAGATCTGATGTGATTTAGCGAAACAATCTGTCTGTGGATGACTATATATATATATATATATATATATATATATATATATATTTATTATAATTTTACTCATTATATATTACTTTCGTTCCCACCGCATCGGATATATATATATATATATATAGATAGATAGATAGATAGAGAGAGAGAAATCAAATGGCAGGGCTAGATCGATAAAAAATAGATAACGTGTAATATCGAACACATAACGGTATTCAAATTGCTCATAGTAAGTAAAGTGGTAAAAGACACCATAGTGAGATCATTTGATTTCTCGTCTCGCTCCCAAAAACTGAACATAAGTAAATCATCTAAGACAGAAAGACCCTGTGACACGTAGGAATGTTATAGAAACTTGAGGGTAAAGAGGGAAAGTGGAGACCTTTTGGTGTCGCCGGAGTAAAGTTCCTGTACGAAATGAAAAGTTTTAAAAAGACTGAATGCATGAGAGCGGTGAAAACTTTGTAAGTGACGTCAGGACGTGCAGAACAAAGATGGCGATCTGTAATGTGTTGATGTGGATTAGTATACATTCGTTGAAATGTGGGCTGCTGCATTGCGCCTAATGTTGTTAGTGGTTGGCCAGATAATAATGGCGCCCTGAAAGCTGTTAGCGATTCTTTGACACCGGATTCATTTACTGGGTAAGTGCTCGCTATTCTTCTTTTCAATGTCGTCATGGTGTTCTCTCATTCATCACATCGCTACTTTTTCGAATGGCCTTTTAATAATAAGAATAAGGATAATAATAATAATAATAAGAAGAAGAAGACGAATAAGAAGAATAAGAATAAGAAGAATACGAATAAGAAGAATAAGAATAAGAAGAATACGAATAAGAAGAATACGAATAAGAAGAATAAGAATGAGAATACGAATCACAAGAATAAGAATAAGTAGAAAATGAATAGGAAGAATACGAATACGAAGAATACGAATAAAAGGATGAAGAATAAGAAGAATAAGAAGAATACGAATAAAAAGAATAAGAATAAGAAGAATACGAATACAAAGGATAAGAATAAGAAGTATAAGAAGAAAATAATAAGAATACGAATAAAAAGAATAAGAAGATTACGAATAAAAAGAATAAAAATCATAAGAATACAAATAAAAAGAATAAGAATGCGAAGAATAAGAAGAATATGAATAAGAAATAATAATAATAATAATAATATGAAGAAGAATATAAGAATAATAATAAAAAGAAAACGAGTATTACTACGGTTTGAGGAAGAATTGACATCTCGAATAAAGAGTAAATGACAAAAAGGTCAAAAAGAGTAAGAAATAAAAAAAAGAAAAAGGAAATTGAAGAAAATGAAAAGATGGAAGTTACAATTAGAAAAGAGCGCGGGAAGAAAGGAAACGTGGAAGGCAAAGAAGAATGCGTTTAAGCAAATTGAAGAATGGTGCTGGATCTAATGAAAGCAAAATAATGGAAAAGCAAGTGGGGTAAATTACAGGAGGACTGCAGGGAAGAAATGAAGAAAAATAAATAAGACTGAAAATCGAGGAAATATTTCACAAAAAGAAAAGTTATCAAAATGACCAAAAACATAAAAGTAAAATGATCTGTGATGGGAAGAATGGTGCTGAAGATAAGGTAACAAAACAAGAATAGTTTGAAGAATAATTTAGATGGACAGAAGAAAGAATACAGCGTTTATAAAAGAAAATGGAAAAGGTAAATTTATAAGAAAATTATAAGAAACGATAAGCTCAGGAAAGATAAAAGCAGAAATAAATGATCGAAAGCGAAATTAGATGATGATGATTAAAAGAAAAAGAAGAAAAAGAAGAAGATAAATAAGAAGCAGAAAAAGAAGATGAAGAAGAAGAAGTTATATTTACGAGTTGAAATAGACGTGCAATTTGAATAAGTGGACAATAATGTTACAATAAACAATGACAGGCAAATAGACGGGAAATTGAAAGAAAGAATAAAAGAAGGAAATAAAAATAAAGTCAGAGAAAGATGAAAACGGTGGAAGTTGTAAGAAGATGATGATGATGATGATGATGAAGAAGAAGAAGAAGAAGATGAAGAAGATGAAGAAGATGAAGAAGAACAACAAGAAGAAGATGAAGAAGATGAAGAAGAAGATGAAGAAGAAGAAGAAGAAGAGGAGAAGAAGAAGAAGATGATGAAGAAGAAGAAGAAGAATGAGAAATCAAGGCTAAGAAGAAAAAATATAAAAATAAACTAAAAAAAAATGGAATGATAATGACGACAAAGAAAAACAATCCTAGGAATAAAAGAGAAATTTTATGTAGAAAACCCAAAAGTTACCCATATAGAATTTGCTGGACGAAGGTTAGCAGGAATATCATAAAGAAGCAACATTATCAGATCTGTATATCACCAGGCAATTATAGAAATCATGAAGTAGGCAGAATCATGTACACTGGAGCAATATTTGTGTTAACATGCTTTTGGGCGCTTGCGTTTCTCTCAGACCACATCAAATTACGCTTTGAACTGGTTTCTGTCTAACTCCAGTTGATTTATATTTTAATCTTCTGATCATCGAGACTTGTCCGAAAACTTTCTCGTACTTTGGTGGCGACTCTGGGTCTGGTGAGTAAACGAAACTAAAAGATTCGTTCATGTCAAAAACGGTCCGTGGCCAGGATATATTTCTTTCAATTCAGAAAGCCAAGAAAAAAAAAAGAAAAAAAGGGAAGAGTTCATTTTCCGCTTACGTGCGATAGGGTGGATGTTGCTGAAAATTTGTCGGCTGACCCCCTTCTCAAAATTTGATCAAATGACAAAAGATAATTTTTATGTTATCCCTCAGGATTTTTCAGCACACACTCGCAAATAGATAAGTCGTGTACTGAAAACTCCCCAGGCTGACACGTTTATCAAAAGTTGACAAAATACCCAACAAAATTTATTTGGCAAGTATTCTTCGTCGACGGAGAAGTTTTTTTCAGAACAGAACATTTGCTGATAGACAGACATATACATAGATAGATAGATAGATAGATAGATAGATAGATACTGTTGGGTTCTGTAAGTTTCACAGTATGACCTATGACTCAAAGTCTTACAAATGAACCAAGATATTTTATTCCTAATGTATTCCTGTTCGAATCGAGAGCTTTTTCCAGCACTCAATTGCTCTCTCTCTCTCTCACACTCACACACACACACACACACACACACACACACACACACACACATATATATATATATATATATATATATATATATATATATATAAAGTGAACATTGAAACATTGTTTTATGCTCGACACAATCGTCAGGCGGCCTGACTATTGCGTCCAGCATGAAACAGCCTGTCGCTTCTGAGTGTTGATTTCAACGTTCCCTTTTATATTTTTATTTACATGCGATCTATCTCTGATATTAAGCACTTCATCCCATAAATATAGCACACCATAAAACTATATATATATATATATATGAAAATAGATAGATAGATAGATACATACATACATACATACATACTCCGGATAATGAAAAGTACTCAGCGCATTCAACATTTGAAAAATATTAACCGAAGCAGGAAATATTATCGTTTTTGAAAGTCCTCTTAGCCACGCCAATAACTTTTCAGGATTCCCTTGCGGTTAGAAAGATAGATAGTTACTAAGAGGTGATGAAAAGTTCTAAGCGCATAGCACATTTCAAAATCAGAGGAAATGCCAAAGGAATTCTTTTAGGATGGATTTTTGAAAGCACCGAATAGAGTTTAGCACCTCCTGTCAGATAGATTAACAGATACATATATAATAGCTGTCGTATTTTGACGTGCTGAAAAATTTCCCATGGAACAGGGTTTGGGAATTAAGAGATTTCTAGAACGGTTACCAACCAAGGCTGAATAACCCAGACTGGTATACTATTTAACATTTTTCAAAGGTATTTGCAAAAAAAAAAAGAAAGAATTAAGTGACCGATCGGAATTCGAACTCATTTCGCCAAATTTCAGTTCCAAACCACTAACATGTGCATTCAGCCAATTGGCGGTAATATGTCAGCAATGTATACTGAGATTATATTCGCGTATGGTTTTCATAAAATCGTAATGACACACAGCAACAATGTGAAGAAAACCAGAGACAAGCAGATGCAAGATATCCAGTGTAGAACTACACTTCTGTTACATCAGAATTTCTACTTCTCCTAGACGGAAACAATTTCAAAACTTAGGATCAAATTCTACAAGTTGGCTAACCGTGCGTCTGGCCAACAACGCAGATATTTCCACCTTCTGCGTATATATATATATATATCTATATATATATATATATTTGTTAGGTAATGAAATGTTTGGTAATCTGTATGGATAATCCCAAGGAGGATGTAATCCAGAGAGCTCAATGTAAAAACAGAGCGAATATTAGTTAAATAAAAACAAAATAAAAAACCTTAAAGGTCTATTGATTATATTTTATTTCTCCTGGAATGGCAATTTTTTCCTGATTCCTCAGATCACATTTTCAATACATAAATAATGGTTCACGGTCCACATTCTAAAATTTAATCAGATGGACAAAGATAAGAAGCACGTTTCAACACCTTGACATATATGTGTTCAAGTACTTGCGAGAGTGTCTGTATTTACAAAGATTATTTCACAGTTGCATCCAGTATGGATGAAAGTCCCTTTAGATGTAATAAATTCAGAGAGCTAGGTTTTAATCAATATCCCAAAGGCCACCGTAAAATATAGGGATTTTTCTTAATCTTAGCACAATTTCGTTTGGCACAAAGCATGAAATACAATTTTGATCTTCTTCGTGATAGTCTACGGGAATAGATTGCTTTTCAAAACTCTCAGGCGAGGTACTTTTTATCGATATATAGATTAGTCTATTTCGATGTAATGACCGCCTAGTAGTAGTGGTAGAATACAATAATACTGTATAAGACTAAACTGATGAATATATATCTACAGGATTGGGGCGATTTGTGTGTCGGTTTATTTCCTGGGTTTTGTCATTACTGTATATGATGATGGCGTGGGTGAGCTGGCTTGTATAGGTGATGCAATTATTTGCCAATAACACCTGCATGAGACGCGGAGAATCTACGCAGCCAGTCATTGTGAATGTGTGTAGTTTTGGTAAATTTTGACAAACGGAATGGACCGTACTGCACCTGTGTGAATAGACAATCTCTTACGAAGTAACCATTTTGATGCGAGCTCGTGTTCTGTGTGATCATCAACACGAAAAAACATTATTTACAAAAAAGGGAATGTGTCTGTCACACAGAACACGAGCTTGCTCCAAAACGGTTACTTCGCAAGAAATTGTCTATTCACACAGGTGCAGTACGGTCCGGTCAGAATGTCAAGATATACTAAAAACGCACAGTTTCTTTGAAATATATTGTTTACCTGAGACATATATATATATATATATATATATATATATATATATATATATATATATATATATATATATATATATGTGTGTGTGTGTGTGTGTGTGTGTGTGTGTGTGTGTGTAAATATTCAGATATAAAATTATCTGTAAAAAGACATTATAAATAAGGGCAAAAGAAAAAACTCTTTTTTACCAACGTGCGTAGCCCTCACACGCACACAGGCACAGACACACACACACACACACACACACACACACACACACACACACATATATATATATATTCTGTTTATACGATATTTTTATAGATACAAATATTTAAGTAAATGTTCTGTTTATAAAAACAGTATATATATAAAAAAGACCTTATCCAACTGGAATTTATAAACAGGAATCAATACATTCATTTGTAGGTTCGAGGTTAATGTATTTTATTAAAACTTGTTTGCGAGAGTGATTCTTGCCATTTATATCATTAACTTCACTATCTGCTTTTTGTATGAATGATTCATGTAATGTAAATTGGATTGCAACAGATACTTGATATTAAAATAACTGATCCGATGTGCAAATTTCTTATAATAACAGTGACATTCCTCTATTTATTGAACAATTTCGTTCATGCCACATTGAGTGAAAAAAGAACAAAAAAAAAACAAAACAAAAACAAACCTACATCTACAAAAGAATTCTCATATTACTATATTAGTACAAAAACGCACATTCTTAAAATTAAAAAAAAATATATATAATAATTCAACCTCAGAGTTGCAACCGCACGCTCCAAAATTTCTTACAGTTAACATATTTCTAAAAAAACATATTTCGGATTACATCTTATCTTTCGTTGTCCTGTTATTACCTGGATGTAAAAAAAATAACATATCTCTTTCCATGAGGATGCTTGTATGCACAAATGAAAGCTTGTAGTTAAAAAAGACCTTATACAACTGGAATTTATAAACAGGAATCATAACATTCATCAACGGGTTCGAGGTTAATGTATTATTATTAAAAATTGTTTGCGAGAGTGATTCTTTCCATTTATATCATTAACTTCACTACCTGCTTTTTGTATGAATGATTCATGTTATATATATATATATATATATATATATATATATATATATATATATATATATATATATAGATATATATAGATATATATATATATATATATATAGATATATACCGGGTGTAACAGCAAAATTCTCCAATTTTTAGATTAATCATAGAACCGGTGTATCTTAGAAATGATTAAATGTATCTTAGTGGAATTCTCTGAGGTGTTTATAACACTATTGCGAACAATAAGAATGTATTTTGCTCTTAGCTGAATTGATGATCCGTCTTGCAGTTGTGACCTTCTGATCTAGTTTTCCTCTCTAATGTTCCCTCTTTTTTAATCTTATTCACCGACCTCTTGATGGTTAGCGAACGCATGTGAAGATGGATGCCAGAGTATGAATGTTACTGCCATTACTGAAAACCTGAATGATCATTTTTGTCTCATCATTGTTCAGTTGGGAATACATAGTGGACTGACACAAACTGATTTTATGCTGTTCTTTTTCTAGCTGAATAACTCAAATAGTTTTTCAGTGATTCTTACGACAAATGGTCTCAAGATGGCTATACGTCTTACCTGAAGACCCGGAAAAAAAAGAAATCCAATTAGTTCAGTGTCTTTTTTAGATATTAAAATTATGTGGGATGGAAAATTAACCTATGCTGTTTCACGATTTGGACAATTTTGATGTTACACCTGATATAAATTTCTCTCTCTCTCTCTCTCTCTATATATATATATATATATATATATATATAAACTTATATATATGTGTGTGTGTGTATGTATATATATATATATATATATATATATATATATATATATATATATATATTTATATATGCTCCTGAAAAATTTATTTCGGTTGAGCTCTCTGGGGAGGATGTGTGGGTTTGTAAACAGTGACTATTACGGCTAATAATGCAAGACTCTTCGGTAAATCGAATCGAGTTCTCTCAGTCACTGTGTGTTTATCTAAATATAAATACGCTTAAATTCACCTTCTTCTCTGCCGTGCGCCAATGGCTTCACGGTAAAATTTCCGACTGACGCGAATTCAGCCCGTTTTCGAGTCTAGCCTGAGGCAACCGGATGTCTAGCTACACTGAAGAGTGTGATACAGCGAAACAGTCTGTCTGTGGATGACAATATATATATATATATATATATATATATATATATATATATATATACATATATATATATATATATATATTTTAAATATATATTTTATATATATATATATATATATATATATATATATATTATATATATATATATATATTATATATATATATATATATATCATACAATCGGAATTAATATACCATATTGTAAATTATCATTTTCACCTTGTAAATTTAAATTTACAGCAATTTTCAAACTGTCAATGAATGACAAGGCAGTCATTGTGACGAAACTACTTTGTAATGTGCGTAGGAGAAAGGGCGTAGTTATTTCTCTTCATTAATTTCAAATCTGTGACCCTTTTCCTGGAGCTACTTATCCAGCGAAAAACACAAATCAGATCACCTTCTCATGTTAACTTTCCGAGAGATAGGAAAAAAATCATTTCGTTACTGAAAAAATATTTGTTTATCTAAATTCTAAATAAAAAGCCACGCTATTTTCCGTCCGTTGGCCGGTCGCTGTCTTTGCGAAAACAGAAATCAGCTCTCCTGCTTGTTATGACCGATCGATTTTCATAATCTTAACCGTCGCAACGGATTCATTTTTTGTTTTCAATTCTCAATTTATCTTCATAAATGAATTTAAAAACAACATTAAGACGTTGAATCGTGAATTTGAGAGGATTAAAATAAAATAAATAAACATAATATGTCCAGGTTATATATATATATATATATATATATATATATATATATATATATATATATATATATACATATATATATAAAGAAATACAGTTTTAAGGCGTGCTATATTTAGCGGATAAAGTGATCAATACCAGAGATGGAGCGTATGTCAATATAAATGTAAAAGTGAACATTGAAGTCAACACCCAGCGGCGACAGGTTGCTTCATGATGGACGCAATCGTCAGGCATGAAACAGCCTGTCGCCTCTGAATGTTGACTTCAATGTTCAATTATATATATATATGTATATATATATATATATATATGTATGTATATATATACATATATGTATATATATATATATATATATATATATATAAATATATATATATATATATATATATATATATATATATATATATATGGCATTTCTAAAGAATTAATGTGTTTATTTTTTATCCAACATTTTTATTACTTAAAACGTTATTTTAGTGGATACTCGTATTTGAAATAGAGGTCCTCTTATATTTTTTTATTTAAACATTTTATGCTACGTCTTGAACCTTTGCTCCGAGGCACCACATGACTTCTATATTGATATATTTGGGATTTACCCAAACATTTTGCGGGTCAATTTGACTTGTAGTTCCATGTCTCCAGTCGCGTTGCCAGATTTAATTATGAGGGCATTTACTTCTTCCACTTCGCCGTATTTTGAAAAGAAGGTCCCCATACGGTCCTCGCAGATATCCAATGGCACTCCATGAACTGTGATTTCCGTCCTTCGGGAGCCCATGTACACCGTCTGGATTCTTACACTTTTCGCCGTCAAGATACTTCATGTCAACTCTTTTGCCTCCTGCTCGGTAGCCAGGTGAATGTCCCACATAGCATTGGACCTCCTAGCTAACACTTTCGGTTTGATATTAAGGCTCTTTAAAGCCTCTTCTATGGTTTCCCTACTGACCCCAATTAATTTCGGACTCTTTACATTGGTGGCCAGGAGGGATACTCTCCGAGCATTAACTGCTTCCAAAACCTCGCGGATGGTGAGGAACTCGTTGTCTTTAAAAGATTCCCCGTATTTTCCTCTTTGAACGGCATAGTACGCTGCTTCTATCTTCCTCGGCCTATTTTCTGACAAGCCCGTTTAAGGAAGTGACATCGCCGGTGGTGAATCCAAATCCAAACCACCATGGCCAAACAAATAAAAATTCGCCTTGTTTAGCAATTGTATTATTGTTATGGTCCAGGTTAGGACCAAGGAAGAACAACACGAACACAAGAGTCGAAATAACGAAGATATATTACACGGAATAATAATACAAGATGTGGAAGGTCTGTCAGTGTGGTTTGGAGTGAACTACCATCGGCTCGACTCGATTCGTCCCTTTCTCTTGAGTGGCGTAGTATACATAGTGTTAGGAAGAGTTCATTCTTTAATTATAGGTAAGGCCCGATAAAAATTATGAAACAAAAATTTAAATGAAAAAGAAAATCAAACTGGGTTTACAATGACGTGGGAAATAAAAACAGATACAAAAGAATGAAACTATTAAATTTTACAAGCAACAAATAAACACGTAACAAAAAAGAAAAAAAATATATTTGGGAGGGGCGTAAAAAAAAGCAAAAAAGGAAATACACTGAAGAAAGCAAAACATATCTAAAAAAATGGGCAAAATGAAAACAAGTACACAAAAATAAAAGAAAACTGAAATATTCAAAAGTTTCAAAGAGAACACAAAATAAAACGATAAACTTAACAATTCTTAAAAAATAATTGGAATTTCTCGTCAGGCGAACGTAGTGTGGACTAGAAAAAAACTTCCTAGGACACAAGCCAACTCAAGGATCGGCTGTCCTATCTTCAGAATAGTTATATATAAATTTAAATGCTGTTGTGATGCATAGGACGGACCAATCAAAGGCTGGAAACTCGCTTTATGTAACACGTGACTGCCTATTTGCGTTCTAGTGGCCAAAATCGTATGAAAAGAACCACTCAATCTGTGCACGACTTTTCGATTGGACAACATTTATTGGACAATCATGACAGTGCCGCTGATTATAATAACGTTTTTTTTATTTTACATAGAGCTCTCTGCCTACCATGTTAGAGTTCTTGAGGTCCCGTCTGTATTAATTTTCATCAGCGAAGCCCATGTAAGCAAAAGGAACACTTCATTTGTTCCTTTCGTTTTATCGAGTGAATATGGGTATTTTTTCTATTTAATACTCTTTGTTTTGGAGTATTTTATTTTGTTTTTAGCATTCAATTTTTTTTTTACAATTAAAATCTATTTTAAACGTGTCCCAATTATCCCTCCTCATCCGTTATTTACAAATGTGTCATTGATTAACGTTCATCTTTTGATAAAGTGTTGACCGAAAGGGGTCTCCTAAAGGTAAAATGGCGTCTCCTGATAAGTATATAGAAAGGTATCGCAAATACTCATGCATCGTATTCGATAATCAAGGATATGTAAAACCAGATAGAATCGAAACAGATTTATCAGTTAAGTAATCAGCCTATTGAGTGAGAGAAAATCGGCGGACGTGATTGTTAACTTCAAAGCCGAGAGACAGACATGAAGAACAAACACGTGGATACGGCATGTGTGTCTGTTTTATAGACAAAGAACTCTTGGTTAAACTTGCGATTTGAAAGAAAATTTTTAAAAAAGTAATTAATTTTTTTGAAAAGCTATTCATAGGCGTTTAGAAGAACAAACGTTCATAATTAAATAGTTTGTGGTGGGGAGAATGAGAACAAAATGTAAGGAAGATTCTGCAAGGAGAAATGCAAGAATCCAGACAAAGCATTTTAATCACGAAAGAATGATCAACACTGACACATATATAATGGAGATACTTTATGCAGCAGGTTTGCATCTTTTCCTGCCACTGAAAAGAACTTAAAATAAACTGAATCGAACGAAGACCTAAATGCCGTTTACCTGCGTTAATCCTTTTAGGTTTTTTTTTAGATAAAAAATTGACGTTTCGTGGGTAGAAGAAGCAGCCATGTCACTGAGATAGCAGAACCGGACGGAACTGTAAGCCGATAATTAAGATGAATATCAGGTCGAATGTTCTCTCCCTTTATTTATTTTTCATTATTTATTTTTGCAGATTTGTGAATGGAAGACAAGACGGGTGTTTGAAAATAACGAAGGTGATAATGATACGTAATTAAAGTTGAGTCTAATTTGATTCGTAGAGATTCTGACCGAGAGATTTAAATGCGAGATAAAATGGCCGATAATTATGCTTAAATGAATAAAAAAAAGTGAAATCTGAAGGCGATAGAAGAAAGTTGATCAAAATCGAAATCGGGTATAAAGAAAATAAAAGCAAACGGGGAATAACTATGACATTATGATTTATGCCCTCGGGTATATTTGGCGAACGCTATCTTTGATAGCAGAATGAGACAGTTGCGTTACTAGTTTAGTTTCCACGGGATTTAGGAGACCGACATACTTTAATTTTTAACTGCAAAGCCACGGGCTGGGTTACTTGTTTGCCTCTTTAACTTTTAGATGTGCGAGTCCGTTCATTTAGAAAAACCTGCCAACTTACTCTTAGCTGAGAATAAGTTGGCAGGTTTCTTCATTAATTCAGGACATGGATACAGTAATCGTTGTATCCTTCCATTAATTATAGTCTTCAGCACTATAAACAACTAATTATAGGAGGTGGTGTAATGGATGGCGGCTCGGATAGAGGAATCGGAGTGCCAAGTTCGAATTCCAGTCAAATCCATTACGTTCACTTACGTGCTAATACCATTGGGAAAGATATAAATCCTCTTCTTCTACACCCCTTCAGCTGGTCTACCGCAGAAAGAAATGGCAACCTACTGCGGGAAAGAAATCTGCAACATCCGTCATTTATCGAAAGACCACATATGACTGACTGACTGAGCTAACCTGATAGAGTTGAATAGCAATTTATTACGTCGGTAACTCATTCGAACAGACTGGAACCGTCTTCAGAATTCTCGCCTTCTACACTCTTTCCTTGGTGTGGGGGGACTTATTCTGTAATTCAAACTTTCTATGTCCGTATGATGGAGGTACGGTGGAGTTAAGGATATCGGCTAGGATTGTGGAATCAGAGAAACAAGTTCGAATTCCATTTGTATTCTTTGCAACCACTTACGTGATAATACCCTTCTGAATGTTATGCCTCCACCACTTCTCTCCCCAGAGAAAATAGATGACCAGATTGGACCCTATAGCCTTGATTGTTGACTAGTATCGGAGAAAGAAAACTCTGTATACAGGCCATCCTGGCTATGGGCGCGCTCCGTCATACTGACTTACTCAGAAAACAGTTGCAACAAAGAAAATAATATCTGTCCTCCTACATGACAGTGAACGCTTTACAGACTTTAAGAAAAAAAATGAAGTTCTACAGAAGGATGCTGAGAATACACTAGAGAGAACAAGGAACAACGAAGTTTTAAAGAAAAGGGAAACAATTAGTGTACTTATGCTTAGATTCAGAAAGAGTGGAAATGTCTAGGGTAAAACAGGGAAAGAAGGTTTGGAGAATTTGGCTTAAGTAGAGATACGACTTAGGTTTCCCTCTTGACTAAAGTATAAAGATGTCTTATATCTACAACTATACTAAATTTAAACCAAATTCATATTTATAATTAAAAGAAAAAACTTGTAGTTCCAATAAATGAGTTATTTTATGGAAATATTTCGACTAGCAGTTGCCAGTCTTGGTCTCTCCTGTTAGTCGAAATATTTACATAAAATAAATCATTTTCGTTGGAACTACAAGTGTATTCTTTTAATTATGCAACTATTAACGCAGTCAAGTATCCTAACTCAAATCTATATTTAACTATTGACTGAAGTATAAATATGAACTATTTTTTATCCATAGACTGATGTTTAAATATGATTTCTGTGTACCTATTGTCTCAAGTAAAACATAATCTATATTTCCTTATATAGAAAAATGAAATCCTGTCTATAGAATCTTTTTTATTATTAATTTCACCCCAAAGCAATAAAACCATTAAGACACAAGGGGTTACGGATTGTTACATAATATAAAGGGAAAACACTATTAAAGAGAGAGTATAATACGAAAACAGAAGATAACAATTGATATCGTATTTAAATTTTTAAAGATCAAAATTGACTGTGGAGCAAAAAGCCGGAAGAGAGTTCCACGAGCGAGGAAGGCGAGCGAAGAAATCTTTAGCATTAAACTTACGGCAACATCTAGACATTTCATGTGTAAAAGGGTGAGACATTTCCTTGAGACCTAGTATTGCGCTTAAAGGAAAGTACACCAGCATAATTAGGATGCAAATATTTATAGGAAATGCACAGTAAAGCTGCCTTAAGGTGGGGAGAAAGGGACTGAAACCAAAATGCAGTGTCAGGACCAATAACAGTAAAAATTCTGTTATTTTTTTAAAAGCATTTTACCCCAAGCAATGCGGGAGTTCTACTCGCATGCAAGGGGTTATAGAGAGTGCGTGCAAGTGTAAAGAGGCGTGATTGAGGAAAGGATAAAGAGAAGAACGGGGAATTATATCAAGGCATCAGAAGATGTCGACTGATATTACATTTGAATATTTGAAGACTATAACTGCCAGGGAAGCAAGTAAGCGGAAGGGAGTGCCGCAGACGGGAAGTGCGAGCTATGAAGCTATTGGAGTAGAAGAGACGGCTACATTTAACCGTTCCAACAGTAAAAAATTTGGACTGAGATGTCGAACTAGTGTCACGTTTAAATTCATCGGAGCAGTTGTCGTGAAATTACTTGTAGAAAGGATATGGGTAAGCGACGGCACGTCTGTGAGAAAATGACTGTAGTCGAAATGCCAGACCAGGACCAACGGCAATTCGTATCCGTCTTTAGATTTTGTCGAGGACCTTGAGAATAACAGCGGGGGGCTTCAGACCATATATGGCAGCAGGATTCCATGCAAGGACGAATGGTTGATTTATAGATTTGAAGGAGAAAAAACTTTCTGGCCCTACACAGAGAAGCACTTTCCTTGCGGCAGATGAAGATATTGATTCAATGTATTGGGTCTATCTTAGGTCAGCGGACAGTATGAGACCAATCAGGTGCAGACAGGTGCTCTCGTTGAGCATCAGACATTCTAATAGGAAGCAGGGAAGGTACTCTGTGGTCGGTAAATGAGAGCAGTTTTTTTTTAGACATTAAAGTTCAAACACAGATTGGATGTCCTTTTCCAGAGCAACGGCCAGATTAGTTTTGTCAGCGATACCAGATTTGCAATTGAGACAGGAGTAAATGTTAGTGTCGTTTGCATAGATGCCTAATTGGGGATTGATGGCATCAGGAAGATCGTTAATGAAAAAGAAACAGCGTGCAACACAAGACAGAGCCTTGAGGAAAACCAACCTTCGTGAGAAAGTTCCTGGAAGAGAACCCGTTTAGGATGGCCTAATTTCACGGTTTAACAGGAATGATTTTATTAATTCAAATAATCGTTCTGAAATTAAGTATCCCTGAAGCCTACGAAGAAGGCTATCAATTGCTTTAGACATATCAAGAACTTCTCCGTTATTGTGAGGTGCTTGAGCGGTAGTTCGGGCAAACAGAAACCATATTGCTTGTCAGAAAGCAGATCATGGGATGTAATGTTCTTAATCATTTTTGTGTTGATTCAAGCTTCGAATACTTTGCTCAAGAGTGGTAGGAGAATGCTAGGACGGTAATTAGATGGGTCAGAAGGGTCTCCAGAGTTCTTAAGGACAGGGGCAATAGATGAGGTCTTCCAAAAACCTGGAAAGCAAGAATCGTTGAGGCAGTAGTTATATAGTTTGGAGAGAACAGGAACCAGTTCAGGAGTACATTTCTTTAGGACAATGGCTGGTATCCCGGCCGCACCACTAGCTTTATGGGAGTCTAATCTAGAGATGATGCGCAATACCATCGATCGGGCTATGTGCATCTTGCTCAATGGAGACTCAGTTCTATGGTGAAAATCGGGTGTGAGTACACCGGATGAGTCGAGCGTTGAAAAGGATGATAATTTCTGAGCAACGCATTCAGCCTTATCAGCTGAGGAAGTAAGGACCTCAAATTGATTGAATGAAAGAGGTATTGTGGATTTGCTGTTGTTCAGTACGCTCTTGCAGAGATGGTAATTATCTTTAGTACCGAACTTGCAAGATGAAATATGTTGTTTCATTCTTTCAGCAAATAATGATTTTGCTGCATTGAAGACTCGCTTGAACTAATTACGCGCAGAGACAAAGAGACGTCTGTTGCAATCAGACATTTCGCTACGGTAGAGGCGGAAGAAGTGATTCCTATGTGCAAAAGCAGCTGAGCAAGCAACTGAGAACCAAGTTGATGTACGCGATTTAACTTTATATTTTGTTGCGGGGATGAAAGACTCGATGCCTACTTTTACTCAGGAGGACACCACAGAAGTGCATTTTTGAACGAGGAGATTATAGACCACATTCCAGGACACATCGCAAAGGAAATTAAGGAACGAGTCGCAGTCTGCTCGTAGATAACAGAAAGATGTCCTGTTGGTAGGAGGTTCTTTGCTGGGGGAGGAGTAGAAGGAGATGTCAATAGACACTACAACATGATCAGATGTTCCTAAACAAGAAACACGAGATGGGCCTCTATATCTGTTAAAGAGAAGTGGGTGGAGTATCGACCGGGCGATAGGTAAACCTATCTACACCAATTAGACAAGAAAAAGAAGAAAAAGCACGTAGCATACAATAATCTCATAAACATCGTGCGAAACACTGAGTTGGAACCGACATATGAAGTTTCAAGTGAGTTTAAATGCTAACGTGTACTTTGTAAAGAAGTCAAGAATTACTCTACGACGGTAATCTGGCATTCATTTAAGAAAGAATGTCCAAACGACCTCATATTCAACAGAATTCACAATAGAAAGTAAAATAACAAGTGGGGGTAGACTGAATTCACTACCATTAGAAATAAAAGACAGTTATGAGAACTAAAAGAATAAGTGACAGCGAATAAAACACATTAATACTTAAGTAAATAAATAAAAATTTAGAGGAAAAGATCGAAACAGTAAATAAAAATGTATAGAATGAAATTTAAATATATTTTAGTTTGACAGACTACAAGATCTAAAAAGCATGTGGTTCTTAGACGATAGTGAGGAATGGAGTGATATTTTCCCGAAGAGCACCAGACCATATGTGGCATCAGTATACAAAGCAAAGACGAACGTTTATATGTCTAACTATATCCTAATAGTAGAGGCCTGGACATTTGACATGATGGTGACAATGTAACGAGAGGCCTATAGGAATATATATTTTTTTCAACCATTAAAATGCCATCAAAGCTTTTGCTTGATAACCAATCATTACAAGAATAAATACACCCAAAATATTTACGGAGGTAGTTGTAGACCAATCACGTGCTATTTTTTTTAACCTCTTAGAAAATAAGAATAATAACTCCCTTCACCACTCCCGAAAATTCGAGAAAAAAGATTTTCGCGAGCCAGTGTGAAGTTATTTTCTAAGCAATGAAATCCTCGTCATCAAAAAGTTCACATCTCTATGTGAAATTAGATTTTGAATCCCCTTACGGATATAAAAATAGGAGCATACAGTAATTCCGGAGTCCAGTTTGATCCAACGTGCGTACTCCGCCCCCGCATTCACACACAATGGAAGGGAGACAGCCAGAAGTCAAGGACGGCTATGCACACAATAGATTGGATTAACCAGCAAGCGGCGACTAAGCCTTTGTCTACGAAGTCAAAAACTCATTAGGCTGACCGTCATGAAGTAAATATGCTCATACGTTTCACAACGAACTAAGAACACTTAATTACTTGATAAAACAAACTCAGATGTAAGGAAAATTGATCACTTTGTTATTATTGAATATTTTTGAGAAGAATATATTAATGTTATTTCAATTGATATTCTGCTTCAACCTTTCATTCAGAAAATTACCGTTTATATATTTCATTTAAAGTATATGTTGTTAAATATTTAGAATCTGGACACTCAGATAGCAAGAGAACCTGGGTAAACAGATCGCAACAGGCCGAGCTGAGTGCATAGAAAATTTTAAACTTTATCAAGACTGGAAAGTGAAGACTGATCATCTCTACTCCAGTTTTGGCTGAAATTTGGAAACTACGAGGTATTCGCAGCGGAAGCTCCAATACAAACATTTCCGAGTGTTTGTGTGTAAATCGGATGAGGGTACAGAGGATTTGGAAAGAGTTGGATGAGGCTAATGGTGATTACAAAGATACGGTAGCTCGGAAAAAAACACTCTGATCCTTCTGATAATAAACGAACTCTCGAAGCTGATGGTGAGGGCTGCAAATTCAGCACGGATGTCTACATCAAGTGTCTTGAGGATGTAGTTCAGCCCTGGGCCAACAGAGTGGCTGCTGGAAGACCCTAGATCTGGCAGCAGGACAATGCTCAATGTCACACACGCATGAGAAACTAATCATGGCTGTCAGACAGTTTCTCTGATCACATCACCCCTTAACTCTAGCCAGATAACTCCCTAGAGTGCAACACCCTTGTTTATTATGTTTGGGGCACAGTTGAGCGAGAGACAAACAAAACTCATTGTAAAACTGTTATGGGTCCTTACCTATAACTACGGAATGAACTCTTCCTAGCATTATGTATACTACGCCTCTTAAGAGAGAGAGAGAGAGAGAGAGAGACAGACAGACAAACAGACAGACAGACAGACAGAGAGGGAGAGAGACAGAGAGGGAGAGGGAGAAGTAGAGGGAGAGAGACGAATCGAGTCGAGCCGATAGTAGTTCACTCCAAACCAGACTGACAGTCATACTAACACCTTCCACATCTTGTATTATTATTCCGTGTAATATATCTTCGTTATTTCTACTCTTGTTTTCGTGTTGTTCTTCCTTGGTCCTAACCTGGACATAACAAAAGCCAAAGATGAACTGAAAGCAACGATTATGGCGGCATTCAAAAACATAAACATGACGGTCTTCCTGAAGAGTTGCAGGAGATTTCGAAGTCGCCAGGAAACCGTGGTTGAAGCTAATGGCGATTGTATTGAGGGAATTTCATCTTTAGTATTTCAATATATTTTTCGAGTAATTTTGGTAAATATATCTGTTAAAATGTGATGCCAGTGCTGTTTTACTTTTGGGGGGTAATTTAAACGACAATTTATCCATCGGAACCTGTATTTTGGGACTACGCTGTCTATTGTGAAAAAATAAACCATTGCAAAATCATATAATTCCTGCAGGGATATATTGAGCAGAACATTTTTCCAGCATCTCAGTCAATAGGTTTTATATATGAATTCCACCGGAGGTGGGGGAAAAGACATCGATATAAAAGGATCCAAACGGGAATGATATATCGTAAACTCTCTTTATACCAAAAAGCCTTGACAGATTTAGCATCAAGTACGTTTACAATGTATGCTTAGTAATCTGAAATTATCTTTTGTTGTTGGTTATCTTCAACTATTTGGCCTAACTGCAGACAAATAAACGAACCTTGCATTCCACTAATTTCTGCAGAAAACAAGTGGCTGGTACTATACACATACACACACAAATATATATACACACATATCTACGTCTCTCTCTCTCTCTCTCTCTCTCTATATATATATATATATATATATATATATATATATATATATATATATATATATATATATATATATATATATATATATATATATATTATGAAATGGATAAAGTCCGGCAATTATTTAAAGACATTTTTATTTTTAACATTCTTTGTTTATAGATACAAGTATTTAAGTAAATGCTCTGTTTGTTTATAATAAACAGTATTAAATAACATTTACCGGCCTGAATGTCCGAGAAATTGTCATAGAAAATATTCGTTCTCGGACAAGATTCGAACCTGTATCCTATAGGGAACCGTCATATAACCTAACGCGCCTTAACCGATTCGGCCACTGAGGATCGTTCAGTTGGCAAGGCCGAATTTACTACTTATAAACTTCAATCTTTTATAATGCTTTTTACCTCAGTTTCGGGGTTAACTATTTGCCATAGCTTGGACCCTAACAAGTGCTACCACCCCGGGTCAGGGTGAACCTGGGAACCCCAGCAATTAAGAGGTGGTTCCACGCTTCTCAAAACCTACTGATCTGTGGCCTTGCTGTTGGACGTAGTTTAACGTCTTACCCAGGACGATGTTGGTTTGTCTGAATTATATATACACACACACACAGACACACACACACACACACACACACACACACACACACACACACACACACATATATATATATATATATATATATATATATATATATATAGATAAATAGATAGATAGATAGATAGATAGATAACACATATACAAATCAAATGTTCCAGACCAGCGGCCATCTTCAGCTGAGCGCCGAGCTTCAGCAAAGTTTCGGCCCATTAAGCTCAGTGGGCTGGCTGATGTTACGTTGCAACCTGTCTATGTTAGTTGGATGCGACTCGATAAGTATCTTTGGGTAATTCATACACAGCCTTCCACCGATTTTTCACCACAAGTCTTTATCACCTTATCCGGCTTTTGGGTACCAACACACTTGAGGAATCTCTTTAAGGAGGCAGCAGAAGATCCTCTATAGCCAACCTCAAATGGCAACAGGATGCCGCCATATCCTCTCTTAGTATCTATCTATCTATCTATATATCTATCTATCTATCTATCTATATTCAAACATATAACAGACAACGAATGTCTATTATGTTTGATCATGAGCCGGGTGAAAATAAAGTAAACAATTGTACAATATTTGGATATTTTTTATTATAGCATTCCTTGATTTTAAGCTTTCGGCACACATGGGCCATTTTCAGAGTACTTATGTAGACATCTTAACGAAGATCATATTGTTATGTTGTCAGCGGAGATTGCTGTGTGACGATAACGGTCGCGGAATAGCAGACGCAGATCGTAAATTTATGTTACGGTTCTATGACGTCATAACACGCGAGATGCATTACATTACTTCTAGACATATATTTGTGTTAATATTTTCTTCTCTCGCGTGTGTCTTCTTGAAATACGAACATAATTAAGCCGAGTAGAATGTATTCAATAATTCCTCATTAGCGGTCGACAAGCATATATTTAGGGGCGTTTCCTTTCACAATTTAAATCAAACTCCACATAAATTTTTAAAAATGACACTTTCATGCTCACTAGGAATTTTATATATTTTATTAGTCGAACATGGCCAGACATTGATTTTTACTCAATTAATATTTAAAATTATAATCTCCAGAAGAATCTCTAATGTTATTGTTTTTGATCTGGCATATTAGTCATTATCACATTGCACGAATGTAATTTTCATGTGCTTTTTTATTAATGCTTTCATGGAAATTGTGACGAACTTTCCTTTATAGAAGGAATAACTTTATGAATTTACGAGCAATACTAGATTGGCGGCTAGGTCTCATCATTTTACAATTGAAATGGCTAAATATAACCGTAAGTTCTATGCTAATAGTTTTTTTCTATCGCACTTCTCGCTTGTAGAACTCACTTCCGGTTTCTTAATTCCATGTCAACTATAATCTTCAAAAATTAAAATGCAATGTCAATCAGTATTTTCAGTCTTCTTAATTCTTGCTCTGTTATTATCAACTCTCCTTAATAGTATTTCTTGTTTTGTTATTATCTTCTCTCCATAATAGTATTTTTCTCACACTCCGTAACACCCCAGTAAACCCTTGCATCTTAGTGGCTTTATTCCCTTACTTAAGGAGAAATGATTAAAAAAATATTTCTCCCCTGAATAAATTATGAGTAAATCAGCATAGCATAAAGAATATCACAATTTCACGTGGTCTTAAATGTGTCCTTTAAGATCCGTTCCGAGTACTCACATGGCTTGGCGTAGAATACCCTATAGACGGTCCACATTACTGATGGATACTGGCAGACCGTGGTAATAAATCTTTCTAATGATAACATTCTTGATTCGTCTAAACCGGACTTATTTCTGTTTTTGCGCTAGTTTAAATATTTACGTTTTGGGTTCTCGTGTAAACCGTGCCGATATCGAATATTTATTTCTAGTGTAAACCTGACCAGTGTCTACCTTTTAACTTATGTCTATCCTAGCTATTAATTCTTTGTAATTTTGCCATGTAAGACGTATTTTCGATAGGAAATTAACCAGAAAATTGATATGTCGTTAAGCTAACCGGCCTAGCTAAAGCTATATTTGTTACGGAACATAATATACCGGGTGTAACAGGAAAATTGTCCAAATCGTGTAACAGCTTGAGATAATTGCCCATCCCGCAAAATGTTTAATATCTAAAAAAAAAACAAAAAAAAACACGAAACTGATTGACTTTTTTCCAGGTGTTCAGATAAGACATCTAGCCATCTTGACAAAACGTTTGAGTAATTCAGCAAGAAAGACAACAGGTTAAAATCGTTTTTTGCCAGTCCCTCTATGTCTTCCCAACTGAGCAATGGTGAAACCAAAAAATCTTTCTAACCTTCAGTAATGTTACCAACATTCATAATCTGGATTCAATCTTCGATGCTACGTACACGGACCTGACGCTTTTTTATTCCCTTCGTATTCCATTTATAAGGAGGAAGTTCTACTGAGACAGCTTCTTCCCCAGAACATTTACATTGGGCGAGCAGACTAGCTAGATTATGTGTGCCTATCATTCGGATCTTGACTTCTTCAAGTCTAAATTCAACCGTTATCTATCCAACACCAATTTCTCTCTTGTTGCACGCCTCAACAATAACAACCACATTTAGTAACAATCTATCTTGACTGGCTCATGAGCTTTGTATTGGGTGAACAAGAGTATAGAAAATATTGCTATTTATGTTTTATATAGAGGAGAATCTCTGAGATTTTACATCTAACACACGTATTCTTTACTATTTAAAATGTTAGCCTCTCACAGTTCAGGCCAGTAGTCTATATATGTTCAATACTGGGGTAAATTTATTGAGCCTGGTATGAACTTCTCAAAACGTGAAAGTTTACTGGACGTCTGCCATAATTCTATCCTGTGTACTAGGAAATGTAAAAGCGATGCGGTTGTGATTAGAATGCCGTGTGACCAGCAGACACAAAAGTTTCGATATTAGAGAATATAAAATATTTAGTTGCTATAATTCTGCCTGCGAAGTCGCATATCAAAGGCGACTAATCGCTCTGGGCGGAGATCTGATCGGGACCCACACAAAAATTATCACCAGCGAAAATGAAAAAAAAAAAAGAAGAAAAAAAAAGAGGATTAAGGAAGCAGAGTAAAACGCTATGAATTTTTATGAAGTGTTCAGTACTTTCCCCGTGTTCTCAAGCTCAAAGAAATCGCTTGCTGTGACTTTCAGTATGTGGTTCGGGGATCGGAGGTTGTGTTGATGGATACCTACCGTTGGAAGTCAGCAAGGGAGAGAAAGAAAGGAAGCGAGGGCAGAACGTAAACGACCACACCTCACTCTCTCTCTAAATACACACACACACACACACACACATATATATATATATATATATATATATATATATATATATATATATATATATATATATTAGAAATTATGTTGAGTGAGAATATACAAGAAAAGGATTTTGCATTCGTACGCAGAGTTGTAAGAAGTGGCATTTGTCATTTTATTTGACAGTCAGATTTATTGGCTACAGTCACGGTGTCCACCTACTCGTTTTGACGTCAAAATCGTGGAATAATACTGGACATGGTGTGTATATATATATATATATATATATATATATATATATATATATATATATATATATATATATATATATATTTATATATATGTATGCTTTAAAGTTCGTGTTCATCAATCAAAGTTCTCTGCGTCTGCATTGAAAAGCAAATAGATAAATACGTATATCTTTTGCAGCCTGCACGTAGGAAAGGCAGAGATAGACACATGAACATACATGAATATATATAATTATGAATATATATATATATAGATATAGATATAAAGAGAGTGAGAGAGAGAGATAAACATACATATATATATATATGTATATATATATATATATATATATATATATATATATATATATATATATGCATTTACATGTATATATGATATGTATATTTGTATCTGTACACATGTATATTTTGACGACAAAACTTTGGTGCCCCCTGTGTATCTTGAAAAAAACGACTATAAACCAAAGTTTCAGTACCTTTTTTCAAAACTTACAATTAATAATAATAATTTCAAAACTTGTGGTATCTCACTTCCTGTCCTAGGAATTTTCTCTTAATGTAGGGTTTATGATATATCCCGTAATAATAATAATAATAATAATAATAATAATAATAATAATAATAATAATAAAAAAAGTAATAATGATACAGACAGACACAACAATCTAAAATAATCTCCCAGACATCGTGATCAAAGACCACAAAACAGAATTTGTTTTGCTACTAACCTGGCAGTTCTTGCCGATTGTAATGTATCTTTCAATATCTTCAAGTAACTATCAAATTACGAAGATCTTGAAATGGAAATCTCAAAAATGTGGCACCTCTTCGGCAAAATCTTCGAGGCCATTATCAACACCGAAGTGATTAATCACCTGATATCCCATGATCTGCTCTCAGACAAGCAGTATGGTTTCCGCTTTGCCCGATCTACAGCCGATGTGCTTACGGCCATCACTGAATTTGTCTATCAAGCTATTCATAATAACGGTGAAGCTCGTGCCGTGGCCCTAGACATCTCCAAAGCGTTTGATAGAGTTTGGCATGCCGGCCTTCTTCGCAAGCTCCAGGGTTATGGTATCACAGGTCGATTGTTTGACCTAATACAATCATTCCTGTCAAACCGTGAATTGAAGGTCGTTCTCAATGGATTCATCTCCAGCTCCTATCCCACTAATGCAGGTGTTCCTCAAGTCTCCATCCTAGGCCCTACTCTGTTCCTCATATTCATAAACGACCTTCCTGACGCCATAGACTCCCAAGTCGGCATCTATGCTGACGACACCACAATTTACTCCTGCCTCAAACACAAATCTAGTGTCACTGACAAAGTTAACCTGGCAGTTCAAATAGAAAAGGACCCCCAATGGGTTGTGAACTGGGGCTAGAAATGGATGGTTAACTTTAACGCCTCTAAAACAAAACTGCTCTCTATTAACCACTACAAGGATCCATCCCTGAATCCCATTAGAATGTCTGAAGACCAACTTCTCGAGAGCTCCTCTCTGTGGCTGCTCGGTCTCACGCTGTCCGCTGATCTGAGATGGAACAAATACATCGAGACAGTTGCATCATCTACCGCAAGGAAAGTTGGTTCCCTGTGCCTAGCAAGTAACTTTTTCTCCCCGGAATCGATCCTCCAAATCTATAAATCGACCATTCGCCCTTGCATGGAGTATTGCTGCCATATATGGTCTGGAGCCCCTGCTGTTTGCCTCAGGGTTCTTGATAAGATCCAGAGACGGATATGCAATGTAATTGGCCCTGATCTGTCATCTCGTCTGCAGTCGCCCTCTCACAGACGCGACGTTGCCTCGCTCTGTCTTTTTTACAAATACTTTCACGGTAATTGCTCCGAGGAGCTGCTTTCGCTAGTCCCTAGGCCTCATGAATTTAAACGTCCTACGAGGCTGGCATCCCGTTCCCACGCCTTCACCGTTGAAACTGTTAGATGTAGACGTATCTTCTACTCCAATAGCTTCATGTCTCGCACATCTCGCCTGTGGAACTCCCTTCTCTATTCCTGTTTCCCTGACAAATACATCTCCAACTATTTAAGTGTAACGTCAATCGACATCTCCAGTTGCCTTGATCTATCCACTTCCCTTCTCCACATCTTTTCCCATTTCATTCCTATCTGCTCTCGCTCCAAATCTTCTGTAACCCCCTTGCCTTGATCGATCCACTGTCTTTCTCCACATCCTCTCCTTTACCACTCCTATCTGCTCTTCCTCCAAACCTTCTGTAACCCCTTGCGTGCTAGTGGCCTCCAGCCTTGCTTGGGGTGATAAGCTTAAAAAAAAACAAAAAAAAACATGTGGACATAAACAATTCCAGATGTAGTTGAAGCCCTCAGATTGATAGGAAAGGTTTCCGATAGGCACATCGAATGGATTACTGGTAACCAGAGGTCTGAAAAAAATTCAAAAGAAAGAATTATACTCGCACGTACAACTCAGACATTACGAAAAGATTTATCTATGCAAAATGTACGTGATCTTAGTTTTATTTTTACAAAAAAGATCAATTGAAAACGTCATGAGGCAATTTCTTAGCTTAGGACTCTGGTTGGGACCCGGAAGAAAATGCGTATACAACTGAAATCAAAGCAAATAATAATAATAATAATAATAATAATAATAATAATAATAATAATAATAATAATAATCATGATAATAATTAGAATGATTTACGTAACTCTTCTAATATTTTTGATTCCTTAGAGAAGAGCGTGATTTAAGAAAAGAAACAGGAAAGAACACTGCGTTTGATATTGATAAACAATAAATCGACTTCTTCTCTGTGTGTTTTTAATTAAAATGATGATAATAATAATAAGGAAATTAACTCATTACGGCATAAATGTTCGAAAGAACAGAGAAAAGAATGCCGAACTTTTACGTAATATTTGTACCACTATATGACTTTGAAAACTGGACAACCCCTTCAAAAATAAAAAAAAGGACTTGTGGAAAACTTCAATAAGATTCTACTGAAGAATTTTGAGAATAACATGGACTGAAAATGTGAGTAATGAGGAAGTTTTAAGTAAAATAGAAACTCAAAAGACGCTTATATTTGAATCAGTAAAAGAGTTGAAAGATGACCCTTGGGGGACATATTGACGGCAAGAGGGACAGAGGGATATATTGGAAGGAAGATAGACAGAGGGATATATTGGCGGCAAGAGAGACAGAGGGACATATTGGAGGTTAGAGGGACAGTGAGGCATATTGGAGGCAAGAGGTACAGAGAAACATATTGGAGGCAAGAGGGGCAGTGGGACATATTGGAGGCAAGAGAGACAGAGGGACATATTGGAGGCAAGAGAGACAGAGGAACATATTGGCGGCAAGAGGGACAGAAGGATATATCGGAGGCAAGATAGACAGCAGGTTATATTGGAGGTAAGAGGGACAGTGGGGCATATTGGAGGCAAGAGGGACAGGCGTGATATATTGGAAGCAAGCGGGTCAGAGGGACATATTGGAGGCAAGACGGACAGAGGTATATACTGAAGGGAAGAGGGACAGAGAAACATATTGGAGGCAAGAGGGTCATTGGAACATACTTGAGGCAAGAGGGACAGTAGGAAATTGGAGGTGGGAGGACAGTGGGAAACATTGAGTGTACTACTTAACATGCATTTTTAAAAGAATGACAGAATAATAAGTTGTATGGAGAGTTGAAAAATAATCCTTACGAAGAGCTACAAAGGACAGGCATTTCTGGAGTGTCATGATCGCATACGCCCTGAAGAGGTGCAGCATAGAGAAGAAGAAAACCGTGAATTTAGAAGATGGAATAATTGGGAAGATCTGAAGGCTATCCATCCAAACCAACACAACTTTGGAATCAACAAAAAAACATAGAATAAAACTAGTGATTTGAGATACGTGGTCTTACTTGATGTCTTAATGGAAATTTTTGGCTATCCCCCGTAGGAAGTCATGAAATAATATAGATTAATTATTAAATTAAATTGGTTAAATTATGGTTTGGGAAACTTAAGGAATGGTTTGAAAAGATGCAAAATCAAAACCGTAGAAAATAAATTTTTAGAAATATGTATAATAAAATAATTTATAATAAAATGTATATTTCAACAACAAGAAATAATCGAGAGTTCGCCAGCGATGCATCTAATTTCGCATTTGCACTCGTTATCCATCAATTATTCTCCATATTGACAATAATCAGCTTTTCTCAAGCAATATAGCAAAGCGGGTATCAAAAAGCATCAAAAGTGATGGAAAGTATGAATATTTACGTCTAAAATAATTAATTATTAATTATTCGCAAAAAAAAGGAAAGATCGCGGCTATTGAAATCTTAGTGAATGTTTCTGTCATTTTAGACTTCGTTCAATTTATCGTGTTTACCTCATCCTTAGAGTAAATTAAATATAAATTTAACATTTGCCTCACTCTTGACGTATGGCCAGTTATTAAACTATGAATTGGAATGAAATTAAAGACAAATCTCCTGCTGTTCTTGACAAAATTATTTAATTGATAAACCTCAATTTTCCATCATCAAATACCTCAAATATTCTGACTGGTTTACCACAAACTTTCATCATATTTCGGTTAATCTTTTTTATTCCATTACAAAAGAAAGATTCTGAAATTAATTCCAAGAATCTACTGGAGGAATTTTTTTGTTGTAAAATTATTGAAATCCCTGTGGTGTCAATTAGCGCTTTACGTAAGACGACTAATAAGAAAGTTCACACACACACACACACACACACACACACACACACACACACACACACACACACACACACACACAAATATATATATATATATATATATATATATAAGTCAACATAGAATTCAACACTTAGAGGCGACAGTCTCTTTCATGCTAGACGCAGTCGTCAGGCCACCGATTGCGTCTAGCATGAAACAGACTGTCGCCTCTAAGTATTGACTTCAATGTTCACTTTTATATTTACACACGCTCTATCTCTAATATTGAGCACTTTATCCCATAAATATAGCACACCTTAAAACTATATTTCTTTATATATATATATATATATATATATATATATATATATATATATATATATGTGTGTGTGTGTGTGTGTGTGTGTGTGTGTGTGTGTGTTTATGTATTCTTATAGATAAACTTCATATATATAAAATCTGTCAGTCATGTATCGAAAGATACATGATCACTTAAGTGTGTATAACGCATGGCACATAACTGGCGTATAGAAGACATTTCTATCGCAATTTTGCTGCCGATTGCTGCGTCGTATTTGCAAAGCGGAGGCAATGGATCGTTCATAAATATTTTATTAACATAAGATGGCAACGAAAGATACTGTGTCATTTACTATACTTATTTTTACTGCTCATATAAATGTAGCTGATGTATATATTGCTAGTAATGACATACAATCTATGATTATTGTTCTGTTATAATACCAGAAGAATAACATACGCTCAAATCAGATAAATTTACCCATTCTTGTTATTTTTATTTGCAATAGTTTTCGAGGGTATGTCATCTTCGAAGAACATTGTCTGAGACCGTCTAGACAGACCTCGATTTTCACGAATAGACAATCGAATAAATATTTATTTTTCTTTGCATACGCGTGGGGCAATCATAACGCGGACAAGCAAATTTTCGTTGGGCCAGGTAAGTGGTGTTGCTTTGTAAACTCTTGGAACCGCTGTGTAAACAAATTCCGCTTTTAGTGAAAATAAAATCGGTTTGTGTGTGCGGGTGTTAGCGTCTAGTGTTATAATTAATATTGAAATACGGAAGCAGACAAAAAGGAAATGTTGACAGAATTGCTAGTAAATTTCGTGTCACGGGTTTTTCAGTTGAAGAAATGTACCGCTAGAAAAGGAACAATGAACATCCCATGAAATATTTCCTTCCCTTGTAAATCAGCAGTTCAAAGACTGGTCGTTTACTGCGAAGATTGGAAATGAAGAATTCTTATATTATGTCATATTTTATTTTCCAAAGGAAACAATTCACAATAAAAGCTTATTAGCAAACCGATAATCACAGACCTTTCCTGAATAAAAAAAAAAATTTTTAAATAGGAAGAAAATGGTAAGCTCATTGGCTATTTTTTAAAATAATAATAATAATAACAAAATACACATTACTTAAGAAAATTAAAAAAAAATATCTCTTAGTTTCTTCCATAGTTTCCATAATATCGAGACATTTTCGAAATATTATATAAAGTTCTCAGATTTATAATGGAACGTAAAATGTTATTATTTCACAAGGGTAAAATTTTATGGTAATATAGATATAGTTTTCTCAATAAATTTCTCCATGTGTCTTGATGGATTTCCTCACAGAATGAAAAGCTTTATAAAAATAATTTTTCCTCTAATCATATCTTTATTAATATATAGAGACATGGATATATATATATATATATATATATATATATATATATATATATATATATATATATATATATATATATATATATATATATATATGATAAAAAAGCTTAAACACTAATATTAGTGTTTAAGCCTTTTTATTATACCCTTACTCTGTCCTGGACAATGAGTTCTACCTGGATTCTATCCTCTTGGAATTATGTTTTATACATATATATATGTATGTGCATGTATGTATGTATATATATTTATATAATTTAGATATATGATTGCATATGTATGTGTATA
>OZ038484.1:32181695-32224195 GCA_964036315.1 Acanthosepion esculentum | reverse complement strand
TATATATATATATATGTATATATATATATATATATATATATATATATATATATATATATATGTGTGTGTGTGTGTATGTGTGTGTGTGTGTGTGTGTGTGTGTATGTGTGTGTGTGTGCAGGTATGCAGAAAAATAGGAAAGAACACTTCCTCGTCAAGCGAGAATTTGGGAATAAGCTATCTTGTGGTTAGCGCGTGTTTAAAAATATGGTCTCTTGCAACATTAGTTACTATGGAAACGGCTAGGGTCGGCTATATCAACTGGAGATGTCGATTGACGTTACATTTGAATAGTAGGAGATTATAGTTGTCAGGGAAACAGGAATAAGGAAGGGTGTTCCACAGGCGTGAGGTGCGAGATATGAAGCTATTGGAGTAGAAGAGACGTCTACATTTAACAGTTTTAACAGTGAAAGGGTGGGAACGGGATGCCAGCCTCGTACGACGCTTGAATTCATGGAGCCTGGGAACCAGCGATAGCTGCTCATCGGAGCAATTACCATGGAAGTATTTGTAAAAGAGACAGAGAGAGGCGACGGAGCGTCTGTGAGAGAGAGACTGCAGACGAGATGACAGATCAGGGCCTATTATATTGCATATCTGGCTCTGGATCTTATCAAGAACCCCGTAGGCAAACAGAAGGGGCAATGGCAGCAATACTCCATGCAAGGGCGGATGGTTTATTTGTAAATTTGAAGGATCGATTCCGGGGAGAAAAACTTCCTGCCCCGGCACAGGGAGCCAACTTTGCTTGTTTTGTTTGTTTACCGGCATATCAACACCTTATGGGTCATTTAATGCTGAACTTCAATTTAGTTTGGAGCCTTGAAGTGATAAAAATAGCAGATATGTTATTCTGCTTTCACAATTGAATACATGGTAGGTGATTCTCAGTTGTTTTTTTTCATATACATGTTGCTGTGGACCTAATTACTAGAGGCGACGGTATGTGTGCTTTACGTTGTAGTTTTATTGTTTATATATTTTGAAATAAGTTTGATTTCTTTATGAAATTGTAGGATATTATATGGATTAAATTTATGCAAGTGTTGATCGTCTGCTTAATTTTGCTTAGCGGCTTATCAACATCTATGTGTTAATTAATGCGGAAATCTAAATATTTTGAACGCAATTTTCATGCCTTCAACTACAGATAAAATGTAATGTTGGTTATTTTGCTATGAATATGTATAACCGGATTATTTTGCTAGAAATATATATTGCTGATAACTTTTTTATAAATATGTATTCCTAGTAATTTTACTATAAATATGTTAGTTTTACTTTCATAATTTTGCTATTGTCTGTGAGTTAACTATTTTCTCATAGCTGTGACCCTAACAGATGCTACCACGCAGGGGCAGGGTGGACCTGGGAGCAATTGTGAGGTGGTTTCACGTTCCTCAAAAGCTCCAATCTCCCGATTGGGAGCATTGCTGTCGAATTAAGTTTATCGTCATACTAAGGATTAATGTTTGGAAGACTGGCCATAAGTCCTGATCTCAATATAATTTAAACATATTTGTGGCAACTGAAGAAACAATGCTATAACGAAAACCACACAGTCCTGAAGAACTATCGGATTACTAGTCCGTTACAAATTAAAAACTTGAATAAAATACAATACAATAAAATACATTGCCTACATTACAATAAAATAGAATAATAAATACAACAATAGATACAATGATAAAATATAATACAATGCAATGAATACAATGCCTACATTATAATAAAATATAATAATAAAGACAATAATAGATACAATAATACAATACAATGCCTACATTATAATAAAATAAAATAATAAAATATAATACAATACCTACATTATGATAAGATACAATAATAAATACAATAATACAATACAATACCTACATTATAATAAAATGCAATAATAAAATATAATACAATAAAATACAATACCTACATTATAATAAAATACAATAATAAATACAATACAACGCAATGCCTACATTATAATAAAATACAATAATAAAATATGATGCAATAAAATACAATACCTACATTATAATAAAATACAATAATACAATACAATAATACAATACAATACAATAAAATAAAATACCTACATTGTAATAAAATACAATAATAAATACAATAATACAATAAAATACAATAAAATACAATGCCTACATTATAATAAATTACAATAATAAATACAATAATAAAATACAATACAACCCAATAAAATACAGTGCCTACTTAGTAAAGACATGGTGGTGTCACTTTCACCAAACCAATTATAGATAAATAGCAGAGTTTTCTAGTCTAATTTAAGCAAAAACACTGATTTTCTAACCGCGGAAAAGGTAGCGGAAAACGACTTCATTGTATCTTTTTACAATGAATGTATGGCCATTTGCAGAAAATAATGTAAGGGAATCTATGGAGTTTCATGATCGCCTACGTCTTGATGAGACACGGTATTTAAAAACACAAGAAGCAAGGTAGCATTAATTTTAAATACTGGAAGTATATCGAGTTTTATTCTTGCAAACTGACATGCGAGAACAAGATTGATTCTTGACGACATGATAAACTAAAATACGTCCCTCCTACTTTATACTACAATCATAATCTGGCTGGAAAAGGTGCCCAACCTGGGAGAACAGGCATTTAATATAATATCTGATAGATATGAACAACCCGGCGAGTTCTGTTTATATCATGGCTTACACTTGAACTATTTCTTTACCGCTATTGTACTAAACAATGAAGTGATTATCTTTTGCAGGTTTTCACTTCAAAAGACGCCATTGATTCTATGATTACAGAGTGTAAGCCTTTGGTGTTATCGCCAAAGACATGGTTTAAAGTTGACCAAACAGCAAACAGTTCAGTAGCGCCGGCGTAAATACCTAGCATTACTCTGTGTTCTTTAATTCACTGCGCTGTAACATATTCAACTTTGACCTGAATCGAGATCAATCAGAATTATATCTACGCATGCGCAACAATATCATCATAGAAGCCGGAAGTCAATAAATCGAAAATAAGGTAGAAAAAGGATGAAGAAATTAAAGAGCCAAATAAAGAAAAACCGTTCCGCATTGTAAAAAACGGATTGCGCAGCGGCTGAATGAATATTTTTTTCCAACGGTTCCAGACTGATGGCCGTCATCATCGTGATCTCCGTTAGTCCGATGACAAAATATTGTCATAGGGTCGCTGCTCAGCTGAAAACCTGGCCAGTTTCTAGCAGATTTCAGGCTTAGAAGCCGGAGAGCTATTCATTCATGTGTAGCATGCCTTGGTCAGTAGACTTGGCGGAGACCATCCCTCATCAGGTCAAACTAGAGTCGGCAGCCTCCAAATTAAAGCAAGACTTTGTCGTTGCTTCAATCTGACAGAACCGCCCTGACCGTTGACTTAAGACAATGAACTGCGCCGCGTAGCGACGTCATTTCCTCGCCGCTCTGGCTGTATAGATTGTTATGGAACTCAGTTAACCCCTCTCCTTTGCAGTAGATGACGGATGAGCCCCAAAGAAGATTCACCCACCCTTTGTCATGTGTTATTTTTAATCTTGCTTGGTATATAACTGATTTTGTAATCGGTCATTAATATCTAGACGAATGAAGTCATATAATTTCTATAACAACTTGAATTTATACCAGTTGCAAGATGGGAAGGTAGCCTTTGAAAAAAAAACAAACAAAAAAACATAGAAGTTGTTTCTCGCCCGCAATTTAATAAACGAAAAGTAGATAAAAAGCGATTTTTTATTATTTTCTGTTGGTATTGGTTTTGCAAACGTTAATGGTCAAAATAGTTGCGTTTTGCTATCCAGGGTAGGGGCCTGATTCTCTTTAAAATTAAAGTAATATTCCAACTGATGATGTTTCAAGCAAGAGAGGACTCTGTCCTCCATCCGAAAAATGCCACAACAATATCTCATTTACTATCTCAACAAATAAACGATAACACGTCATTTGAGGGCTTTTAGCGATAGCGTTGTAAAGGCGGACCACTCGTATCCGATTATACCAGTCTGCTAGGCGGTTAGCAAATCCCTAAGGCAGACACCTGCTCAGGCATATTTGTGTTTGTTCAGCACCTACTGTCCTCACCTGTTCTTTATACTGCTACTGCTGAGCGGATTTTAGGTACAGTTTCTGGGAGATGGCGAATTACTGGCGTGATCAACAGTCTGACGGAGGACAGTACGCTCAAATCCTCGGTTACGTTGACTTGAGGCTTGGTGTTAGCTCAACCACTAGCAGCTCGCACATAGTTCCGTCTACCCAATTTAATTCAGACGGCTTTGGTCAACCCATTGTATGGTTTTCAGGAACCTTGGGGATCACTTCTACAGGCCGATAACGACAAGAATCACTTTCCAGACAAATCGAAAACGTTCTAATAACTTGGCCACGTACTCAACAATTGCAGCAACTAAAAGGGATAAGAAGTGTAAGACGAAGAGAAAATAATGACATAGTCAAGTTGTTTACAAGCCAATAAGCGTATGGTAACATGGAAAAGGAAGAACACTGGAGTAAGTTTCAATATATATTCTGTGTTTTGAGGTTGAAGTTCGTTTGGAAGAAGGTAAGAGCGGAAGAATGGTACCCGATACTCAAGTTCGGCTCGGTGGTAGTGGTGCATACAGGAAGTCTGGAAGTAGTGATGGTGGGAGGTAGGTCAGCCAAGGGTATGTGTTCTTGCTGGACGAGGAAAGCAAAGAAGCCGCTGACTGTTGAAACGAGAATGCTGTATTAACCCCCCCCCCTACTTGGACGAGATGTGACACAAGTTTTTCTTTTAGGTGGGGACACGAGCGCGTACGCTCGGGACAAGGATAAAAATTGCCCTCAGTCTCCCCAACCATCAGTTGCGCTGGCCTCGGTACGAGCACCGGTCCCTCTCTCTGGTGAAATGGGAGGACCCCCTCGGGTAGCTGTTCCCAAGGGTTGAGCACCGCTCAGTATAATTTTCTCAGTTGCCCCTCTGTCCTTTGACAGAGACCCCTGACAGAGACGCAACTGAAACGACAATACCCCTGTTTTGTGGCCTACGGGGTTGTATTTGCATTACATTGGTGGATCGAAAAGGCATTCGCTTGCGGTGTCTTCTGATTGGCTGAAAAAGCTTAATTGTTTGTCACGTGACTACCAGCCTCAACGCCCGGCAGTTAGGGAAGTTCAGATGACCTGTAGGCCGTTCTTTTTTTTTCACCGTACGGAAGGGTTCATGAACCGCAAACAGATTTGCCTTGGGGTATAACACACTACTTTAAACAAAAAGTTAAGAAAGACACCCCTATCAACACTTGGAAGAACAATAGCAGTTAGGGGAATTGAGAAACCGATTTACCTGAAAAATTTTTAATAAAAATATTTTATAATTTGCAACTGAAAGCGGCAATATCTTCTCATCCAATGAATGTTCAATCATTTCGTGGAGGGAACAGCATTAATATCATTTTATCACCTACGTTTTGTAAAAGATCATGGACATTTTAAATGATAAGTTTACATATACACAAATGATTTATATTTGAGGATAATAACAGAAATTAACAAGCGAAACTTAAGATATTAAAACAAAGCAAACCTGGATCTGCATTTTTATAGAATAGCGGAAATGTCAATAAAAAAGGAAATAACGTATTGTATCATTCCATAAAGCAGAAACTTAGATACAGAGAAAATATAGCTTGGTTGCCTATACGTGTCAAAGATTGTTGGATTAGTTAATGTTGAATTTTATCTGGGACTCACGATTAGGATTGATCTCCCTATAAATGATCAAACGGAATAAACTTGCTAATAGTTACCCAACATCGAGTCGCTGAGATTCAAAGAAAAAGGGAAATATTGAAAATAAATAAATAAACTGATAAACAAAAAAAAGGGAAAATAGCAAAAAGAACCAAAGAAATAAGTGTGGATGAAGAAAGAAGGAAAGAAGGAAAGAAAGAACAGCAAAATGAAGCAAAAAGAAAAAGAAAGAAAGAAAATTGAATAATAAGCAAAAAAATATTTTCGGAAAACAAAGAAGAAAGAAAGAAGCAACCAAAACGAAAAGAAATAAACCAAAAACCAACAAAAAACATGAAATCAGAAGGAAGGAAAGAAGAATAACTAAAGAAAGAAAGAAAGAAAGAAAGACAGAAAGACAGACCGAAAGAAGGAAAGAAAGAACTGCAATATGAAGCAACAAGAAAAAGAAAGAAAGAAAGAAAATTGAATAATAACCAAAGAAATATTTTCGGAAAACAAAGGAAGAAAGAAACAAGCAACCAAAACGAAAAGAAATAAACAAAAAAACTCCCAAAAAACATGAAATCAGAAGGAAGGAAAGAAGAATAACGAAAGAAAGAAAGAAAGAAAGAAAGACAGAAAGAAAGAAAGAAAGATAATGTCGTAAGGAAGGAAAGAAACAAAGAATAAAGGCTAGATGCAAAGTAAGAAAACACGAACGTGGCAGAAAATTGTAAAGAATGAAGGAAGCGGTGATATAACAACCAGGAAAATGCAACGAAATAAGAATAAAAATTTAAGCCAATTACCAATGCAGTTCTCATAGACGAGAAAGATACAGATAGGCACTTAAATCATCTTTTCATTTCTAAAACACGCTTGGCTAATTATGGTGAGTGCATATCGCCGGAAAATCCCTCCCGGTGTGGATATGCTAGCCTTAGGCCGGCTAAAAGAGATTGCTGACTCCAAAATGGAATAGACAAGAAGAAAATCGTCCTTAAAAAAAGGAAAACTGAAATAAATACACTTGCCTACGCTAAAAAGTTACAGATTTTCCATTAGGCAAATCTGTAATATTAACTGTTTTGAAAAGGAACTGCTAACAATGGTAAGAAAAACTGAAAAAAAGATTTGTTTTTAAATAAAAGAAAAATGAAGAAAAGAACTGAAATGAAGTCATGCGCGTAGCGTAGTGATTTTCCTTATATATATAGAGAATGAAGTACCGCGTTCAAATTACATTTCTTCTCCACAACAGAGTGTGTTTGTGCGAGAGAGCAATTAGTCCCTGTTAGGAGAAATGATTTCATACGAGGTGGTATTAGCGGAGCAGACTTGGTTATCTAGTCTTCGGTGCCAACCAGTGTAGAATAGGGGAGCCTGTGATTTCAAAACAGGTCTAAACCTAGACATACCATAGCTGATTGAGACACCTCGACGTGGGGTAATGGTTAGCCAGCTTGTTACGCTTGATCCTTACTTTGGTGCACCCTAGGTTCGGTCTTGTGCCGCATCTAAACTATGCTAAGAAAAAAAAATTAAGTACTTCGACGTGGTGTAATGTCTAGTAGGATTGTCGCGCTAGATTAATTAAAACTGCGGAGCGAGTTCGATCTTCATGGAGGCACTATACTTTGTCATTTTGCCAAATCACAGATCCACTTATAATAATCATCCTACAATAGCTGTTTCGACAGTAGATATATTGACATTACGACCCTAATGGATTACGAGGCAAGTGTAAAAGTATTACTGTAATTTCCTACTTACAAGACGCAATCCCAAGACCAGGCTCAAGTAAGCTTAGACGGGCACCTGTTTGGCTTGACTGATAGGAACATGGATTTTTATGTTGAGTCATTACACTATAATGTTAGCTATATATCTAATTCAGCCTTTTATATGATGTAACCTCAGTAATTAGCTGTTAAAAGTATTTCCAATAAACCTTCCCGGAGCCGAGCCACAAGCTTAAATATGCTCTGTTTACTAGCAGCCTTTCTGCTCTTAATCTGGATAGTTTAGGTTTGCTAACACTCTTGTAAAAATATCAGTTACCACTGGGCTGTCACATCTATCACAAGCTTTTTTGACCTGGAAATTATCAGAATGATTCATCAAAAAACCCTTAGACAATAAAATATGTATAGTATATTTACTAACCAGCAACATGTATGTCATTGACAAACAAAATCGGGCGAGTGATTAATGTAAACAATACGTGGCGCCAGTATGTCAGGGATGTATGGTGAATGTATAAGAATGGCTTTTTTTTTTAGAGATATCTTTCCAATATTAGGGTGCGTTTTCCAAGCCGCAGCTTATTGAAAAACGGAAAATACTGTAATACTTATACAGTCAGCTGGACAGTAATAGTTTTATTGTTCAGTTATAACTCCTAGGTGATCGTCACTAGGCTATATTATGCAGTTAATGGCAGCTTGAAAGCGAAATGAGCTGTTCATCACTTATTTCCGTTATGTGAATTATTGATTTAATATTTGTTGTCATTATCACGACGTTTCAGCTATCAGTTCTCCTACCTTCAACTGGTATTTATCTATCTGGGCAGGGAATTTAGAACTGGACCCTATGGGCGACTTATTTTTCTTATTCCACTGATTTCTAGGAATATCTAGTTTTTACAGGGAGTTACAGCGAAATCCGACAGTTGACAAAAAGAAATCGAAATAGGCAATAAAAACAAAAGTTGTTTAAGTAGTAACCCGACAGTTTATTTATAAGTGTTAGAGTTACATACTACATTATTTTTCAACGTACCCGACACCAGCGGCGACGACCATCTCAAGGCGGGCGCGAAATTAGTCACACGCTTTGGCGACTATGTCCTTGTCCATAGCGGCGAACGCCTCCACGATGGCAGCCTTCAGAGAGTCGTCTGTATTGTGGTCGTGTTTGTTGGTCTTGGCCTCGATCACGCACTAGAAGAAATAGTCAAGTGGGTTGCAATCGGGTGAGGAGGACCGCCACAAATCCGGGGACTAGTAGTGAGGAACATTGTTGAGCAGCCACACCTGGGTCGTCTTGGCCTTGTGTGCAGAAGCGGAGTCCTGCAGGAAGACGTAGGAGCATCCGGCAGCGATCTCGTCCATCCATGGCTTCGCCACGCTCCCCAGGACCTCCTGGTAGATCTCAGCGGTGACTCTCTGTCCCTTTGGAAAGAAGAACGTAGGCATGACGTCCCCCTCGCTGGAGATGACGCCAAAGACCATAACGGAGGGGGGAAACTTCGTATCCTTCACGACGGGTACCTCCTTGATGTCTTTGCAAATCCACCTGTGATTCTGCCTATTGCACGTCTGGTCCTGGATAAAATTCTTTTGATCAGAGAAGAACCTCAGCATCCCAGCGGACCCGTGCTTGAGCTCATTCAGCAAAGCCCCTGCCTTGACCTTCCTCGAGTCCTTGAAGGCATTCGTTATGAGCATGCGGTGAGACTATCGGTAGGCGGAGTAACCAATGTCCTTCTTGATCGTTCGGAATATCGTCGACTTGTGACAGCCCATGTCAGCGGCGATTTTGGCGTAGCTCTGATTTCCATCATTGTCGACTGTCTCCTTGACGGCTGCGAGAACTCGTTGGTCCTAACGGGTCTGTGAGACTTTCGTTTGGCAGTAATCCCGTCCTTGTTCTCACACGCCTTCCACTTCCTCCAAATGTCCATGTCCATGGTCATCTTGAACACATTTCGGACCATGATTCCCTCAGGGTTCTTCCCGGCACGAAAAGAAGCTACTACCGCTGCTCTGCGCTCATATTCCATCCTGGAAAAGAGTAGAATGAAAAACGTTACTTAGTTGTCAAACTGTCGGGTATCTGCATATACAACTTTTGTTTTTATTGCCTATTTCATTTTCTTTATGTCAAATCTCGGATTTTGCTGCAACACCCTGTATTTAGATCTATTCAATTATTGAGCACCCTGTTTCCAGGGATTCAATACATCTGTAGTGTTCTTCTCTGTCGAGTATTTTAAAGTCTTACTTCATTCTACACGGAACGATGATTAAACTCACTACCATGTCCGATTTAATTGTCTATCCCCCTAATTACAACTTGTCGATGTTCCCCGAGCCTTAAATTATGGGGCTGTTACTTTCACATGTACATTCTTTGCAACAACAGTAAATAATCAAAACGGTTCTACACATTGGTGATGATTTGCTTTCTGTTTTAGGCTTAGGTTCAATCCCTGGAAGCTTTTTCTTTAATCATTTTCATATAGCCGTATTCGTCCAAACAGGACATACGCAGTTTCATTCTGATTTCGAGTTCCACTTTCCAGTTTTGTTTTCAATGGCATCTCATACGAACATTTAGTCACATAACCGATTTTCCGGCATTCTTGATTTTAGAACAGTGCCGGGCGATCCGGCCAAAAGAATTTGCGCAATAACAATTCAAAAATATACATCTGACCTACAAATTATGCATCTCAAGTATCTCTATCGCATCGTCGACTTTTAGAAATCTACATAAGACTAAATGTAAATTATTTCTTTAATTAAATGACTGAATTCGTCTATATTTCCTTGAAATCTAAACGCTTCGTCGTAATTTTGTAAAGATTAAAAGCTATATCAGATCACTTGTCGGAATGTCGTAGCCATCTATGGCAATAATTTTAATTATATTTAACACATATAGGCGCTTGGTCAAGTGCTATAAACATCAAGCTTGTCTTTTAGTATCGGATGTTCAATGCTTAATCATTCTTCTGTTATCGTTGCGAAACTTGGTGTTGTAAAATGGTTAGAAAGCTTGTCTCGCTAGAACGATTACAAATGTGTAGTGAGTTCGATCCTCACTGGGTGCCCCCTACTTTCGGACTTGTGCCAGATGAAAGCTACACTTAGAAAACCACCGTCGGAACTTCGATATAGTGTAATGGTTAGCAATTTTGTCTCGCTAGATCACTTAGTAGTGAGTTCAATCCTCACTGGGTGCTTCACAAAATTGGTTACGCTTAAAAAAATCACCCGATGCATTTATCGTGACTTTAATCGTTATTTGGTGTTCATCAGTAACACGTTTACTAAATACCGATTTCTAGCTTTAGATTATCAGTTCTCAAGCGATTCTCTCAGATCTCGGAGACTGAACTGAGATAATCTCTTCAATGATTGTCCAACTGTTGTGCTTTGTGGGATAAGTGTAATGAGATCACCTCTCGCTATAGGCGAAGAAGTAAAATGTGTGACTCTGAGATAACACGAAATGGTAAATCGACAAACGTTCGACCAATAAAAACAAAACAAAAATGACATAAATCAATTATGAAAGGTCATTTATAGCGTTGCATTTCTATAAATTCTTGACAGAATCGAAAGAGAAATGTGCAACCAAATCGGCCCAGGCTTGGGCTTTCCGGTTCAGGTGTTTGCCAAGTCCCTAACAAAGTTTCTCTGTATCTGTCTATATCTCTGAGATGAGGTATTATAATTACTTTATACATTATTTTCTTTATTCAGATTGTTATCATCATCTTCATTTCCATATTAACAACGTTTCGGCCGTTTTAAGCACCAGCCTTCTTCAAGTGATTGGAATTTCGAACCGAACCCTTTATTTCGTCCACTGGCGTAGATTGTTCTATTTCCACGTGCCATGCCTCTTCCGGATATCTCAGTTATTTCCCTTTAACTCAACTCTCCAAGTTTTGCTCCACCACTGCTGTGTGGATAAAATGTTGGTTAGATCCAGAGGCGTTATGAGTGCAATACCATGCCACAGCAGTTGTGAACCATGACTTGAAGAGTTGAGTTAAAGGGAAATAACTGAGATATCCGGAAGAGGCATGGCACGTGGAAGTAGAACAATCTACCCTGGTGGACGAAATAAGGGGTTCGGTTCGAAATTCCAATCACCTGAAGAAGGCCGGAGCGTACACCGACCGAAACGTTGTGTATATGAAAATGAAGATAAGGATAACATACCAAATAATGTAAATAATTTTTTTTCTTTGCCTTTTCTATAAATAATTTCATGGCAGTTCTTCTGATGGGCTTTTTTTATTTGGTACCTCGAAAATTAAGCACATTACTATATCGGTAGTTACGTCTCATAATCACACTGCTGAAATTTATAGATGTCACCGGAGGTTCTATGCTAATAGTTTCTTCTCTTGTGGAACTTCCTTCTGGTTTCATGCTTTTCTCTCAACTACAATAGTCAAAGATTTAAATTCAGCGCCAGTTGCCCTCTTTTTGCTCCTTGAATCCTAGACTTTCATTGTCATCTCTGTTTTCAATAGTTTTTTTTCTGTTTCTTTTACTCTCAGTAAACCCTGCATCCTGTCCGTTTCAGCAGCCCCTAATTGTATATATATAATTAACTGGACTATTAAAACAGAGACTTTTTTTAAAAAATTGTATATAATAACTTATACAGCATAATATCAAATTATTTCTCGTTGATGTCATATATAGTGAAAATGTACCGGAAAACCGATAACACACTAATTCTCAATTGTTATTTTCCTAAAGTAGGGGATTGTATATGCCGCCTCTAAGCAGAATTTGTCATGCTAAAATGGGACGAAGTTGATGTATAAGCAGCCGAAATAAGGTGATAAAACAAAACAACATAGAAAGAAAATTTCTTAGGAAATCTTCAACGGAAATCAATTTTGCATATAGATGAAGAAATACAAAAAAAATGGCTTCCTTTCAAAAGCGATTCCACTCTTAGTTTCTAAATAAACGCCAACAGTTATCGTTCTTGGATTCTTCATGAAATGAATCTTTCTTTCAAATTATCATTTGCTTTTCCATTTGTACTCACGCATACAAACATAACACACACAGAAACACACGCATCCAAACGTACAAATACAAAGGGACTACATGTAAATTTTTGAAAGGGCAGCGAGAAGAAAGATATTAAACATCAGCTGCAAGAAGACAGCAAAATTATGAATTGCAAATCGGAGATATCAAAATCAAACAACTACAAAAATTAAAAGATCTAGGAAGCGTTTTAACAGAGGATGTGAAAGTGCGACACCGAAATCAGAAGGTGCATTGTGATAAAGAAAGATGCCTTCCAAAAGCTAAGCAAAGTATTAAGAAACAGGAAAATTCCGTTAGGAACAAAGAAACGATCACTCAGCTGCTGTGTAATGTATGTTCTTCTCTATAGTAGTAAATGCCGGACAATCTCCTCACAGATGAAGTCGAGACTTGAGCCAACAGAAATATGGTTCTACAGAAGTATACTGAGAATACGATGGCCAGAATATATGAGTAGTAACGAACTTTTTGTGAAAATGGAAACAAAAAGGACACTTATACTTAACAATAGAAAGAGACAATTGAAATTTCTAGGGCACATATTGAGGAAAGATGACTTAGAAAATTTGAAACACACAGGAAATAGTGAAGGGAAAGTGAACAGACAGAAAGCAGCGTATAACCTACCTAAGGAGCTTGGCTGGCAGAACACGGATTCGGAGAGAGATCGAAAAGAGAACATTTACTAAGTGCTACAAAGGACAAGAAATTGTGAGGAGTGATTGTCGCCCAAGTCACGAAGGTACATGACGCATAGTAGTTATTTTGTAGTTCATATTCTCCTTAATACTTCCTAATTTATCCCATACACTGTCCATGGCATTCTCGAAACGTTCTAATAAATATGACAACAAAAATGAGGACAATAGTCCGAATAATGTAAATAGTGTACACAATACCTCATCTCAGAGATATTGACATATACTAAAGGCCGAAACGTTTCTCACCAACCCAAATGTGGCAAGCGGCCATCGGTATGTCGCCAGCCTGGGCGTTGGTTGATGCCTGTCAGAGGTCAACGGCTTTACTAGTACATGTATACCAGATCTATGTGTACGATTCCGAGTTTGTCTAAACTGTAATTATGCGTACATATTTTTTCTCTGGTTGAATGCATACATATGTCTAGCTTTTTGACGCTATTTTAAATCGGAAACATACCGAATTGTTCCCTCTAGTACAAAGTAGAAATATGTCTACCACCTTTACTCTTGTCTAAACTGGAAAATTATCTACTTTTTTAAATAGTGTAAGCCAGACCTATATCTAACTTCTATCGTTAGTCTTACACAGCACTATATCTCATTTGTTTTTCATTCTAGCGTAAACCGGACGTATGTCTGCCGTTTTGACTATCGTGTAAACCGGAGCTATGTCTGCCATTTTGATTCTAGTGTAAACCGGACCTTTTTGTGTCTAATGTAAAACAGACCTCTGTCTACGTTTTTTTCTATTGTAAAGCAGAACTGTGTCATTTATTTAATCTAGTGGAAAGGGTATCTATGTCTACTAATCTATTAAATCATTATGATTTTTCCCTCTACGTTAAACATTGATGTATTTTTTACCCACCTAACACCACAAAAAACACACTCAGACACCCCCCACACACCGGAGTACGTTCTGTTGTTATTTATCAATTGTCAGCTTTTATGAGAGTACTAAAACTCAATGATTCAATTATTAGTATGATATTCCAAATTTTCCTTCCACAATTTCCATCATTCATATCTGATACCCTATGTTTCAGAGGCTCATTCGTCACAGCATATCTGTAAATTGATCGTCCCAGTGAGCGGAAAACATTTAATGATATATATCATTGACAAGAGTGTTTGCAATTTTTAAAGAAATAAAATGTAGTGATTTAAACATTCCATTGTATACCAAAGTTAAGTCATTATTTATTTTTATTTTTTTGCATTATGAAGTTTAATCTTATCACGTGGACATCTTGCAGAATTTCTTTAACAAATATCTAGCGGTTAGTTTGAGAAAATCATAATTTCGTAACATGGAATAAATTTTTCGACAATTATTGATTGATTTTAGTTTCCAAATGCAACTAGATAGCCGCGTTCAAAGCATCTAATGTGTGTTTAGATAACTTTATTATAACGTATTATAACTTTATTATAACGTATTATGGCTTTATTATAACCTATTTTTGAATATTATGTGAAATAATGAAAACCATGTGTGAGAAACTACAAATATAAATATGATTTTCCGCGCATTACTAGGTGCTCCGCACTATCTCCTTGGACCACATCTAAACTATGCTGGGAAAATCACGTGACCTTGTGTAAGATCCAGTTGCGACTTGTACGCCCTGGTAAGTACCTATAAACTTATTTACATTATTCGGACCCTTGTCCTCATCATTGTCGCCACATTTATTACAACGTTTCGGCCGTTGTACGCTTCGGCATTCTTCAGGTATTAGAACAGTCTACCCCACTGAGTAAAAATAAAGGGTTGTAATAAATATGGCGACAAAGATGAAGACAATAGTCCGAATAATCTAAATATTGTATATAATACCTCATCTCAAAAATATAGACAGATACGTAGAAACTTAATTTTCATTTTCTTTCTTTAAGTTGCATTGATTCATTTATATATATAAAACCTGAAATTCTTTTTAAAGTAATACAAGTATATTGTCACTGTTTAAGAATGACTAGAAAGGATAATAATAATTTCTTCGTAGTATTAGTTATAATTGTTAATTAGCAAATTACTGTATATCGAAAAGAAGTCGTTTCTTAAACGTTGTCTCTCTAAGTCGAGTATAATAGTACTTTTGATCCTTTGAATGTTTTTTTAACCTTTTCTCAAACAAGCAAAAAACAAAGGTTTTCGTCGCTAAAGATTGGTTTGTATTGGAGACATTACTCGAGGGATCTATGTGAATATCTCGAGAGTAAAAAGGGAAGAAAATGATTCAAATAACAATAGAATGTATGACAACCGTAAAAGGAAGGCCTTCCGGGTATGAAGAATTGGGTACAAAGTCCGGATATGAGGGGTTATATTTAGATTAAAATGAAAGAACTGAAATTAGGTTTAACATTTATTTTCAATGTTGTATAGTAAACGAAAAAATCTAATGGTAAGTGAAATATAAAGAAATTGACTTTGAGGAAAAAAAATAAATTATGTAATGTAAATGAAAATATATCAAATTAATTATGCCAAGTAGGCAAAACAAATAATATAACGAGGATTTGTTTTAATCGCTGTTACACAATGATTCTTTCTCTTCTAATGTCATTCTCAACATTTTCCGCATTTCATTTTGCTTTTGTTCTTGAAAGCTTTTAAACGAAAGACAATTTTTTAACTCTGCGTGTGTTATTGCAATCGTCATAGCTGAATGCTGGTATTCTTTCCATAAAACTGACAACCTTTCCAATAGCTTTTTCAATTTCAGTCCAGGTTTCATCATAATCATGTTTTTTATTTCCGTGTTCATTGTGACAATGTGAACGCTGGAGAATAGATTCTTTGGAAGATTTTATATCATACAATGTTAACTTTCCTATGCTGAACTCAGCCATTAGTTACAATAAACTTTCACCAGCGTTTGGTCTGTTTAAAATTTCCAATTTTTGCGATAACTCCAAAGTTGTTCTTTTGCTCTTATTCACATCATCTTTTGCACCAATACACGCCATTAGGGTTAAATCAGCATATGCAATTATACAAAGTAAATTTCCTGAAAAACAGAAATTTAAAATCAGTTACATATCACTCAAATAGTTCAAATATACACATCAAAATCAGGTTCCGGATATGAGGCACTCCGGATATGAGGGATTCCGGATAGGAAGAATTATACTGTACAGTTGCAGCCAAAATGTTCAGAACGGTATTGTTTTCGTCAGAAAAGTAGGTATAAGTTTTTATCAAAGTTGTTATTTTTTCAACCGTTCTGATCATTTTGGCCGCCATGGTGTTTTGTAGTAAATCACTAAATCATCCATAACTTTTGTATTATCCTCTCGAATTACACCAAAATCTCAGACAATAACGAATAATATCGTATTTATTGTCTGTGAAAATTATAGATTATAAAGCAACTTTGCTAAAAACTTATACCTACTTTTCTGACGAAAACAATGCCATTCTGAATATTTTGGCCGCAACTGTATATCGTTTTTTATTTAATTTGTTTTGATTCAGCTTTCTTATAATCGGTATCACCCCATGCAAGGCAATAAAGTTACTAACGCTAGGGGTTCAGTGTGTGGAGGAATTAGAAACAGAAACATTAGTAATGAGGAGAAGGAGAAAAGGAGGCAGAAGATAGGGACTGTCATTGCATTTAAATTTTTGCAGATTAAATTTGGCTACAATGCATGGAACCGGGAAAGTGTTCCAAAAGTGAGAATTTCGAGATAAGGATCTGTTGGCAAAGAAGTTACGGCTACCTCAACTGTAAATTGATGAGATTTAGTCGCCAGTCTAGTATTGCGGTTAAATTCATAGAGTCTATGTATCATAGCTAAGAGCTCATCCGAAGAATTGTCATGAAGATATTTATAAAAAGATACAGAGAGCCAAACTTACGGTAGTGGGCAAGTGACTGAAGCCGAAACGCCAGATCACGACCAATAATATTGCATGGATCTTATCAATGAGCTCCAGGTAAATAACAGGGGTACCGAACAATATCTGGCTGCAATAGTCTAAGCATGGAGATCACCTATGTAGGGACTGACCAGGAACGACGTTGCTTAAGCCAATAAATAAAAAATAAATAAAAAATAAAACAAGGACGAATTATTGATGGAGGTCGAATATCACAGGTAATGTTGGAAGCTATAGAGAGTCGGGATTCTCGCATAGCCAGAAATGAAATGGCACATACAAGGAGAATATGATGTGGTGATTAACAAATCCATCTTGAAGATTATCGACTAAAAAATAATTTCCATCTTCCTTGGTATTTGTGGTTTAAATAGAAATAAGGTTGCGATTAACAAATATTTTTCTCTCTCATATCTCTTTGAGAATCTAATGATACAGACTCTCATTGAATACCCCTGCTAATGCGACCTCGAGTTAGATAAGCTTTGAGTAAAATTCTTCTTCAATGAATGATATTGTAATATATATTCAATAAATATTCGCTGGGCGGAATATGCGGTACCGACAGTGAGTAAAATGGCCTTTCAAACCATTGTTAATATAATGAATACGACTTTTATCTGGCGCCACAGTATTGCGACCTTCCACAAGATTAGCGTAATCTCGGTGCATATCTATAGACTTTGAACAGGTTCCTCGTGGCTGTACTCATTGACCGCACAATGAACATGAGAGACAACGCGAGATAATTATAGAGATTCCTGAAAAGAAGACTGAGAGTTGATAGAAGCACAAATCCATGAGGTGAAGCAAGGACGAAGAAGATTCCTAGATTGAGATAAATGTCGCTAGTTTAATAGTAAGGATGAAACAGATACAATTCATATGCATTTTAGCGATAGCAAGTCAACTGAACATTATCCTTGAAAAATTTCGAACGATTTCATAATAATAATAATAATAATTATATATATATATATATATATATATATATATATATATACAAGTATATATGTGTGTGTGTGTGTGTGTGTGTAATTTGGCAGCAACTTTTCTTTTGCAGTTAAAATTACAACTGTATACAAAAAGATTTTTTTCAAAAGGATCGTTTGAATATGAGTACGTCGTATTAAAATACAATTTTAAATTATTATTTCTAATTATAATATATATATATATATATATATATATATATATATATATATATATATATATATATATATATACATACACGTTGCGATGGATAAATTGTCGTCTAAATTAGGGAAAAATGAAAATAACACTAACACTTCATTTTGACAGATATATTTCCAAAAACTGCACTAAAATATTTCTTCCATAAAATCGCGATTGGCTTCAATCCCGTCCTGCCGATGACATCGTAATGTTCTGCAACTCTACTGGGCTGTCTCCTTTTAAAATCTTTAACTGAATATGTAAACTTTTATATATCTTGATCTGTGTTGTCCTCTTCTTTTTTATTATTAACACTTACATTATTTTTAGAATTCTTTTTACATGCGGGCGAGGCTATTGAAGTCGTAATTTCTGCGGAAAGAAAAAAAATCAAACGACTCTTTTGAAACAAAATCTTTTTGTATACAATTGTAATTTTAACTGCAAAAGTGTCGAAAAACAGTTTGTCACTGAAAAAACCCAAAAAACAGAAGACGTGCGATAAACGGATGTCATTATTTGTTGAACAGGCACACCTATCATACCTTTACTTAACCTCATTTGTAAAGTCACTCATATTGTCAGTGAAAAGGAATACCTAACCACTCCTTGCTAAATGATTGAATTTTCCCTAACCACCCCTTGTCAAAATGATTGAATTTTCCTCGTAACCCGTAGCACATATATTCTTGATCTTAGTTGCTAAATATGTGCTTATAAACTCAGTAACTTTCAAAGTAAGTTATTTCATAATAGCTTGAAAATGAAACAGTACTAGGGATTGTAATTTAATTCTGTAAATAAATTTAGAGTTTTTAGTTTCTGTTTTCGAAACGGTAATTCATGTGTAGAAATGGGATCATATTTTTAAATTAGTAAATTTAAAATATTATGCACTGGAGAATTGTATTGAGCACTGTTTTTAAAAATACAAATAATTAATAAGAACACCGGATTATAAATCTTACTGTTCTTTCTCATTATTTTAAGAGAACCCAATATATATATATATATATATATATATATATATATATATATATATATATATATATATATATATATATATATATATGCACATTTCATTAAAAACGACGGACAAGGTGCTTTTATTTAGTTTTTTATATAATTTCTCGTGCGATCTCATAATGTTTTTCTTTTCAGATGATAAATTATATAAAAACTGTCCGAATGTTCTTTTTATCCGAGCGATTTCGGCTATACATTTAGCCATTTTCAAGGATTATATTTCAACTGTTAGAATTAGAAATAGTTTGTTATATGTATGTTTTGTAAAATGTTTCATTTTTTTGTTTCAAAACACGGTCAAGATATTATGTCCATGTTCAAAGTTAATATTATTAAGTGTTGGTTTGTTTGTTTTTATTAATAAGGCTTCCATTATATATATATATATATATATATTGAACTCTCCCATCATCTCCTCTCGACTGGACGTGGCCCCGACTCAATGTCCGTTCGAGGTGTCGATGTTTTTACGCCGTACAAGGGTCAATCAATTCAGATGCAAGTTGCCGACATCCAGACAATCTGCACATATAATTTGCTTAGAGTGGTGAATGTTTGGAGCAGAACCAACCACACTTTCTGAAGAGACGAAAACAGAGACCTGGTGCACTACATGCCAAAATGTCCCAAAACGACCCTCCGCAGGTTTTGAATTCAGAATTGTCTTTCTCCTAGACAATTTGCCATCCAAGGCTTTAGAAGCCCGTCTATCCTATTATTTACCCATAGCTGGAGGGAGAAGAAGATTCATACCTTTCCCAAGGGAATCAACATAAGTGAATGTAATGTATTCGACTGGAATTCGAACTCGGCTCTCCGATTCCTTAATCCGCGCCGATAGCCATTAATCCACCGTATATAGTTTCCTTGAAAACAACTAACAGGATATTAACCTTTTTATTATTTCTTTTTCTTTTGTTTTTATAAGTGTTTATTTTTGCGAACATAACGTGTGTAAAAACTGTCGAAATATTCTATATATCCTATCGCTTCTGGCAATTCCATCAGCCATTATCAAGGATATTTTTAAAATCTTTAACTGAATAGGTAAATTTTTATATATGTGGATTTTTATGTGTCGTCCCCTTCTTTTTTTATTATTAAAACTTACATTATTTTTAGCGTATTTTACACGTGGGTGATGCTATTAAAGTCGTAATTTCTGCGGAAAGAAAAAATAAATCCAACGCTCAATATTATCAGCTTAGCACACACTGCCACAACGTCCGTATTTTGAAAGTAAATGAAACTTGCCATCAGTATAATATTTATTTAGTTAGCCCATATTTCTGTCTCTGTGAACAGAAGAGCCCCTCTATCTCCCAAATGTGGTTCAGGGTTACATTCAAGCATAAATAATGCATTAGTTTTCCGGTTTCTATTGCATCGGGAAACGTTGACATATAATGCCGAACCTACAAGGCAGCAGGCGGTTTAAAATTAAATTTTCCTTCTTCTAGCTCACCAAAGCTATACGGCCACTATGGATATATATATTCAGTAAAAAATAAATAAACATCATTAATAATGGCGAATTAAATAGCCGAAAGCGATCGGATATATAGAACATTTCGGTTATGAATAGAAAAATAATCACTTATAGGAACACAAGAAAAATTTAATAAAATATTAATCACAGTACTTTGTCAGTCGTCTGTCATGGGACTTGTATACAAATGTGATTGCTAGGGAAATACTATATATATATATATATATATATATATATATATATATATATATATATATATATATATATATATATATATATATAGGGGTTAGACAAAATAATTGAAACACTTGTTAAATTCAATGAAAATTACTTAATATAAATTTGGTCCTCATTTAGCCTCACATACAGCTTTAATACATCTTGGAATGCAATCATACAGCTTCCTGACTTCATCCAGAGGAATTTTCAGCCATTCTTCCATTAACACCTGCTCCAGCGCTTAAAGACACGCTCCAAAATGAACCACAAATGTTCAATAATATTGATATCTGGAGATTGGGGAGGCCACACCATGTGTTCTAGGTCATTTTCATGCACTTCTTACCAATTCTTAACCATTCGAGCGGAATATATCGGATAGTTATCGTCTTGGAAGATGCAGTAACCATTAAGGAATAAAATCTGGGCCAATTTGTGAACATGATCTCCCAAAATATCCAGGTAATCTCTGCTGTTGATTCTACTATGCAGGGCAACAAGTGGACCGAGATATTTCCATCATATAGCAGCCCAAACTATCTCTTATCCTCCAACATGCTTCACTGATGAAAGAAGGCAACCAGGGTTGTAAGCTTGTTTGGGCTGCCTCCACACATAACCTTGCCATGAAGTTGGGAAAAGAGAAAAAACTGGACTCGTCTGAGAACATGACTTACTTCCATTGGTCTGCAGACCAGGCATTGTGATCTCTGCACCACTTCAACCTCTTCTGAATGTTGCGAGTGGAGAGAAGAGTTTTCCTTACGGCGGCTCTTCTATGATATCAAGCCTTATGGAGCACACAACGAACAGTTCTAGTAGAAACTGGACTATTCAGATGATTATTCAACTCAGCAGTCACTTTGGCCGCAGTAGTCTGATGATTTTTTGCCACATTGCATTTCAATGCACGTCGGTCCTTGTCAGTAGGTTTGCAAGTCCGGCCCGAATTGTTACGGTTGTTAGAGGTTTTGCCCTGTTTCTCAAATTGCGTCATAGTTCTTGATATGGTAGCTCTTGAAAAACCAAACAGTTCAGCAACCTTAGTGATCGAGGCTCCTGCGGTGTGAGCTCCAACAATTTGCCCTTTTTCGAACTCGGAGAAGTCACGCTTTTAGCTTAAATTTTACTAAATTCTGAAAATAAATAAGACAAAGACAGTAAATTAGATAAATAAACGTATTTACAATATATATAACCTGCAATTACGAAGTTTTAGTTAAAGTTCTTAATATAATAGGTCTTTGAAATATAGGAGTGGATTTTGCACCTGGTCCAATTATTTTGTTCAACACCTTTATATATATCATAAGTATTATTCGTAAATATACAGAGAAAGATTATCCATGTATACATCTTACAGATAGGTAGGTATATTTAGCCGATGGAAGAAATTCGAACAACACATAATAATAATAATAATAATAATAATAATAAGGAGCTTCAAATGGGCGCAGAAATACAAATACAGCACGGTAAACCAGCTGAAGCTGCAAAAAACTTAAAAAAGAATGCAAAGTGAAATGCGACCGACCAGATAAAGAAACAATGGCAAAATAAACCGCTCCATGGCCAATACTCTGCCCGTACCAAACAAGCTGACGTAGACAAAAACCGCACCCATCAGTGGCTACGTAGTGCAGGGTTGAAAGGTGAAACTGAGGGTTTTATCATTGCTGCACAAGACCAATGCTTGTTAACTAGGAATTATCAAGCACATATACTAAAATACTGTGTTAGCCCAAGATGCAGATTCTGTGACAAATATCCAGAAACCATTGAGCATCTCATATCAGGTTGCACGATATTGGCACCCACTGAATATAAAACCCGGCATGACAGAGTGGGCCAATATCTGCACAGGAAAATTTGCAACTCCTATGGGAAGGAAACTGGAAGAAACTGGTACGAACACCACCTAGACCCGGTTACGGAGATAGGACCTGTTACAATGCTATGGGACTACACAATACACACTGACAGAACAATCAAAGCCAACCGACCAGACATTGTTATTAAAGACCACAAACAAAATAAGTGCCTCCTTATTGATATGGTAGTCCCTTCAGATTGCAATGTGTCTTTAAAGATATTCGAAAAACTGTCAAAATACAAGGACCTTGAAATAGAAATCTCAAAAATGTGGCACATGGGAACATCAACAATTCCTGTTGTAGTTGGAGCCCTTGGACTGGTTGGAAAAGATTCCAGTAGGCTGATTGAAGGGATCCCTGGAAGTCCATGCCTCAAAGAGATACAAAAAATTGTTCTGACAAGTACAGCCCACACTTTACGAAGGGCTTTATCTATGTAATTATTTTTTAATTTTTTTTGCAGTGGAAAGTGTCATGATGCCATTTCTAACCTTAGGTCCCTGGGCGGGACCCGGAAAGAAATGAGTAAACGCCAGATATCAAAGGAAAAAAAAAATAATAAAAATAATAATAATAATTATTATTATTATTATTTTTATTATTTTTAATGAAACTTATATAAATTATCATTTGCCGATTTGTTGAAGTAGACATCATGTTATCATACTTGGATACATCAATTTTTCGCTGTAATGTTCCCTAGTATCGTTGCATGGCATGTCTAAGCGCCAGTTTTCTTGACATGCAAAAATAACCCACCCACCTACATCCTCCGACAATATTTTTTTTATATTTGAGCGTAGATATGACGTTTAATTGGTTAACCTAGACATACCCACAACTATATTTGTAATTCTGACCTTATGCCCCACATTTAACTTCCGAAAAGAAGTAACGATTTGTTTTTACATTTCCCTAATAAATTATTTTTATCGCAAGTTATCTAACATCGCCTGACAAAGTACAGTCTAAGGACAAAAACATGAAAGTTTCTGTGTAGCGATATAAAATGTTTTTATTGTAATTTATTATCATAAAATATTATAATAATTATTTGCGCTACTTTGAATTGAGCACATTTAAAAAAAGTAAATGCTAAGAAATGTGGATCTTTATTCCATCTCATTTGTATATATATATATATATATATATATATATATATATATATATATATATATGGGGTGTAACAGCAAAATTGGCCAAATCGTGTAACAACAAAATTACTCAGTTGTTAGATTGATCTCTGAGACGTTGTAACTTAGAAATGATTAAAGTTATATTACTGCAATTCTCCGAGGTTTCTTTTTGCAATTTTCGACTCTACTTTGAATAACAATGTATAAGCTTAACAGAAGTATCATGATGAAATTGATCAGAAATGAAAATGATATTAATCATAGCTAATGATCAGTAATTCATGAAGTATTGAAATAAAGTTCAAATATTTATTTATATATATATATATATATATATATATATATATATATATATATATATATATATATATATATATATATATATATATTGTTCCAGGATCATTTTCCAACTTATTCAAGATGATCTACGCCTTCTCTAACCTTCTACATTCTGGAGTAACAAGTTGCCTCGCTATTTTCACATACGATTTCATTTTCAATCTTTTTTCACTGCTCTTTGGACTTTCGTAGCTGAAACTCCTCTGTCATGTGACAAGCGTATTATGAATTGAGTTGGACCTTTTATAATTGGTCTCTTTCGCTCTAAGATGAAATAATGATCTCCTCTTCCTGTTTTTGTTCCAGTTTGCGTCTCTACTGTTCCCTCTTTTTTAGACTTATTCAGCGTTCTCTTGATGGTTCTTGAATGGACTTTGAAGATGGAAGCCAGTGTATGAATGTTGGTACAATTATTGAATGTCTGAATGATCATTTACCTCTCACCAGTGCTCCGTTGAGAAGACTGTCCGTTTTTAGCTGAATAACCCAAAAGTGTTTTCAGTGATTCTTACGACAAATGGTGCCAAGATGTCTAAGCTGAAAACCCGGAAAAAGAACATCAATTAATTTAGTGTTTTTCTCATATAGTAATAATTTTCTATGGATTTATGTTAATTCAGACAATTTTGCTGTTGCACGCAGAATACACACACACACACACACATATATATATATATATGTATATATATATATATATATATATATATAGAGAGAGAGAGAGAGAGTATGTGTGTGTGAGAGAGAGAGAGAAGGTGAGTCAAAATTATGTTAGCCCTAATATGAGAAGAATCATTAATTCAGAGTTTGCTGAACATTCTACACCTGTTTTCACCATAACCATAAGTCACAAGGTGTTATTGCCCTATATTTCCATACAAATCCAAGGGTGACTGCAAATGCTTACTTAAAAATGCTGCAAGAGTTTGCCATTGATAACATACTCCTACAAATCAGGCGAGCAGGGCATTTCCAACAGGATGGTGCACCGACTCATTTTGCCCGTACTGTTCGCACTTGTCTCGGTCAAATTTTCCAAAATCGCCGGACTGTTAGCATGAAAACCACACCCCCTAATCTGACACCCTGTGACTTTAGGTTATGGGGTATAATAAAGGATCGTGTGTATAGCAAAACAAAAAAAAGTTAGAGACATCGAAGAACTCAAGGAGAGAATAAGAGGTATAATATCAAACATTCCTCGTTAAATGTGTCTCAAGAAACTAAATTTTACTGTTGATCGCATGTTTTTGTGCATCAATCGTGCTGGTGGACATGTGGAGACTGTTCAGTAAACTCTGAATAAATGAATCCTCTCATATTAGTGTTAAAATAATTCTGACTATTCCTCTCATTTAGCGTTAATATAATTTTGACTCACCCTGTATATAGTAAGGCTGGAAGGTATAAATGAAAAGGAACATAAGTCTTGACAAAATTTGATGCCAATCCAATTTAAACAGGATTTCTTGTCGATTTCCGATACTGAGGAGAGTATTGATATTTCATTTTAATTTCAATATATTTAAGTTTCTTTTCTACTAGAGATTTCCTTCCCAATAGTACTTTTTAGATGTTCCTTGGAAGTGACAAGAAGTCGTTTTAATGCTACAAACCTTACTGAAGTATCCTTGTCAAATTGAAGTGATTGTGTTTGAAGCTTTATTCAGAAATTGTTTGAGCGATCCAGCAATTATCGCAACACTCATCCCGTTTATATTTCACACATATTTATAGTTTTCTGGAATTAAAATCAGCGCACTCATATATGTGCTTCTTAGTTTACCATTAATTTTAAACGACCGACATTTTTTTATTCGACATTATTTGAGATTATTGTGTCCACATCCCCACGTTGTATCGCATCGAATGGGCGAAACAACCAATGTTTTATGGTTTCGTACCTAGTTCACAGCCAACTCAGTTTAAACAGCCGTAGTTTGAACTAAGAATTTTTAAACATAATCAAGTCAGGAGGAAGAAAGGGGAGCAGAACAAACGTTTTGCTGAAGCTTACCTCCCAGTCCATTTTATTTTAACTGCAGTAAGGTGAGGTTTACCGTTTTTAATCTTATGTTATTTGTCTTTGAATTCATTAATTCTTTGAGCCCTGCGTTCCTGAACAATTTTAACTCATCTACCTGAGCTCCTGAGTCAAAATTCACAAATAATTGGTATGCAATGTTTCACGGTAGATACAAAAATAGTTACAAAAATATAATCATTAAACTTAGTAGGGAGAGTGTATGATTGCATGCCTTCAATTTATCGCCATAATTCTTTCTTTGTGTCCAAGTCTACCCAGCAGATGCTGCCTCTCTTGATGCACAAGAAGCGCTGGCAGGTTGTGCAGCAGACTGAAGACATCACAGCTTTGACAGGATAGTCTTTGTGGGCTACATTTGGATTTTCCGCTTGAATTTATTGCATTTATAAGACCACACAGCACAGAGCTTGTCAGTGGAGGTATCTTCTGGTGAAGACCGAAATTTTGCAGGCGTTCCAGAGCATCAGCATTGATTGTTCTGACTGCCCTCTGCAGCTGGCAGGAATGCACACACCATATCCCCACAGTATTGATCTAGATGTTTCTGAAGCTGAGGGACTTGGCTTGCTGGGGGAAAATTTCTTGGAACAACACAATAGCAAAACACGATGCATGTTTTTAACCACCGTTCAACCGGTGGCCGAGAAATAAATCATTTCTCTCTACCACCGGTAAAGCGGTGGTCAGGGCTTCAAGATTTAAGATATTTCTCCTAGACTGTTTTTTTTTTTAATGCGATGCTCTATAAATAATACCTGGGAGGTGAGAAGAGATGTAGTAGGATATTTCCCAAGAATATTTGTGCGAGACTGAATGTAACAAAGACGGTCGGTATTCGAGATCGTCTCGCCGATTTCCGAGCGGCTAAACGTTACAATAATGTTAGCTTAGATTGGTTGATTTTTTTTAATTATAAAATATTGAAGACCTTTATATTTTCTGTTGTTCAGAACAATGTTTTGTTTGACTGCCATTACCGAGTTTATATGCTCATTTGCAAAATTCTTGACACTTTCTATCCAATCCTACCTAATCTATTTGCTATACGATTCTGTATTTAATTATGATTGTTTTCGAAGAGTGTATGATAATTTGTTGCGCCTTTTCTGCTAATTATATTTTTGTCATTAAGTGTTATTTGCGAAGTCTGGTAACAATTATACAGCGTGTAATTATTTGCCCTTGTATTCTAAATATGTTGGATATGAATCTTCGTTTAATGAACTGTTCCAGTAAGAAACATGGGAGGCGGTTAATAGGCCAATATAAAATCTCTAAGGACAGAGTGGGCATACATGTTTCTTAGTGCTGTTATTGCTTACTGATAGTTTTCAACAGATATGTTTCGTGGATTTTCGGTAATTGCCGTTGTTCACAAGAGTAAACCACGGCAATTACCGAAAATCCACGAAACATATCTCAAAAAGATATAAACTAATAACAGCAATGAAGATCAACTAAGAATGGTACTATTAGGTTTCAAATAAAAGAAGAAGGGAAAATAACAAAATTACGTCTTGATTTCATTGAATCAATTGCTAGTTCTGCTGCTTAGAAAGCTGATTCACTTTATCATACTAGACAACTTTTCTAGCCAGAATCCATCTTACATATTTATAAGTCTACCATTCCTCCCTGCATTGAATATTATAAAGTAATATTCAATGCATGGTAGACTGATAGACAGCTGTTCTTCTGCTATGTATTTGGAGAGTCAAGATAAAATAAATGAATCAGCAGCATCTCTCTATATTTCGGAGATAATGCATTGTAATTATTTACATCGTTTACATTGTTCGGCCTGTTGTCCACATCTTTATTGCCATACTCACGACGTTTCGACTGTTGCACGCACCGGCCTTCTTCAGATGATTAGAATTTCGAACTGGGTCAAGTGACTTGACCTAAAAGTTGTGAGTTCAATACCTGGCTAATGTCGTGGTGAACAGATAACTCGGAGATTGGAGTTAAAGGGAGACAACTGAGACATCCGGAAGAGTCATGCCACGTGGAATTAAAACAATCTGTCCCATTGGACGAAATAAAGGGTTCAGTTCGAAATTCCGACCGCCTGAAGAAGGCTGGAGCGCACAACACTCGGACACGTCGCGAATACAGCAATAAAGATGAGGACAACGGTTCGAACAATGTAAAAAATGTAAAGAATCAGCAATGTTTCTGGTTCTGAACTAGCGTCTCGTCACTTTTCCATTCCGCAATATAGACTCGCTGTGATTTTCTGTAAATATTTTCATGGTAATCATTATTTATATTCCCCACGCCCTCACAGACAAATTGTCCACATGGTCACTAGTTAGAACTTCATTGAAACTCTAAGATATTATGGTGTTTGGAGCGAGAAAGGTAAGTAAGAGTGTATTGTTTCAATGTAAGAAATATGGCACATTGTTTGGGTCATAAACTATTACATTCACCTACGTGTTAATACCGTTGGGAAAGGTATGAATCCTCTTCTTCTCCCTCTCAACAAGCTATGGGTAAATAGCAGGGTAGACCAAGTTCTATAGCCTTGGATGGCAACTGGTTTACTGCAGAAAGAAATGGCAAACTACTGCGGGGGAAAAATCTACCTCGTCAGTTATGTATCGAAAGATACATGATCGCCTAAGCGTGTATCACGCATGGCGAATAATTGGCTGATTTAGGCTAGCTAAGTTAGTTAATATAAGACAGACGAAGATCAGGACTTTTCTACCCACCCACTTTTGACTTTGCGCCACATTTTCTGTATTTGCACCAAAGAAATATCACATTTCTCTGTGGTACATAGACTTTATGAATTTAAGTGTACTACTAGATTGCCTGTTAGGTATCATTATTTTACAGTGAAAATGGCTAGATGTAACAAGACTCTCTATGCAAAGAGTTTATTCTCTCGTGCTTCTTGCTTTGTAGTCAAGTCTGACCTTGAAAAAACATAGATGCAATGTCAGAGATTGTCTTCTTAATTCCTATTCTTTTACTTCTTTCTCTCTTTAATAATGTGTTGTTTCGCTCATATTTTCTCACTCTCAGTAACCCCATTGTGTCTTAGTGACTTTATTCTCTTTCTTCGGGAGAAATGATTAAGAAATATTTGCATTTGTTTTAATTTTATTTATATTGTAGGTTTTAAAATTTTGTATTTACCGACTCATGTTTATTTTTTTTTTTTTTTGTGATCAGATTAAATGTTTACATTTATTTTACTCTGATCTTAATAACTGTTAATAAATTTTATAAATAATCTGCAGGAAGGAGACTCGCCGGGCGGCCACAGCTGCGGGGTATCGCGATGTCTCGAGACGCGACATGAAAGGTGTGGACATCACCACAGAGTGTTGGGAGATCCTGGCAGCTGGGAAATCCGAATGGAGAGGAACCCTGACCAAACACCTCAAGTCAGGGGAGGAGAAGCTGACATTAGTCGCCTCGGATAGGTGGGCCCGCAGAAAGCAAAGTGACAGCTCAAAAAGACCAGAGACAGAATATATCACAGATGTCGATGCTTCAGACAAGCAGAGAACTAGGATTTTATCCAGTCAACCCTGACGGAGGCCTACACGTGATTAAATGTTTACCATTATTTTATTCTGATTTTAATAGATGCTAATAAATTACTTATCGCATATTATATAACCTGTTCTCACTTTTCTAAGTAACCAACGTATAAACCACATGTTTTCATTCGTGGTGATTATCTTCGACTACCCGAGCCATGTGGCGTCCTGGGTCTGATGGTAAATTACATCCGCGTCCTGGGGATGACGATAAACTACATCCGCGTCCTGAGTAAGACGATAAACTACGCCCAAAAGCAAGTTCTCTGATAATACATTTATCGTAAAATAATGTTGCCAGTTGTACGTTTTTCTAAAAAATAATATTACCAGCTATGCGTTTTTATTATTTTTTTTGTTGAAAGATTAGTGTTGCCGGCTATACTTTTTTGGAAAAATAATATTACCAGCTATACGTTTTTGAAAAATGATATTACCAGCTATACGTTATTGAAAAAATAATATTACCAGCTATACGTTTTTGAAAAAAATAAAATATTACCAGCTATACGTTTTTTTGAAAGAATAGTGTTGCCGGCTATACGTTTTTGAAAAAAAATATCACCAGCTATACCCTTTTGAAAAAATAATATTACCAGCTATACGTATTTGAAAAAATAATATTACCACCTATACGCTTTTGAAAAAAAATATCACCAGCTATACCCTTTTGAAAAAATAATATTACCAGCTATACGTATTTGAAAAAATAATATTACCACCTATACGCTTTTGAAAAAAAATATTACCAGCTATACGTTTTTAAAAAAATGATATTACCAGCTCTACGTTTTTGAAAAAAAAATAATATTACCAGCAATACGTTTTTTTAAATAAATAATATTACCAACTATACGTTTAAAAAAAAAAATATTACCAGCTATACGTTTTTGAAAAATAATATTACCAGCTATACGTTTTGAAAAAAAATATTATTATCAGCTATACATTTTTGAGTAAAAAAAATATTAACAGAAATAGATTTTTGACGAAACAGATATTAACAGGAAAAAAGTTGTCGGTATTAAATGACCCATTGAGATGGATATGTCGTAAAACAAAACAAACAAAACCAATCCATGTATTCAAACTTTTCTCGTGTCCAATTTCACTCGCATTCTGGCTGCTGCTGCAGTATTTACACCCTTTATGAGATTCCTGCAGTTTTGCGGAGTTACCAAACGTTTCCTTTCCTTCCTCTTCTATTCATTTTGCTTAATCATGTTTCTCTGAATCTGTTTCCAGTCTCCAAAGATACTTGTGCCGGTATTTTTCATTCGCTGTTCTTACGATTTCTTTGTTCGCTCGTTGAATTCCTTCTTCCGATTGCCGCGTTCTTTGTCCATCACTAAAATGGCACAATCCCGGATTTCGGTTTTCCATTCCAACATCTTTGTTCCGATATCCGCCTGCTTGAACCAATACATCGAGTTCAGTTTTATTTTTGGCAGTTTGAGAGATTCCTTGTGCGTCAGATTGTTGCGATTTTCTGATGAGATCGTGAACCTATCTTATTATAGAATTCCACAAGACGAAATGTAACGGCATCCGAATAAATATAAAGAAAACCTGCGAAAATGGAGGCACCTTCAGATACAGAAAGTTTTATAATAATCTCTAGTAAAGATTTTCATAAAGCTCTTACCTTTTTTAATTCCAATTGCTATTTTCAATGGTTATCTATTTAAATATTATCATACCACGATTATCCTAGCTAGTATCCTCATCTTGAGTTATATCTACAATATTTCATTCGATTTACTATTCTGTCTTCTTCAGGTGTCTGCCGTGTTATGTAGCATTATAGGAAGACTGAAAGGCGTCTTCACTTTTTAAAATCATATACTCTCGTTAACAAACTCGGCGTCACACGGATTAATGAGTTTAATGAGGTTTAACTAATGGGATTATGTACAGCTGAATTAGACTCATCTATCACGATGGATGAAATAATAGCTTTTGATCGAAATAGCAAGAGATTTCGCCAAAACAAGAAACTAAAAAATAATCGAGGTTGGGAGGTCAAAAAAGACTGTTCCTTAATAAAAACAAGATTAAGATCACAGTTCACATTTAGTATTTCCCGCGCTTAACAAACGAATTGACATGTAAGTGAAATACTCTTCGTACAGAAGCCGTTTAGATGCTTGAAAATAACGTGTTTCATATTGGTCTCTAATAAAGATTCTCTACTGGCAGTTAACTTTAAATTTTAGTACTTATTTCCAATTGCTATACTATTAAACACCGTTCTATACTGATTATCCTGATTAGTACCTCATTTCTTTTGTCAAATCCTCATCATTTTATGTCCTTAGGCATGTCGCGCTCGAAAGACACAGGAAATTTTCTATGATTAGAAGCAACGAAATGAAGAAAGGAGCCACAAAAGGCTCAAACACTTTACGTATTAGTATCGACAATTTTGGTCGGTTAGCATTCCCTCATCTTTTAATTAGTATACACCACACGTGGCCGGTCATGTTACTTTTACCGGCCAGTCAGGGAAACAATAACTGTACAGCGTATAGTTTAAGGGTAAACTCCCTGAAAATTTAGTTCCAATACACACGCAAAAAAACAAATCAGTTTGAAACATGGCATGCTGTATGTGTGTGTAAAGATAGGCTTTTTTGTGATATTCGTTAATTTTCCTTTTCTGGGTCAGAGAAAAGGCGTGTAACTTATTTATACACTTTGTAAGTATATTAAAAAAAAGTATATTTATAAAAATAAAATTAAAATAAAACAAAAAAAATTCTTTATAGACGCCTTTACATTTTGTTTGTAATATTTGGAGAAATATCTAGAAATACGTTATGTACGAATAATTCCAGTCATATCCAGGGTGACCCCCAAAAAATGGGAATTATTGAAATGCGTATTGCCAGACATGAGCAAGTGGCATTTCGCCATCTTAGTAACGAGAATGAAATTCACAGTATCACAGCAGTCAATGAGGAATCTGAACAGCAGATTTCAAGAATGCATTCGTTATTAAAAAATGAAAATTCCATCATTGTTTCTTAAATGGCATGTTTTAAGGTTTCAATTACTATGAATTAAATATTTTTCTTCCGTCACTCTTGGTTTTATTGGATTGTTAAAAAGTTTCCGTTTTTTTGGGTCACCCTGTATTTGTTAAAAGCAACAGTTCCAATAAAACAATTAAGAACAATGGTAGTCCATCTCAGAAATACAGAGAGAATCAATTTTGTTACACATTTAATCTAAAAGATCTTATAAAATGTTTATAACCATATTAATTTGTTAAGTCGGATTCCTTTTCGCCGATTTTTAAAAACAATAAATGAATGATTCTTTTTGCTCGATCTCTTTCCCCGCCATTTCTCTTGATTTTAGTTTTATGAACCTGTGTATTTACAACGCTTCTTTTCGCAATTGTTTTGTTAGTTTTCCACATCAAAAGCAAAAACATGCAGTCGACCTGTTATTACATGTTTTAGATCATTTATAGTACTATCGTTCGTACCAGCCTTGTCTTTCCGATTGTCATATAATGTATATTTTGGCAGGAACTTTTCTTTCAAACGTGTTTCGTTGAATGTTGTAAACAAGGTAGAGTTGATGAATTTTTTGTTGATTTTTTTTTTACTATTCTTATTTTTTTTCCGTTTAGTGGTAAGACTGTCTAAGAATTGTTTGTAGCGTCTATTATTACAAATATATATATATATATATATATATATATATATATATGTATATATATATATGTATATATATATGTATATATATATATGTATATATATATATATGTATATATATATATGTATATATATATGTATATATATATATGTATATATATATGTATATATATGTATATGTATATATATATGTATATGTATATATATATATGTATATGTATATGTATATGTATATATATGTATATATATGTATATGTATATATATATGTATATGTATATGTATATATATATGTATATGTATATGTATATATATATATATATATATATATATATATATATATATATATATATATATATATATATATATGATATATGTATGGTGTTCTGTTCTTGTGGATTTTGATCACGGTGTTTGGACAATTAGCTTTGATCGTTATGCCTGGGTGCAATGTACATTCACATAAATTTGTTACAGGTCCTATTTCTGTAACCATAGTAGTTGCATATTTTCCATTTGCTGATATGGTCCCACTCTATCATTCCAAGTTTTATATTCAATGGATGCAAACAGCGTGCTTCCTGATACAAAGTGTTCAATTGTTTTTGGATATTTGTCATAGAATCCGTATTTCATGTTAACACGACAGCCTTAGGACGATGCATACGCTGGCAAGTGATAAGCTTTCCCGATTTGACCTCAATTCGCTTAATGTCAGCTATGGTCCATTTAAAGATATTGAAACTATGTTGCACCACAGGGACAACTAAAGTGTTTATGGCTGATAGTATGTTTGGTGAATTCAACTCGGTATTTAACACCAGAGGCGCACGTCTTTAGCCTTCTTTTCTTACTCCCTCCTTCATTTGGGTTTATTCAATCTCCATCGCTGACTTCTATTTATAAGGTTCTTGTTCCAGTTCCCTTATCTTCATAACGAAATCCGTGACTATTCAGTTGGTTTCTGGAATTTTTCCTTTCTTGTATGCTACTTTTGGATATGTATCTAATCTGAAATCTGTACCGATGCCATCACTGAACATTTTATAGTATTAAGAATACCCTTCAACTCATTGTCGTCTTTAGCAAAGAGTTTGATATCATCCATGTAGAATAGGTTCACGTTCTTTTTTTATTTTTATCCATAGTTATTTTTACTTCATGCGAAATTAGGGTTAAGGACAGACAGAACAGAAGGGGCGACAGGTAGTCCCCTTGAATGATTCCTCGTCAGGAATTTGTAAAAAATTGGAAGTAAAAGTTCAGTGTGATGGGGGAATAATGTGATTTCCTACAGTTATATTCAAGAAAATTATCTATCAACAATAGCCTTAAGGTTCCAAATGTGTGGTACACAATCGTTACGGTATTAATGGCTTTACGGTAATCTATCCCAGCTGTACTGGAATTTCTACATTTTTTTTACAATTTTCCATGATCATTTTATTTATCCTTTTTTCGGGATCAGTTTATTTATTCATCATCATCATTATTATTATTATATTTGTTGGCACTTAAGAGAAGATCGCGGATTAAGTGAAGAAAAAACACAATGTTGACAATGTCAAACAATATTTCAGAAAATATTCATCATTGTGAAAAACGTTTTTTTCCCTGTTTTTTACTTTCTTAAATCGCTCTCTGCTCTTAAGTTTTGAAAAATATTGAAAGAGTTAAGTCAATATTATTATTATTATTATTATTATTATTATTATTATTATTATTAGTATTGTGGATTCCGGGATGAAATCCGGTACCAATAATAACACACGCCAAGAATGAATATAGAAAAATAAATGTATTAACGTAATAATACAAACTGGTAATACGGGTCAGTAGTTCCAGGAATGCGGGGTTAGTAGACAAATATATATATATACAGTCTTTGGTATCGACGTATCGCTGTATGACTTCTTACTGAGTCTAAATTTACGGACAACGAGACTGATATGCCCATGTGGAAAAATATGTAAAACATGCGCGGCCTTAAAATCCATCAGACAAAAATGAGGTGTCAGGTGCGGTCGAACCAACAGCAGCGCGCAGGAATTTTTCCTGGTGAGACGCAGGAGGCGCAGGGCCGGGAAGCTCACCACAGTGCCCAGTCCCTCCAAGCAGAGGTTCAAGTATGGCCTGATACTCCATTTCGAAGAAAGATAAAATGGCCCCCAGCCAGTAATAAACACGACTGGCACGAATTCGACGTGGACATCAGCGAGATCCTTAAAAAAAAAAAAAAAAAAAAAAAAGCTAGTCCCCACTGCGGGCCATTTAAAAATAGTTCGCGCAGCTGATTGGTTGTACAAACAGCCAATCGAATGTGCGGAATACGTGGTCTTTCTTCGTAGAATTCTTTAAAAAGGCCAGAGTAACTGTTAGCGTTTTAAAAGTGAGGGGGAATCAGGGTTAGATCTCCCCTGATTGGGTCGATTTGGTGATGGGGTTATGATGTTGAAAGACCCGAAACTCCCTGATGAACCAAGTCAAAACATCACTGACGACCCCCTCGAGCGCCTACTTAAAAGCGTATTTTTGAATTAGTCTACGTGCTCGCTCACTGTGACTCTTGCTGCTACGTTCGTACGCTCTCGTTCGTTCGCTCGCTCGTTATTCTCCTGTTCGATTATCGAGTATTCACTAGCAGTAGTATATGAATACCTCGGGTGAGTCCAATTGTGAAAAAAAGGGGAGGACAATTATTATTATTTCGTTAAATTTCAGGGTATATAATATTTTTATTACAAACTACCAAATATATGTCTTACTTCAGAAGAGATCTACATTGATAATATTTTTATTTCATATCGGTTCAGGCATAGATCTCTAGCACAGTCATGAAAGACCTAATATAGTCAAGAGTCGGACCGAAACGTGTAACATTCTAAGCTAATTAGCAAGCGAATATTTCTTATTGTTTACACTCTATCAATTGACTAGCAGTTCGTTATTAGTCAATAGAATATATTTCCATTTGTATACTCAAGGTGGCATTTCTAAGATATATTCTCGTTTCTGCACTTCGCTTTATGTCAGTTGAAAAAATCGTTCAATGAAAGTAAGGACCTTGACTTAACGATGGGAATGAACTTTTGTCAACTTTATCAATTCGCATTAACAACATGACTAAGCGGACAGTGATGACTTGGCACGACTTCCTTTGAATTTGCACCTACAATATAATGAGATACGCTATCTTGAAATGATTGTATGGCTTGCTTCAAACAGACTGTTCAGCCTGGAGCGGACGTGACAGTAGTCCAATTCTCTAGGTACTAATGACTGCCAGTTGGTGGTTCGTATTTGCCCAGTTCAACGTAGGTATTTCTTGAAGCCACATTGGTACAATTTTTGTTCGCGCAAGATGTATAAATGGTTGTAAAGACAAACACTATTCTTTAGGGTTACTGTTTGCAACACAGTGTTAGATGCCATTTTGATTATTTCACGTTATTTTTATATAATGATTTTATATAAGATATTTATATAATATTTATTATAATATATATAATATGATAATAATTATAATACAATATAATATATAATAATATATATATATAATATATTTTAAGACAATTTTATATTTATACGTTCTTTTTATAGATACAAATATTTAAGTAAATGCTCTGTTTATAATGAACAGTATTAACAACAATTACCGGTCTGAATGTCCGAGAAATTTTCATAGAAAATATGCGTCCTCCGACAGGAATCGAACCTGTATCCTATACGGAACAATCATATAGCCTGACGTGTTTTTACAGATTGAGCCACAGAGGAGCGTTTCGGATAGCAAGGTCAATTTTACTGTTTTTAAACTACAATTCTCCATGAGTTCTCTGAAACATTCAATAAATATATATTATATACAATAACGTATATAATATATATTTATATAATATATTTATAATATATATATATATATATATATATATATATATATATATATATATATATATATATATATATATATGTAGTATATACAATAATATATATAATATATATATGTTAAGCGGTCTCCCATTTTCACACAAATGGACTCACCCTAGGTATACATATATAACTACCAGTGAATACCCAGACAGTCAAGAAGGAGTCGAGACGGAACGACAGAAGAGTAGTAGAGTTCAGTAGTAGTAGAGTACGTCACACACAGAGACGGCGGCAAGCGTCACAGTTAGCGAGCACGGGGACTCAGTAAGAAGTCATACCGCAATACTTAAATACTAAGACTGTATATATATTAGTGCTACTAACCCGCATTCCTGGATCTACTAACCCGTATTACCAGTTTGTATTATTACGTTAATACATTTATTTTCCTTATTCCTGGCGTTTGTTATTCATTGATATCGGATTCATCCCGTAATCCACAACAATATATAATATATAATAATTATAACATAATATAATTATATAATAATTAAAATATATAATAATATAATAATTATAATATACATATAATATATTTATATAAATATATATATATGCATATAATACATAATGTATATAATAATATATATGATATATATATATAATACATTTATGATACATATATATATATATATATATAATATATATATAATAATACATATAATATATATAATGATTATAATATAATTATATAATAAATATAATATAATAATATATATATATATATATATATATATATATATATATATTATATTTATATAATAATTTTGATCATTTCTCAGATTTTTATATAATTTAAAGTGCTGAATTAGAATATGAAAATTGCTGTGGATTCCGGGAATGGAATCCTGTACAAATAAATAAACAACGCCAGTAATTGAGATAAGTGTATTAAACGTAAGAATACAGACTGGAAGTGAAGATTAGTAGTCCAGGAATGCGGGTTAGTAGAAAGTATATGTACAAATCTCTGTAAGTTAAGCCGTAATTAGCTATCTCTCTCTCTCTCTCTTTCTGGACTCTCGTATAACTCTCTAACACCCTGTGTCTGTCTCCGTATCTCTCACCCTGACTCAACGTATCTCCACCTGCAGGTATTCTCTCTGTCAGTATAAGTATAGTTTGGACGAGTTCATATTGTGGAAAAGGGGTCTGCCCTACAACAAATACCATGTGCCTTCCTCGCGTTGGATTAATTGTAAAACACTTTATCCAATTTTCACTAATATTTGCTCAATACATATTGTTCTATTTTTTGAATTTCACGATTTACCATTTAGCATTTTCTAATATTAGCTTCATTTTTGACGACATCTATATGAAGAAGTGACTTGAAGCAAAAGAGACGCGCTTCTACAGCAGGATGCTGAGAATACTATGAACCGAGCCTATGAGCAACGACAAAGTTCTTCGAGACTATGGCAACAAGAAGGACATTTATGCTTTCCATAAAATTGGATGTTGACATTTCTGCAGCGCATAATGAGGTAAGAAGGCTTAGAAAATCTGATACTCACTGGAAAGTTTGAATGTAAGTGGGCCAGCCTTAGGCACATCCTACCTGACGAGCGTGAGCAAATGGATGACGTAACAGGTTTTGGGATGTAATGTCATATCCCTGAGGTTTATCGCATTCGATGCATTTGGAGCTACAGAACATCAGCGGTAGACCGGGCAAAACGGAAACCCTATTGTTTCTTTGTCAGAGAGTAGCTCATGTGCGGTAAGATGCTTAACCACTTCGGCATTGATTAAAGCCTCAAAACTTTGCTGAAGAGACTGGTTGGACGGCAGTTCGATGGATCAGAAAGATATCTAGAATTCTTAAAGCCCGGACGACAGAGGATAACTTTCAACAGGGTGGAAATCAAGAATCGGTGAGGCAATATTTGTCGATTTTAGAGAGAACTGGAGCCAGTTCAGAGGCACATTTCTTTAGGACTACGGCTGGTATCCCGTCACCGCCACTTGATTAATGAGAGTCTAATTTAAGATGATGTCAATACCATCAACGGGTTTATGCACATTTCGCTCAGTAGAGCCTATATTATTTCATTCTGTCAGCAAACAGTAACTTTCACTGAGGACACGCTTGCACTCTTTATAAAGAGACGTCTGTTGCAATCAGACATGTCGCTCCGGTACAGACGGAAGAACTATGAATCCTATGGTCTATAGCAGCAGAGCAAGCAGATTAAAAGCACCATATTCTATTTGACGTTTGTTGAGGTTTTTTAATAAATCGCCTTATTTGTTCATCTACAATGTGGTTTTGGAAATCGTTATTAATGAGAGTCTGCTTAATTTTTTTAGATTAATGTAGAAAATCATTTTTGCAGAAGAATTAATTTGTGTTCGGTTAATTAAACTCTGTATAAGTGCTATTTTGTTTTAATTAGGACATTTACTCTTATAGTCGAGAGTGCAAGAGTTTTTGCTGATTTTTTTTTTGTAATATGGGGATGTATGCTATCGGGCCTAATCTGTCCTGCTTTTTACCCATAGCTGGAAAGAGAAAAGAGGACTAACGACATTCCCAAAGGTATCAGCACGTAACTGAATGTAATGGAATCGATTGAAAATCGAACTCGGCTTTCCGATTCCTCAATTCGAGCCTCTATCCACTATTCCGTCTCTCTCTCTCTCTCTCTCTCTCTCATCTGTATATATATATATTTTTAGAGAATTTTTGGAGGTACCTATATATATATATATATATACAGTTGTGCATAAAGTTCGTGTGCACTTTAATAAATTTATAAGTTTATTTGTATTTGCGATATAAATAATTTATAAAAAGGATTAGAAAGAAGTAAATCTATATTTTTTAATGTTTTACTGAAATTTTATTTAAGTTTCCACATGTCCTCCATCATTAGCAATACAAAGGGTAATACGATTTTGCAGTTCACGGAAAACTTTTGCCAACTGATTTACAGTAATGCCTGAAATCAAATTAGTTATGTTAGCTATACTTAAAACTAGGTACATTAAACTTTATAACATTTTTTACAGATTATTTCTATCGCCAATGCAAATAAAGTTATACATTTTTTTAAAGTGCACACGGACTTTATGGACACCCTGTATATGTATATATTAATAAATATACATATATATATATATATATATATATATATATATATATATATGCATAGATATATTATGAGTATTATTATTAGTATTATTATGTAGTAAAATAGTTGTTATTTTAGCCTGGAAATTAATATATGAGTCTGTGTGTGTTCATTGCGTGCGTGTGTCTGTGTCTGTGTGTGTGTGTATGCGCGTGTTTCAGTAAGCAGGAATGTGTGAGATGCTGTTGTAATCAGTACGTTTTTCCACGGTTCAATACTTTCAAGCTTTTCTGCATTAAGGGAATTTCATATCAGTGTGTGAGCATAATAACCCCAGGCATTGTAAGAGAAAATAAAAAACAATATGAAATCTCGAATGAATCAAATACAATTTGAAAGCTTTCTCTGTCAGAACCCAAAGGCAAACCATCACACTGTCAGCAGTCCACGATTTCAGGGAGCCATTAAAGGGAATGAAAGGATACACACGTTTTTATCCTTGGATCACACTTGAAGGCATGTTGACATTGACTAAATTTGTTGTGCCTTGGGAGTCCATGTGTTATCGTGTAAGGGTATAGATTTATCAATCATAGCGAACCGCATGCGTTATAGTAGAAAACATAAAGACAATAACAAACGGAAAACAGGAAGCAGATGGCATTTCTCTGGCAAATTGATGTTTCCTAATCATGAAAACGCTGAATAGAAGAAATAAAAATGGATGCTGTGTAATTCTGATTTCGAGTTGATAATCTGTGGTGGGCTTGCCAGATTCCTTAAAGGAATCTGGCAAGCCCACCACAGTGAAAACTGTAATACATGTTAATACATTAGTGTCAAAAGGAACGAAATGATAGAGTCTTACTTGTAACAATTCCAAACGAGAATTGGGTCGCCCGGAGAATCTTCTCAGTTTCTGGAGAAGCTGATGAACTATGCTTTATTCTTTAAGCTAACGTACCGGTTTTATCTGTCTAGTAGGGATGGTGTGTATTCTAAGACATTCTCTTCTTTTCCGAATACATTCCTAGGTATGACGATAAGCTATATACGGCAACAAGGCCTCTGATCAGTGATGCGGGGGATGGTTGAGGAACATGAAACCACCTCTTAATTAATGTTATTCCCAGTTTCACACCGACCCGGGGAGATGGCACCTGATATAATCCCAGTTATGGGCAAATAGTGAACCTCAAACTGGGATCAACACACTTTGAAAGTATAAAAATACATTTTTACAGTACAAATATCAGCAATAGATTTTATTATTAAAGACCAAATTACCGAAGTTCAGCATTAAATGACACATCAGATGCGGACTAGCCGTTAAACAAATAAACGAAACAATATCTCTTTCGAATAGCCTTTCCATATTTATCAAGATTTATTTTATGCAACATATAAAGGAAGACATATATATTATAAATGTATTAACGTAATAATACAAACTGGTAATGCTAGTTAGTAATTCCAGGAATGCAGGTTAGTAGGAAAATATATATATATAGTCTTTGGTATCGACGTATCGCTGTATGACTTCTTACTGAGTCTACGTGCTTCGTTACTGTCACTCTTGCACCGTCTCTGTGTGTGACTCTTCTACCAACTGACTCTACTCCACTCTACTACTACACTTACTCTTCGGGTATTTACTAGCAGTAGTATATGTATACCCAGGGTGAGTCCATCCGTGTAAAAAGGGAGATCCATCAACATATATATATATATATATATATATATATATATATATATATATATATATATATAATTACATTTATCGCACGCCGTGAAACTGTAATACATGTCAATACATTAATGTCAAAA
>OZ038484.1:32144195-32171695 GCA_964036315.1 Acanthosepion esculentum | reverse complement strand
CTTGACGCTGGCTAGTGTAACATCTCTTTCTATAAGAGAACTTGGTACATTATTTACATTATTCTGACTATTGTCCTTATCTTTGTCGCCATATTTATTACAACGTTTTCGGCAGTTGTACGCTCTGACCTTCTTCGTGTCGAACTGAACCCTTTATTTCGTAGACTGTTCTAGCTCCATGTCAATTATCTATGATATGTTAATTTCCCTTTGAAAGTTCTCTACTGCCTTAACCGCATATTGAACTCACACTCTTTGGGTCCTGTCACTGGATCTAACCAACGCCTTTATCTACTGTGCCATGTGTCCTTGAGGACATCTGTGTATGAATAGCTGAGTATTATAAACCTAATGCCTTCAGCAACCATTTTTACCAGTGCTCATATTGCAATTTTTGCTGTTATCATTGCATGTTTTTACCAGAGGTCATATTGTAACTTATATATATTGTAACTTTGTGGAGGCACGGTGGAGTAATGGATAACGGCTTGGATCGACGGGAGAGCGATAGATATTGTAACTTTGTTGATATTATCGCTTTTCTCTGGCACTCCTTATTACTGGTTCCCATATTGTATTCATTTCTATGCTTGGTCGGCTCAGGAGATTTTTATGTGCTGATTCCTTAAGTTTACGAATTTTCTAATAGTGTTCCTTGTCTATAATCTCAGCTTGATCCCACAGAGGGCGGTGATCTCACTTCTCTCTCCATATGTGGACAGCCACACCAGATCTTTCCACGTCCCCTCGTGTTACAGCTTTCTGGTGTTCTTGAAGCCTTACCTTAAGGGGAAGGCCTGTCTCCTTTATATTTGTTCCCGCAGCTGCACGTGGTGGCGTACACACAGACTTTAGTCATGTTCTCTATGGTGGTCTTACTGGATAGAGATATCGTCGAAGTGTCGTCAAGCTTTTGAAATAAAGGGTTCAGTTCGACATTCCAACCACCTGAAGAAGGCCGGAGCGTACAACAACCAAATCGTTGTAATAAATATGGCGACAAAGATGAGGACAATAGTCAAAAAAATGTAAATAATGTACATAAAACCTCATCTCAGAAATATAGACAGATACTGGAGAACTTGGAAATTTTAATTTTTTTATCTTCTTGATGCATTATCATATAAACTGAATAAGATATATTCAAATAAGTGTTATAAACTTCAAGCGAGTAGCATTGTTTAATTTTTTACTGCATTTTTCCAGTCTTCGAATGAAAAAATATATCAGCATCAAAATAATCGGAATTTAATTCATGTTCTTATTTTGTTCCAGCCTCAAACATTATCAATAACCATATTTTGAGTGTGTGGCGAGGAGAATACCGTCGGTCTACATCCGGGCATTTTTACAGATCTACCTTGTTTGGCTATTCTGCCGTCGGCGCCATCCAACTAGGATCGATAGCCTATGTGTTGAGACGCGTTCCCTACTTCAGATGTGATTAACAACGGCAGAAATTTCTGTCATTCGTGCTTGATGCATAGAAGTACAACGACATCAAATGATAAACGTTGACTATATGTATGTGTGATAGGAGTTCGTTCTGTTCGCTTGCACGTGATTCGAAAGCGACCATTCATTACTCGCGCCATCGTGTCGGACGCCCAGCATTTAGTCTATTATTGATGGTTTTCCCACTTTCGATCACTGCAATAAGTGCACGCCAGAGTTGTATGTGAGCACCCTGCCAACATTACTGTTGCGGAAATGCACTGTCTGAAGATTCTGCTCAGGAATATTTCAATTTTTAATTAAATGAAATTAAACAATTGTATTCAATAAAAATTAATTGTAATAATTAAATAAAATTAAGTAATTGTGTTAAAGAAAATTGAATAATTTTATTATTTAATACATTAAAATGATTTGAACCGCATACGAAACTCATTCATGTTAATATGGGTAGGTAGGTATTACGAGACAGTAGCTATCATTCTTTTACATGATTGCTATTCGAAATGTTTGTCACTTACCAATGTGCAATATATATATATAGATATATATGAACACGCACACATATATATATTTATTTATTATAATGTTATCATATAGACAAAACCATTTTACTCACTACAAAGATGCAACTTGGTTTCAGTGCATTTCAACAGCACTTCGACGGGTTAGAGTCGAAAATGGTTATCTATAATGGTTTTGTCTATATGATAAAATTATAATAAATAAATAATTATCGCTCTACTATCGGTATCGAGCCCATTTTTGAATTAATGGTGTGAACGTTGGAATTTATATATTACTTTCGTTCTCATCGCATCGGATATATATATATATATATATATATATATATATATACACACTCTATGAGAAGTGTCTGAGTACAGCAGCACTCTACGGCAGGAGTAATGTGATTCAGCTTCCTTTCAATAGTCTTGTAGAGGAATTTAAAGTTACAAGAGTAAGAGAACAGCTACAATATAAAGAATCAAATGACCCAAAAGTGGTTGCAGCATGTATTCAATCTCGAACAGGGAGAAAATGGCGTGCAGAAAATGAGTTGGAGATAGCAGAGGATAGACTACGGCATAAAGCAATTCTTGGCACTATCGCTAAAGGTAGAGCGGGTCTCGGTTATTTTCCTTGTCCCCAAATAAATAAAACCAAAGGGAAAGAAAGACGACAACTAATCCAAAAAGAAGTGCGAGCAGGGATTGAAGAAACGAGATACTGCAAGATGGTGTAGAACAGAAAAAGATCAGCTGGTTAGGCTACTGGCGGTCAAATTTTGGTGAAATAAGTTTCCTAATAAAATCGGTTTACGATGTGTTACCTAGCCCATCTAATTTATATATATGGGGCAAAAGGGATACCCCAAATTGCCAATTATGTGGGGAACGAGCTACACTGCAACATATTTTAAGTAGCTGCGCTAAAGCCTTGAGTGATGGTAGATGGTAGGCAATAGCACATGAAGTCAGTGAAGGAGTGAGAACTTCAAAATACAAACCAAATAAGAAGTTCATATTAATTCCCTTCGTTAAGGAGGGAACAAAGAAGGAAAAACACACGATCCCCAAAATAAACTTGTTATCGTCAGCAAATGATTGGCATTTGGATATAGACCTGAAGACACAACTGAAGTTCCCCAGACATATAGCGGAAACACCACTCAGACCAGACTTGATTATCTATTCCAATTCCACCAAAAACTGTATAATATGGGAGCTCACAGTCCCATGGGAAGAACACCTGACATTAGCAAATGAAAGGAAACGATCAAAATATCAAGAATTGATCGAAAAGTGTCGACAAAATTCCTGGAAGGTCACATATGATTCTGTGGAAGTAGGATGCCGTGGATTTGCAGGCCAGTCATTATGCAAAGCTTTCAGGAAAATAGGGATTGTGGGATCAGCTAAAGCCAAAGCCGTTAAGAAAATTTCAAATGAAGCTCTGACGGCTTCTAAATGGATATGGTTCAAAGGATCCGAACAGTGGGGGAATAATTCAATGGGAAATAATTCCTAAAAGACAAAATCACTCCACATAATTTATCTGGATTCACATTGCTTGCGAATAAACACGTATTGGAACTTATAATGTAGAATTAATCCCTTTCATACGATAATATTATATATTTTAATGTTACATAATTTAAAATCAACCCACAATTTAACATTAAAAAATCCATTTATACCATACGCTAAAATATCGTCTATTTATTTTTAAACGTTATAATTTAGAATTAATTCGTTATTTTTTCTTTTTTTTTTTGTTTTGATAATATATTTTAACTTTAATAATGTAAAATTCTAGCCCCCGAACGATATCATCTATTTATTTTAAATTAATAATTTAGAATTCACCCGTTTTTATACGATAGTAGTAACATATTTTAATAATAGTTATTTTGGGGTGCGAAGCAAGCAATGTAGATAATTCAGTTTGGAAGGTAGGAAGGGAAGGGCGGGAAAGAGAAAAAGGGGGGAAAGGGGGAAAATTAAGGGAAAAGGAAAAGGAATGAAAAGAGAAAAAGAAAGAAAAAAAAAAAAAAGACGCCTCCATTTTAATGAATAGCTAAATGTATCGTAAAAATATTTTAATTGGGACAAGCAATTTTGGACGCTTCCATTGTTGTTTTATTGTTAATTGTTTTTTTTAGGTTTTTTTTTTTTTGTGTTCTAAAAGTATAAATTCTGTCATGAGTACTAGCACAACTCTTTAAACGGTGGCGACCTGTAGAATAAGATAACAGGTCGGGGGTGGCTGTCGGAGCTGATATGATGAATAAGAACCCCGAAATCAGCGATGAAGACGGCTTTCATCACTGATGACCACCTTCAATGCATTCGAATGTATTTTGCGATATATATATATATATATATATATATATATATATATGTGTGTGTCTTAAACGTAATTGTAGGAGATAACCATATTTGAGTAGACGCTCCGTTTACCTTAAACTATAATTTATTCTCTCTAGCGGAATGAACATTCCTAAATACATATTAAGGGAAATCATTTCTCGAATGTTCTAGCCGGTAGACAAAATAAAATTCTATTTAAAATAAACGGACCCTCGATTAAAATATGGGTATCCGCTAAAAATAAGGTTTAAGTAATAAAAATATTTTCGATTAATAAATAAATCAATTAATTATTTATATGCATAATGTAAATCAAATGAGTCTGAAAGAATAATGTAAATAGATAAATTATTAAGGACCCAGAACAATAGAAGATTAATAAGGAAGACAGTAGATAATAGTTGACATTTCATTTAAATATTTATAGATCTGTGTTAACTATATATATATATATATTTTTAGAACGTTAAACATAATATAAATGTCTTTATATATATATATATATATATATATATATATATATATATATATATATATATATATATAGTGGCCAAAATGGTAAGGCACGTCAGGCTATATGACTTTTCCGTATAGTATACAGATCTGAATCCTGTCGAGGACGAATATTTTCTATGAAAATTTCTCGGACATTCAGGCCGGTGAATGTTATTTAATACTGTTTATTATAAAACAGAACATTTACTTAAATACTTGTATCTATAAAAAGAATGTTAAACATAAAAATGTCGTTAAACGGGAGAGGTTTTATTAAAGAAAGCACAACATATTAGCATTATAACGACAAATGGGAGTATTAGAAGAAAACACGAATCTTTTATTTAAATTTAAAATTAAAGAAGAAATTACGAATGTATACAAAAATAAATTTAAAAGAATTTAAAATGAAAAATAATTTCATAGTCAGCCGAAATCGCCTATTCCTCTTTTTTACTAAGTTCGTCCTTGATCTAAACTTTCGGCTCAAACTAGTCACAACACATTGCATTGCATCTACACAAAGGTTCTGTCGTTAACAGCCTCACGCGTGGTATGACGTCTTAGAACCGCATCTTGAACTTACGACCCGCGTCTGCTATTCCGCGAACGTTATCGTCGCATAGAAATCTTCTATGTCAAGATAACAAAATATTATCTTCGATGCTGAATATCTTTGCTAAAATGTCCGGATAACGACTCTGTAGATGGCCCATGTCAGCCCAAAGCTTAGATCAAAGACCAACTTAATAAAAATAATATCCAAATTTTGGACAATTTTTGTTTTTATTTTCACCCGAAATTAAAGCAAGCACACGAACATTAGATGCGCTCATGATCAGACATGATAGACATTCATTGTGTTATATTTAACAGTATACGTTTACATATCTATATATATATATAATTATAACTCCTCATCCCAGAATTCAGGCGTGAATGTTGATATATGAAATAAATATGTATGAACAATTTTATGAAAAAGCTGGACGCATATGGGCCAACTGAATATATATCGAGATTTGCACCGTTTCGCTGATCGAAAGCCATAAGCCTAGAACTTTTCGGAACATTTTGTTTAAAGTCACAATAATGGTTGCGTATTCAGTATTTTTAATGAATATTGCAGACGGGTATTCTATTACCAAACCACAGCAATCAGGCTAATTTCAGCCAATCACTTAAGTGATGTACGTGAAACACGCTTCAGTGATCATGTCTCTTTCGATTCATGGCTACAAGGCAGAAGATTTCCCCGCAGTAGGTTGCAATGCGGTAGACTGGCTGCCAACCAAGGCTGTAGGATTCAGACTATCCTGCAGTCATAGATAAGAGGAGAATAGAGGGATTTGTACCGTTCCCAGCGATATTTGCACCTAAGTGAATATAAGAAACCCAAATGGAATTCGAATTATCTGGTTTCAAATTCCCAGGGGACCTTCATTACGTCACAACACACAATAAAGTGTTTAATGTAGAGGATAGAATTATGTATGGAATTGGTCTGTATGCCATATTTTGATTTGCGCTAAATTCCAAATTGTCAATTTCTTTTTATATTGCTAGGCGAACAATTGACTGTAGCCTAGAAATTAATATGAATATTTTTTTAAATGGGGTGTAGACACAGTCATGTTAACATATCCAGGAGTTTCTTATCGATATATCAAATTTAATTGCATATGTCCCTAAGAAAATATAATTATAGACAAGAAGTTAGGAAAATCTGTCATTGCACACAACCAGAAAATATATATTATTGAGAGAGAGAGAGAGAGAGTATATATATATATATATATATATATATATATATATATATATATGTAATATATATATATATATATATATATATATATATATATATATATATATATATATAAGCTGGCACAATTACACAGTAATGAGACAGTGCGGGAATATCGAGATAACTTCTAGACAACAATGGAGAGACTTGCATATTGGAACGTTTAATTTATACATGTTGCCGAAGGTCTGTTAACGGAGAGACACAAATATTTAACCATCTCATAAACAGATTCATTAAGGAAACTCGAGGCAGAGTAACACTGAAGAGGGTTTATTGGGAAGCGAATTTTTTTAAAATCTTTTAAATACGAATTTTATCTAAAAAGATTTTGGCCAACCCTGCTAATTACTAATAGGGGTGTAGGCATTGCACAGGATGAAAAATTTACAAACCTATTTACCAAACATCCTTAGAATATATATATATATATATATATATATATATATATATATATATATATTCACCAAACATCCTTAGAATATATGTATATATTCACCAAACATCCTTAGAATACATATATATATATATATATATATATATATATACATATATATATATATTTGAAGAAATATAGTCTTAAAGTGTGCTATATTTATGGGATAAAGTGCTCAATATCAGAGATAGAGCGTGTATAAATGTAAAAGCGAACATAGAAGTCACCACTTAGAGGCGACAGTCTTTTTCATGCTAGATGCAATCGTCAGGCCACGAGTGCTGTTATTTTTCTCGGGTATTTATATATACGGGTCAGTGGTGCATTGTCGGTAGTCTATTTTGGCGGTTATTTTACCGGAAGTCGTTTATTTGTTTATTTATTTATTTGGGTTAAATTATTGTGCTTGTTTTTATTTTTTTATTTTTTTTTTATTTCTCATCTTATATATTTATGTATTTTTATTTTGATCGTTTTTTTTATTAACGTCATAAAAATTTGTTTATATATATATATATATATTATATATATATAAACAAATTTTTATTACGTTAATATATATATATATATATATATATATATATATATATATATATATAAATGTAAAAGAACGAAAAGATTCAAAAGTTCACCACCTGATGAGACATCTTTTGACAGTGAAACAAATATGAGTCAAATTGTACACCTAATTTTATAAATCTAACATTCCATTCAATCTGACTCTATTCTTACTGGGACAATACACATCGTCCTTTCAAATGCAGTCTTGACGGTATTCCCACTGACAAAACAAATGAAGAAGGATAGTGAGTTAGGTTGGGGTTTCGTGTTGCGTCCAGTGGCGTCATATATCAATTCATTTACATGCTGCTATTCAACGAATTTAGACACGTTAGCGTAACTATAGCAGCAACATCTAGCGTGATGAATTTGTGACCTTATACTCTCCAGAATCATTTCACTCGTTAACATAGACGTATAGGTCCGTAAGATTGATACTCTGTGCCTTCACTATAAATACTTTCCTGGTAATTGTTCGTTGTTTTGGAGTTAGGAATATTGTAGTATATTTGGGTCAGTGTTTGTGGCTAGCTAATTTTCAAGTTAAGGCAGATGAAGATCGCCCTTTTCTCTCTTCCCCATTCCCGGTCTTGGCCTTGTGTCACATTTTGTAAATAATTACAAATAAATATCACTCTTCCCTATGGTATCTAAATTGGTTTCATTGAACATGCGCAGTGCAAACTTCCAACGGGTTATTAGCAACATGGCAAAGGTATCTGTGAATTCAATGTAACGAACTTAGAAGGACTGAATGTCTGAATGATTTTTGATTCACCCTTTCTACCAACTTTCATTACAATGTTCAATGAGACCAATTTAAAATTTGTAACTGGCATATACAGACTGATAGACTTTTCTTCAAATCAAAGGAATATTATATATTATATAAATCTCAAAAACCATTGTGTTGATTATATTAGATAGATATTTTTATGAAATTATTAACATTTATTTGACTATCTTTTATATATATATATATATATATATATATATATATATATATATATATATATATATATATATATATATACATACATATTTATTTGTAAATAAATGACAATAAGAAAACAGTAATTGCTGACGCGTTTCGTCCTAATGCGGACTTTTTCAAAGCAAGTAACGAAATGATTTTAATCAAACAAAGAAAATTAATAAAAACAAAAAACAGAGTGTTCTTAGCAACGGGAATGTAGGAAACGCTATTTTCATTACTCATATTCATTCAATATTTATATATGCATATATATATATATATGTGTGTATGTGTGTGTGTGTGTGTGTGTGTATATATATATATACACACAGGGTGTCCACAAACTTCGTTTACACTTTTAAAAAATTATAACTTTATTTGTATTTGCGACAGAAATAATCTGTAAAAATGTTATAAAGTTTAATGTACCTTGTTTTATGTTTAACTAAAATAACTAATGTGATTTCAGGCATTACTGTAAATCAGTTGGCAAATATTTTCCGTGAACTGCAAAATCCTATTACACTTTGTATTGCTAATGATGGAGGACATGTGGAAACTTAAATAAAATTTGAATAAAACCTAAACAAATATAGATGTACTTCTTTCTTATCCTTTTTTACAAATTATTTCTATCGCATATACAAATGAAGGTATAAATTTTTAAAAGTGCACACGAACTTTGTGGACACCCTGTATATATGTGTGTGTGTATGTGTATATATATGCGAATGTGATGCGAATTTTCCTTTCTCCCCAAACATTTGCAAAAGCGTTCATAAAACATGAATCATAATAATTATTTCAGCGTGACACTAAAAAACAGTCATTGATTAAACAGTAATTCTTTCCATGTGTATATTTTATTCTAATAGTCGCAGTAAATTAATTTTATACATTTTATACATAATTTATACATCATTTTATACATAATTTATAATTATGCTAATGCATAATTGCTAATGTATTAAATATTGAATATAAATTCGAATTAAAACTGGCAGTAAGCAAAACTGTCAACTGCTCTCCATCCTTACCTCCCATTAGTTCTTAACTGGGTCATGAAATGACTGCAAATTTTAACGCTTCCAAAGCTAAGCATCTTCAGGACGTAGGCGGTCATGGCTCTCAAATTCCCCCATCCCTTGTAGCTCTTAATACGTTTCGTTCCTATGCCACCGCCCCCAGACCATGTTCTGTTATCCACTTGCTTAAGCTCGCCAAGTATGTCGTTGCTTTCTCTTGTCTCGCTTTCTCTCTATTCGCCCTGTGAGTATTAGATTCTCCAGGCCCTCCTTTCTCATTACGTGTCCCATAAATTTCAGCTGTCTCTTCCTGATTTTAACTATAAAATTCCTCCTTGTTTGCATCCTCTCCAAAAACTGATCGTTACTAACACGATAGGCCCATGATATCCTTAGCAACTTTTTTTTAGAACCATACCTCACTTGTCTCCAGTCTCTTCTTCATCTTTGGGGAGACCGTCCAACATTCGCTGCCGTAAAGAAGGATAGATGTCAGGTAGCAGCTCAGTACTCTTTTCTTTGTTACCTAAGAAATCCTCCAGTTTCGCAAGACTGCCCAGCTTTTGGAATGCGTCCTTGGCCATCCCAATACGTCTTCGGATCTCAGCGTCGCACTTAATGTCCTCCTTCAAAACACTTCCCAGATATTTAAACTTCCGCACCTGCTTGATTTTAGTTTCCCCGATCTGTAAATCACATTTGGGGCTCATACGTCTACTGATCACCACGCATTCTGTCTTCTTGTAGTTTATACTCAGTCGCACTTACCGTCCTCCGTCAAAACACTTCAGAGACAACCATTTTTGCGCCTTCTTGCTCTCCCATTTTCCACTGATATGAAGTGATTATATTGAATCGATTACTAAGTCTGGTGAGAGAAAAAAAGTCTGTTTACTGTGTGAGACAATTATTTTCGACAGAATCCATTTTGCACATTTATAAATCTATCATTCGTCCGTTTATTGTATATTGCTGCCACATCTAGACCTGGAGTTCCTGTAATATTTCAGATTCAGGATCACGTCGTTTAACAAATATTAATAATAGATACGAATTTTGATCAAAATGTATCCGGAAAGATGGTATAAAAACAAAACTACAAAACATATCAATTCAGCATTTAATCCTGCTCGGAGTTGTCCACTTCTGAAGAAAACACGTTTTATAGAATATTGTTTTCATTGATAAAAGTATTCCTGGAGTTTCCAAGCCAGTCGATAGTACTTGGATTTGCTTAACTGTTAAGGCTTGCTATTGTGTTCCTGTAGTGTTACAATTTTCGTATGCTTCCTTGGAGTAACGTACATCGCAAACGATGGCCGTAGGACAACTAATTGACAGTTGAGGCAATAGTGTGTGAGAGCGTGATTAAAATCTGATGCAATAACTGATTAGGTAATATTTTTCAAGGCCAAAAAATGTCATCATACACCCCGAAAATAGATTCATATTAGTGCGCATCACAGCAAATGACCGAATCTTAGGAAAAGATAAAAATCGATTACAATTATTTGCACAAGGGTTTGTTTGTGCTTGGTTATCAAAAGGAATTCAAATACAAAAAAGAGTTAAAATCCATTGATTGATTGATTTGTTTATCACTGCTTATCTAACTTTTGGAGGTTATTTAAAGCCCGAAAATGTTTTAGGTTATTAGTTTTATAGATATAATAATGATTTACTGATACAAGGCCTAGTAATTAAACCATAGCTTGGGGAATAAAAGGTGGATTCATACTTTTCCATAAGGTTATGCGTAAGTTTATATAACGAGTTGGGACTCGGCTCTCCGATTTCCAATTCCAAATCGATATTTCTTGTACTACCTCAAATTGACGTCCATATTGTCTCATTTTGATCTTACCGATGTGTTCCAAGTTTAGATAACCTTGTGTTTCCAAGTTTATAGTAAAATAAAATAAAAAAATATATAAAAGTAATAAATTATTTGTAAAAACTATGAAAGATATAAAATAAATATGCAAATAATTATTAAATTAGTAAAAAATTAACATTAAAATTAATGAATATGAAATGCTAACCGAGTTACCTACGCCTTGCTGCCTGCCAGATTTTTTTTTTTTTTGTAATAAAATGATGACTGATTTGAAGTCATTTTTATAATTTGTGGAAGAAAATTATACATTTCAATATTACTCAGCGGCTTCCATCTTCTGGCATTCTTTTATATTTTGGATTGGAGTGATACCCTTGTTCCAATTTAAATGTAATTTATATCAAAAGGAGAATAATTTTCACTTGGGGGTTTGTGAAGAAACAGCCTGATATGTCCCCTTTGATATGTATTTGATGCAATACATGATTGAATGAATTGATGAGCACATTTCAACATTGACATGACAGGTGAATAGTCGGAACAAATATGTATTGTAAGGACCTATCCACTGATTGGTGATTTCTTAAATTGCAGGAAAACGATGGTAAATTATGAAGAAAATATTACAGAGGAAAGGCATGAGATAAACTTTCAAAAACGGCTAATAACGCAAAAATAATTGAGCAGAAAGAATAAAATCATATTTTAAAAAGAAAGGAAGCAGTGAACATTTTCAATACAACTACTCTCTCTCTCTATATATATATATGTGTGTATATGTATATATATATATACATATATATATATGTATACATATATGTATATATATATATTAATATATGTATATATATATACATATATGTATATATATATATATACATATATGTATATATATATATATACATATATGTATATATATATATATATATATATATATATGTATATATATATATATATATATATATATATACATATATGTATATATATATATATATATACATATATGTATATATATATATATACATATATGTATATATATATATATACATATATGTATATATATATATATATACATATATGTATATATATATATACATATATGTATATATATATATACATATATGTATATATATATATATACATATATGTATATATGTATATATATATATATATATATACATATATATATATATATATACATATATATATATATATATATACATATATATATATATATATATACATATATATATATATATATACATATATATATATATATACATATATATATATATATATACATATATATATATATATATATACATATATATATATATATATATACATATATATATATATATACATATATATATATATATATACATACATATATATATATATATATACATATATATATATATATATATATATATATATATATATATACATATATATATATATATATATATACATATATATATATATATATATATATATATATATATATATATATATATATATATATATATATATATATATATATATGTATGTATGTGTGTGTGTGTGTGCGTGTTTGTATATTTAGGCATAAATCCTTCTTTCATGCACATTTCATTGAAAACGACAGACAGGGTGCATTTATTTTTATGCAATTTCTCATGCGATCTAATATTTTTTTCTTTTCAGATGATAAATTATATAAAAACTGTCCGAAAGTTCTTTTTATCCGAGCGCTTTCGGCTTTACATTTAGCCATTTTCAAGGATTATATTTTAACTGTTAAGATTAAAAATAGTTTATTGTATGTTTTATAAAGGTTTTTCATTTTTTTGTTTCAAAACACGGTCAAGATATGTGTCCATGTTCAAAGTTAATATTATTAAGTGTTGGTTTGTTTGTTTTTATTCATAAGGCTTACATTAATTTTATCCTTTTTTGCATATATATATATATATATATATATATATATATATATATATATATATATATATATTGGTCTAAGGGGGGGCTACCTGCCGCCCCGTGAATTTTCCCCCCTTGACATAAATTAAATTTAAACAAGGAAATGAGTTCTAGGATACTCGGGGCACTACCTCCACACTGAATATAGTAGTAGAAATCCAGAAAGTGGAGGCCACATCGACAAGATCAAAATGAGATAATATGATGTCAAGAAATCACCAATCAGTAGGCAGTACTTTACATTATATATTTGTGCGATAGTTCAACTGTCATATCTATGTTGAAATCTGCTCATCAAGTCATTCAATCAAGTATTGAATCAAATACATCTCAGATCAAGCTGTTTTTGCACACACTCCCAATGATTTTTTTCCTTTGATTTAAATTAAATTTAAATTTGAACAAGGGAATGAATCCTATTCAAAATATAAAAGGAAAAACCAAAACATGTATGTCACATCAGCAAGAGCATTGAGTAATTTTGAAAGGCATCATTTTTCTCCATAATGGTTTTAAATTGATCATCATTTTCTTACGAAACAACTGTTTTACACGCAGGAAGGCGCGGGTATTTCGGTTAGTATGCAATAAATGAATAAGCTTTGCTTATAAAATCTAAAGAGAGATAAAAAGAAAAATATATAATTCATAGTGTAACGAATGAAAGAAAAGCAAAATAGGCTTGTGATAGGAGAAATAATTTTAATTATAAAAACGAAATTACTAATTATTAAAAAAAAAGAAACAATTGCAAGAAATTGAAAACAATCAGAAGTGGACAGATAAAAGATTTATAGAAAGGCAAACTGCAGAAGTGTTTACAATGTAAGAATAAGATAACAAAATACATCGATAATAAATTGAAGAGAAAGACAGAAAATGGGGAATAATAAAATAATCACTGAGAAGATAAACGAAAAACAATGTCTTATCAGGATTCATTCTTAGCGGCCAAAATCCCTACAGCATAACATATGCAGATGACAAGAAATTGGTAATAGACACAGAAGAACTCCTACAATATGTAATGAAGGCAAAAGAGAAGAAAAGTCTAAACATCAAATGCAAGAATATATCATAAATGGTTGTCAGCAATATGCCGAGCGCAAAAAACTAGTAAATTGGAGAAACAAAACTCAATCGAGTACAAAAATTAAATATCTGGGAAAGACAATGGATAGCAGTGGTTGTTTTTGAAAAGGAAAAACAAAGTATTGAAAAAAGAGAAATCTTCGTTAAAAACCAAGAAAAGTGTACTGAACTGTTATGCAATATCCGTTTTCTTATGTCAGTGAATGCTGAACAATCTCCTCACAGATAAAGAAGAGATTTGAAACAACAGAAACAAAGAAAGGTGTACTGAACTGTTAGGTAACATCAGTCCGCCTATATGGCAGTTAATGCTGGACAATCTCCTCACATATGAAGAAGAGATTTGAAGCAACAGAAACAAAGAAATGAGTACTGAAAGGAAGCATCAGTCCGCCTATATGACAGTGAATGCTGAACAATCTCCTCACAGATAAAGAAGAGATTTGAAACAACAGAAACAAAGAAAGGTGTACTGAACTGTTAGGTAACATCAGTCCGCCTATATGGCAGTTAATGCTGGACAATCTCCTCACATATGAAGAAGAGATTTGAAGCAACAGAAACAAAGAAATGAGTACTGAAAGGAAGCATCAGTCCGCCTATATGACAGTGAATGCTGAACAATCTCCTCACAGATGAAGAAAAGATTTAAAACAACAGAAACAAAGAAAAGAGTAATGAAAGGTATTATCATTCCGCCTATATGGCAGTGAGTGCGGGACAATCTCCTCACAGATGAAGAAGAGATTTGAAACAACAGAAACAAAGAAATGAGTACTGAAAGGTAATATCAGTCAGCCTATAGGGCAGTGAATGCTGGACAATCTCCTCACAGATGAAGAAGAGATTTGAAACAAAAGATATGAAGAAAAGAGTACTGAACTGTTAGGCAATATCAATCCACTTATATGGCAGTGAATGCTGGACAATCTCTTCCCAGATGAAGACGATTGCCGTAACAGTCATGTGGTTCTGTAGAAGGATACAGAGAAAACCACTGACTGAACATTTGAGCCATGACAAAATTTTAGAGAACACGAAAACGAAATCACACTTATATTTAAGACCAGAAAGAGACAGATGGAATTTATAGGACACATAATGAGGAAAAACGACTTAGAGAATGTGACTCACACAAGATTTATTGAAAGCGAGAGAGACAGGAAAACAATGCATTACCTACCGGATGAGCTTGTGTAAATGGTTGGCAGAACTGTGTATAACAGAGAGAGAATTTACTAACAGGGACAAAGCAAAGGGAATTGTAGAGAGCCACCATCGCCAACATTCTGAAGGGCTGTGACACATAGAAAAGCAAGAAGAAGAAAAAGATGGACGAACCCTGAAGCGCTCTACGCCGCAGAGTCAGATAGAGGGACATCTTTTCTACTCTAGATATTTAAACCCTAAATCAAAGAAAGCAGATAAAATACAAGGAAGAAAGCGCAAAAAATTCCTGAAAAAATAAAAGTTTTGGAAGAAGGATATGAAATAAACACGATAATATGAAATGTAAAGATGAAAGGACCAATAAAGTAAAATACAGAAGGCGAAATACGAAAACGAAAGACAAATAAAGATGAAAACACAAGAAGAAAAAGCACATTTACGATTGCCAACAAAATATAAGTTAAAAAAATGTACGAAAATAACTTCAAATGCGAAACATTTATTACTAAATGTCATTTCTTATTTAGCTACCATTTGTGATGAACGATTCGGCGATCGTGTCTCTTTCCGATTCATGATTGACTTGATAAAAGAATTCCCGCAGTAGACTGCCGTTACTTTCCGCGATAGACTGGTTGTCAACCAAGGCTATAAACCGAGTCTTTCATGCTAATTAACCTATAGCTGCGGAATGAAGAGAGATGTATTTATAGCTTTCCGATGAGCATTTGTGCGAAAGTGAATGTAACGAACACGACTGGAATTCGAACGCCGCTCACCGATTTCCTATACCCATCCATATCACCGCCCATCAAAAATTTACAACACCTTGTACTGCCTAGCGGTTACCCATTTAGGAATTAACCTGGTTCGACGTTGAAGAATGGAACAGGTGTTTAAACGTGAAATGGAAAGCATTTTTCTTGTATTTTTATTACTTTTATATTAATAAATATAAAAGTAATAACATAGAAGAAAAAACAGAAAAAATCTAGGATGGAATAGACAAAGGAAAGAAGAAATTTAGATAAATATGAACAAATAAAATCAAGAATGTAGATTTGTTAAACAGATGAAAAATAATGATACAGCAAAATCACTGACAACCGGACAAAGAAGGCCTTCCGGATATGAGGAATTGGTTATAAAGTCCGGAAATGAGGGGTTATATTTAGATTAAAATAAAAGAACTGAAATCAGGTTTAACATTTATTTTCAATGTTTTATAGTAAACAGAATTAGCTAATAGTGAGTGAAATATAACGGAATTAATTTCAAAGAAAAAGAAATAAATTATGTAATGTTAATGGAAATTCATTAACTTAAGTTTGCCACGCATGCAAAACAAATAAATGTAACGAGGATGTTTAATCAGTGTTAAATGATGATTCTTTCTCTTCTAATGTCATTCTCAACTTTTGCCGCATTTCGTTTGGCTTTTGTTCTCGAATTTTTTTAAATGAAAGGCACTTTTAACTCTGCGTGCGTTATTGCACTCATCATAGCTGAATGCTGGCTTTCTTTCCATAAAAATGACAAGCTTTTCAATAGATTTTTTTCAATTTCAGTCTAGGTTTCATCACAATCATTTTTTCATTTCCTTGTTCTTGTGATAGTGTGAATGCTGGAGAATAGTTTCTTTGGAAACTTTTATATCATACAATGTTGACTTTCCTATGTTGACCTCAGCCATTAGTTACAATGAAATTTCACCAGCATCTACTCTGTTTAATATTACCACTTTTCCCGATAACTCCGAAGTTGTTCTTTGCTTCTTATTCCCAGGATCTTTTGCTCCGATAGAAGCCATTAGGGTGAAATAAGTACAAGCAATTATCCAAAATAAATTTCCTGAAATAAAGAAATTTCATATCAATTACACATCATCCAAGTATTTCAAATATACAGATCAAACTCATGTCTGGATATGCGAGATTCCGAATATGAAGCACTCCGGATATGAGGGATTCCGGATATGAGGGATTCCGGATATGCGGGATTTTACAGTATCGTGAAAAATAAAGAAATGAAAGCCCGAAGAAGAAAGGAAGTTTGAGAAATGAAAGAAAGACGAAAGAAGGATTAGTCATGGACGAATAAATATGAAAATAAAGACTGAAAGAATGTAGATAGAAAGAAAGAATACTATCTCGATAACGAAAGAGTAGACAACATTGGAATGTGTGAAGAATAAAGCAAAACATTAACGAAAACTGTGAAGTAAAAGAAGAAAGAATTAATAATCGGAGGAAAAAAGGACATGAAAAGAATAAGAAGAACACGAGAAGAAAGAGAAGATGTGAAAGTTTCAAAATAAAAATAAAAGAACGTGATGAAAATCCAAAAAAAAATAATACCGATCAAAAACATATTAACCACTTCACCGGGAATAAAAATAAGTAATGAAAAAAAACAAAAAACAAAGGAAAGCGAAGCGAAGAACAGGAAAAAAAGCGAGGAAAATCTCTATCAGAAAAAGAAGAAAAGAACGAAACATTAAAAATATTGGAAGAAAAACAAAAGCAAATCGAATCAAACATTATAAAGCTATAAACTATTGTTCGTTATTGCTGTCGTCTATATTGTCATCGATTTCGGGTGGGACTTAAAAAAATCATTCTGTAAAGAGGGATATCTATTGACGTCATCTGAAGTGCGTAATTGGATTGGTGGCTTTTATTGCCTAAATCATCAAAGAGAAGGTTAGAAATGAAGAGATGACAGAGATGGATCGAAATAAAGAAACGGAGTAAAAAGGTAAAAATGTATCTACCGTTTTGTGTGTTCGACTTTGTCACAAGGTTAAGCCGAGTGCTGTCAGCTGGAGGTTATGTCTGAGAAGGCATCATAAGACGGATGCATAAAGGACAACTCCAAAAACTGTCTGAACGATCATTGTGATTTGAATGATCGATTCGACTTATCCATTTGTACGAAAAGCAAATCATATTATATAAATTAAATTAGTAGATTCCTAAAGAAGAAGGGAAAGCGTAAAGTTGATAGTTGAATGTCTGATCTTAGATTCGGAAAGGAAAGAAAAAAGTTACAGCTCGCGTTCGAGACGGAAAATGTCTGAAAACTAAAATCAGATGACCAAATCAAAAGTTGATGCACGTAACAAAACTAGAAAAAAAAATTACATGAGTTATTACGGTAAACCTAGGAAATCATAAAGAATTGCCAGGTGAAAGACCTCAGAAAAACTAGTGACAGAAATGGTAAATTAAGAATTATATAAAAAGCCAACCGTTCTCGGAAATATTTTTCCTTAGACTCTACTCTTAAAATTGCCCAAGGTTGAAAATTGGTGTAATATAATTCTTAGTGCTGCTACGTGGGCAATTTTGATCGAAAGAATTTGCTCACACACTTACACATTTATAATCCGGTCATGTTAGGGCAAAGACTATTTATCAAGTTAATTGCAAAGAATTCAAAAGAGAGGGAAGAATCGAATCATTATTTTCGAAACACATATAAGCATAAGCAAATTGACTACTGAAATTGACTATTCCATGTTCCGCGCAGTTACCAATTCGATCTTCGAATCAAAAATTTAAAAAAAGAAGTATGGAATTTAAAACTCCATATCTTGGCAACAAAATGCTGAAGTTGTTCAGTATAGGGAACTTATAAAAATATGCTGTCTCAGCTTCAAGACTCAACATATTTCTCTGCACCTGAGCTGTTCAAAGCAGATCTGTCACCTTCGCACTACAAATGACATCAGGTATCCCCAAGGCGTCCTACTCAGCAGAAATACACCTGCCAATAGTTCCGAGTGAACTAACCATAAAGGGAATAAATTGTGTATTTTTCTGATTTGTGTTTTCAGGTATTGGTAGCTCTGTATTTTCACCTATGTAATGGCAAAAGGTACGCAGTTGTAGGCTTTTATAGTCCCAGTAAAAAGAAATTTATCTATTGAAGAGGAGAGTAAGAAAACAAGGGTGTAACAAAACAAGGAGAGTAACAAAACACTCTAGATTATTCATAACAATCTGGCCCATCTTCACGATGTTCGTAGCACAAGGTACCGCAGGGTCTATCAGGATCCATTCAGAACCGCTCTTGTACACAATTGCAGTATCAGGGCGAGTGTTAAGATAGTCGTATACCCATATGAGCTTCAATTATTATTATTGTTGCTGTTGTTGTAGTTGTTCGCACTAGCTGTAACTGGTGGCTTCAACTGGGGTGTTAGCTACAGCAAATCTCCTTAGAATTCAGTTCACAATGCTCTCAATAGTTGGGCGGTGTCTGGATGTTTCTAATACAAACCTAAATTTCCCGATGTTAAATTTCCCTCTCTTTACATGACGGTTTCGAGCTCTCAAATAACGACTGTCAAAAGTGTCACCTTCATATATCTTAACTCCTCAAGATCTCGTGCATGGTCCAGATTCATTTCCATTTCTTTTTTCACGTTCAACGTTGTCATCCACCTAAACAAAGAAAGGAATTCACATATTTTGTTCATGGTTACGATTATTAAACCAGGTTTTCGGGACTGATTCGAATATTGCTTCAATCCTAAAGAATAGTTTTGGTCTCGGTTGTTAGTATTATTAATATTATTACCGGACTCTCCCGTTGATTTCGACGTATGAGGGTCAACCAACTCATTTCTTAAAAAATAACATTCAGACTACCTGGTGAAGGTTTTGTGCAGAAGCAACCATCTAAATACAGGTAACTGGTGCACAATGTGCCACAAGGTCCCCAAATCTTCTAGACCAGTTGCCATCCGAGATTATAGAACCTAGTCTGCCCTGCTATTTGACAGACTGGGTTCTATAAGCCGGGGGAGTGTGCAGAAGAAAAGGATCCATACCTTTCCCTAGGTTATTACCTGGAATTCGAACAGCGTTAGATCAGTTGCCATAGAACCCGGTCTGTATTGCTATTGAGCTACCCATAGCTGCGGGGGGGTAGAAGATGATTCATACCTTTCCCATGGGTATTAGCACGTAAGTGAACGTAATGGATTTGACTGGAATTTGAACTCCGCTCTCCGGTTCCTCAATCCGAGCCGCTATCCGTTACACCACCGTGCCTCTATCACGATTATCACTGCTACAAATATTACTACTACTATTACAGCCATTAATATTATTATTAAAGTTATCACAAATAGTGGAAATGCGTATCAGTTATCGACCCAGAAAGAGGAATAGGCGATATTAACGTTATTATAACTGAGCAAGTTGTGTATATGTTATCAGCAATGAAAAAGGAATGGGGTACTTGAGTTCAAATTCCCTTCGAGTCTGTTGCCTTTTCTTTTGTAAATATGCCCTTGGCAATGATAATAAAAACAGCTCATTTTTTCACCGATTCCAGTGCACATATAAAACATTTCGGGGCCGATATAAATCAAATTTAAGTTAAATACTGATAATATTTTCAGGTTTATCGATTTTTACCATAACTATTTTCCTTGTTAATGGAGACGAACATGGAAATGAGACAAACATATCTCCTTTCAAATACCTCGTTCAAATTAAGACTGCACTAAAATTAAAATGTCTGGGGTATAACGATGGACTATATTAGACAGCAAGGCCTCTGATTGGGAGGTTTTGAGGAGCGTGGACCCACTTCTTAATTGCTGTTGTTCCCAGGTTCACCCAGACAATGTATGGTAGTACCTGTTAGGGTCCCAGCTATGGGTAAATAGCGAACACCCAAGCTGGGAACAAGACACCATGAAAGGAAAAAAAAATATTACCAGCAATATATTTTTGAAAGAAAATAATTTCTAGAAATATATTTTTGAAAAAATACCAGCAATACATTTAGAAAATATTACCAGCAATACATTTTAAAAAAACATTACCAGCAATACATTTTTGAAACAAAATTATTTTACCAGAAATACATTAAAAAAATTAAAACCTACTTTACAAAAATACGTCAATGAAAACTGATCTTCAAATAGATTTCTCATAAAGAATAAATATTCTATTCATACGAACCTATCCTAAAAGTCTTCTGGACTTTAAATAATCCACTGTGGTCTGTATAACGTTAAACAATATAAACCAAAGTAAAAAATTTTAAAAATCGGATAGTATGTAATTCAGGCCTTCAAATACCAGATAGGCTGAAATTAATTAAATACCAATAAAGAAAATCTTTTATAATAAATACTGATCTACAAACACCCAAATCACCCAAAAGGATACTTATATAGACTTTCCACTCAGTGATTTAGCAGAATCTCAGAGAAGTAAGGTGCATCAGAAAGTTGGCCAGGAAAATAGCCTCCCAGCTAACAATGGTTGTAAGTTGCTGTCCCTGGCAGGACGTAAGACGACTCAATTGCGCTTACGACGTGCATATGTGGGACAACCAATGACAAGAAGATATATAAGTACCCACCTGAGAGGTAAACAGCGAAGGGAATTTTGTATATCCTAGCTAGAAGCTTAATACGCATTCAGTGAAACACCAAAACCAGACACACAGCGATATTAATTGACATTGTCCGGAGTTGAATAAACAATAATTTAACGTATCAGAATTTTAGTCTATACAACGATAACGTTATACTGGTTATGGATTAGGCCTGCCCTTAACCGCCATTATTAAATGTATCTCTCTGTATGTTAGGATGTTGGCGTAAATAAATATTTATACCGTATCCTACTCTGGAATGTGTTTCATCAGAATACGGAGAAAAGGGACACCGAAATCAGAAAGCGTAGAGAAAGATGCCTTAGAAAAACTAAATAATCAACAAACTGAAAATCTCGTTACAAAAAAAAAAAGAAAAGAAAAGAAAAGAATTCTGAGCAGCTATAAAATACCAGACCTATTATATGGTAGTGAATGATGAACAGTGTCCCCAAGATGAATAGGTGTCTTCAGCCAAAAGAAATGTGGTTTTACAGAGGGATTCTGTGAATATCATATACAGAACATGTGAGCAACGAGGAAGTTTTAATGAATATAAAACAAAAAGGACACATACTCCGAATCAGATAGCAGCAAGCATCAGAGATGTGGTTCTACAGAAGGATGCTGAGAATACCATATACAGAGCATGTGAGCAACTAAGCAGTTTTAAGTAATATGGAAACGAAAAGGCCCTTATACTTAGAATCAAAAAGAGACAACAATCTATTCTAGGACACACCAAGGAAAAAAGGCTCAGAAAATTTTCCATTCACAGGACATGGTGGGAGCGAAACAACGAGTAACGAAGCTAATAATCTTGTGTAAATGGATGACAGAACAAAAATGAAGGGATAGTAAAATGGCAAACACTGGTAGCCTTTGCAAAGTTTGGGAAATTGTGGAGAGTCATTGTTGAAAATATCCAGAAGAGACAGCATATAGAATAATTATAATAATAATAATAATAATAATAATAATAATAATAAGATGATGATGAAGAAAACGAAAAAAGAAGAAATCTAATATAATCGATTACAGTAAAAAAAAAATCAAGCCTGTATTTATTAAATAACATATGTCTGATACAAAAGTAAAAGGCAAAAGATATATTTGTTAGCCGAGTAAATTAAATAATAATATCTGGCAAAATATCGTCACAAGTAAAGGAAATATTAAATAATATCGCAGCCATTCTCTATCGAAGTTTTGAAGTTTAACAAAAGAAATTCAATTAATAAAGTTAGGAATAATGTAAAAAAAAATTGATGTAACAACAAAAAAAATCATTTTATAAATACTTTATCTGTAATCGTTTTCGAATCAAAACAAATAAACATGAAAATTGTCATTGAAACAGGAATCCGGAAACATTTTTATAACAGCGTGTGCTGAAAAGTTCCCGATCAAATCAACGGTAGAATATAATAAATGCTATGTTTTCCCATACTGTTTTATATTGAAAACTTAGCTGGGTCGGGAAATTTTAATCACTCAGTGTATTCTCTGAAGAAAAAAAATGTTTATTTAATTCAGACAAGAGGTGAATAATTAACTTGCAGAAATTTAATTTATTTGCAAGATATATTTTCGAAAATTTATATTCAGCATGCAGCTCAATATATTAATTGTTGAGTCGTCCGTTTTTGTTTGTATAAAAAGAAGAAGAAAACACGTGGAAACGATATCATTAGAGAATTCATGAAATAATTGGGAAAAAAAACAAAAAAAAAAAAAAAAAACACAATAATCCGTGACGTAAACATCGCCATGTTAAAACCGGAAAAACAAACAATTAGTTTAGCTTGACTTATATCCGCCATAGTTTTAAAATGCATTACATTGCTAAAAAGATGTATTCCAAACAATAATAAATATAAATTGACAGAGATGAAAGAAGTATCTGCAGAATGATCAACTCTGCTACGATTTTCATAAACAGAAAATATTTTAAAAAGATGAATATTTCGTTATTAAATTTTGAAAATTATTCGCATTGAAAACCGTTGGCAGTAATTGAAAGAACATATAAGAATGAGTGCTGAAAAGCTTCTGGCCAGAAAACTTCGCAAAATCTAAAACAAAATATATTAATTTTAAATTCATTCTTTTTCGAAGCAAGAATCTTTCAATATCTGTCTATATCACTTAGATGAGGTATTATGATTACTTGCATTATTTATATTATTCGTACTGTTATCCTCATCTTCATTGCCATATACACAGCATTTCGGGCGGTGTACTCTCCGGACTTTTTCAGGTGATTGGAATTTCGATCCGAACTCTTTATTTTGTCCACCGGGGTAGATAGTTCTAGTTACATGTGCCATGCCTTTTATGGATGTCTTGGAGAGTGGAGTTAAAGGGAAATAACTAAGATATTGGGAATATATATATATATATATATATATATATATATATATATATATATAAAAGTGAACATTGAAGTCAACACTTAGAGGGGACCGGCTGTTTCATGCTAGACGCAATCGTCAGGTCTCTAATTTGACTTCAATGTTGACTTTTATATATACACACGCTCTATCTCTGATGCTAAGCACTTTATCCCATAAATATAGCACACCTTAAGACTATATTTCTTCATATATATATATATATATATATATATATATATATATATATATATATATATTATACTATATTATTTATACATACATGCAAGCACACACGCGCGCACACACACATATATATGTACATACATATATATATATATATATATGTGCGTGTGTGTATGCATAATATATAAATAATATAATATTATATATATAATATTATATTATTTATATATTATATATACACACATGCGCGCCCGCTCATTCTCTCTCTCTCACTCTTACACCCCCCACACACATATATATATAAACAAAAACATCTCAGAATTTGAAAATGACGAGACGCATATTTTTAAAGGGGCGAAATATATATATATATATATATATATATATATATATATATATATATATATATATATGTGTGTGTGTGTGTGTGTGTGTGTGTGTATTTTAGTATATATATATACATATATATACAGGTAAAAGTCAGTGGGTAAGCAATCAAAGTGAATCCTAATAATGTAAAATATCTAAATCGATTCACGAAGCGACGTCAATGTATTTATTACAGAGCATATAAATAAATTACATATACATGAGACTCAAAAATACCCCGTCAGTATGGACATTTCACCCCGCCATAAATTAAACTTCCCAAGTTTATCAAAACCAAAGGATTTGGAGATAAGATAACATTTTGTTTTCCTTTTTCCCCTTTAAACGCTTTGGTTGCGAAAAATCTCGGAAGATTACTTACTTGCGGGGTGAAATGGCCATACAGATAGTGTATTTTTGAGTTTCAGATATATATAATTTATATATATATAAAATATTTATGTTATAATATTTAAATAAATGATTATATCTGCTCTACTCTGTATTGAGCACTCTTTAAAGAATAATAATTGTTGGTTATTTGAATTTACTCCGTATATACCAATCCCACACTTGTATCTCTCTCTCTCTCTCTCTCTCTCTCTCTCTCTATATATATATATATATATATGTATGTATGTATATTTACATAATTATATTATATAATTATATAATATCATATATTATTATTTCGCCTGATGATTGCTATTACTCGATTTCTGAGTAGGGAATTTTAATATCATTGAATTGATAATAATCTTTTATTATATATAGGCTCTATCGAATTTCGCAATGAGGCCTCAGTTTATTTAATATTTTAATCTTTTAGGTTATTTTAAAGTTTAGCTTTTATTCTTTTTTGCATATATTTTTTTCTTCATCTTCGTTTTCATCAGCATGACCGGGTGTGCTCGAAGATTTCTTGCTCGTCTGCGCACGTGGCTTGCTCCTTCCATATGTCTCGGTTGCAAACCGATGCCTGAGTTCATATCAATGATCATCCCGTTAAACTCAGTGATGTCGTCAGATTACTTCATCTTTTGCCTAAGATTGTCACTTGGAGAATACTGGATATATTGTTGGATTTTATAACGTGGTCATGCCATTTCAATTTTCTTAACCGTAATTCTGAGTTCTTCGACAGGTATGTGTCTCGTTTGGTGCCGTATGAAACTGCGTCATTTGTAAAAGGGTGTACATAAGATATGCACAGGATTGTTCTGCAATCTCTCATTTCTAATACTTAGATTCCTCGTTGGAATTCCGTTGTCAATGCCCGTTATTTAAGAAGGTGCTGAAAGACTGAGAATGCAAATGCATGGAACTGCCTGTACTTTGATTTTAGACAGATGCTCTTGTATTTCCAGATGGTTCTTACCATGTGCCATTGTTATTGCTATTCTTCAAATTATTTGTTTAATTTTGAGACATCATTGCGGAATTTTTATACTAATGTTCAACCACTAAAAAGGCCAAGAGCTCCTCAATATACATGGTTTGTGTGTGCATGTTGCAATAGCGTACAGGAAAGTAATCATTTCACTTTAATTAAGTTATAGATTCAAAATTAACATGGTTATGATTTAGTGATTGTCAAAGCATCCTGTCGGGAGTCTGTTTCACAAATCAATATTTCTTGGGAAGAGGCTGACCGATTGGAACTTACTGCTTAGATAAACGAACCATGATATTTCTCATAAGTATCTTACCACCAAACATATTTCGATTGACAATTAATTTTTTCGTCTCGGATGCTACCTGGATTTTACTAAAAACAAAAAACTAAATAATTTCCATGCCTGAGGATGACAGAATGTACAGTTGAAAGTACTCGCGCATTAAAAAAGACCATATACAGCTCATAATTATTAAAAACAGAGATCATAACATTCATCGAGTGATTCATAGGTAATGAACCTTAAAAATTTCGCTTGGGAAAGGATTTCGCCATTTGATATCATTAACTTTACTAAACTACTTTTTGGATGAATGATTCACTGTAATATAAATTGAACAGCACCACATATTTTATATATATATACATATATATATATATATATATATATATATACAAACATATATATTCACATACATATATGTATACATGTATATATATATGTATGTATATATATATATATATATATATATATAAATATATATATATATATTTATATATATATATATATATACAAACATATATATACACATACATATATGTCTACATATATATATATATATATATATATATATATATATATATGTATGTTTATATATATGTTTGTATATATATATTTATTTATATATATATATATATATATATATATATATGTATGTTTATATATATGTTTGTATATATATATTTATTTATATATATATATATATATATATATATATATATATATACAAATATATATATATATATATATATATATATATATATATATATATATGCATATATACATAT
>OZ038484.1:32109195-32139195 GCA_964036315.1 Acanthosepion esculentum | reverse complement strand
ATAAATTATGTGTATTTACACGACACGTAATCTGTCTATCTATCTATCTATTTATCTATATTTCTCCGTATCTCTGAATATATATATATATATATATATATATGTATATATATATATATATATATATATATATATATATATATATATATATATATTTCAAATGCTGAAATATATATATATATATATATATATATATATTTCAAATGCTGAAATATATATATATATATATATATATATTTCAAATGCTGAAATATATATATATATATATATATATATATATATATATATATTTCAAATGCTGAAATATATATATATATATATATGCATTTCAAATGCTGAAATTATATATATATACATATATATATTTCAAATGCTGAAATATATACATATATATACATATATATATTTCAAATGCTGATATATATATATATATACATATATTTCAAATGCTGATATATATATATATATATATATATATATATACATATATATATTTCAAATGCTGATATATATATATATATATATATATATATATTTCAAATGCTGATATATACATATATATATTTCAAATGCTGATATATATATATATATATATACATATATATATTTCAAATGCTGATATATATATATATATATATACACATATATATATTTCAAATGCTGATATATATATATATATATACATATATATATTTCAAATGCTGATATATATATATATATATATATATATATATATATATATATATATATATATATATATACATATATATATTTCAAATGCTGATATATATATATATACATATATATATTTCAAATGCTGATATATATATATATATATATATACATATATATATTTCAAATGCTGATATATATATATATACATACATATATTTCAAATGCTGATATATATATATATATATATATATATATATATATACATATATATATTTCAAATGCTGATATATATATATATATATATATATATATATATTTCAAATGCTGATATATATATATATATACATATATATATTTCAAATGCTGATATATATATATATATATATATACATATATATATTTCAAATGCTGATATATATATATATATATACATATATATATTTCAAATGCTGATATATATATATATATATATATATACATATATATATTTCAAATGCTGATATATATATATATATATACATATATTTCAAATGCTGATATATATATATATACATATATATATTTCAAATGCTGATATATATATATATATATATACATATATATATTTCAAATGCTGATATATATATATATATATATATATATATATATATATATATATATATATATATATATATATATTTCAAATGCTGAAATATATATATATATATATATATTAGAATTGGACATTGTCCGACAATTTATTTAAAGACATTTATATTATGTTTAACGTTCTTTTTATAGATACAAGTAACAGAGCATTTGCTTAAATACTTGTATCTATAAAAAGAACGTTAAACATAATATAAATGTCTTTAAATATATATATATATTTCAGCATTTGAAAAATGAATTATGATAAATGAAACTGTTTGTACCAAGCGAGAATTCCGTCCCTCTCAGGCGTTGGTGCTGAAATATTTATGTAACAGCACACATTCGCAGTAGCCAAACATTTGCCCAAATATATAAAAAACGATAATGTGTAATCCTATATTAGATGAGCCGATGACTATTTAATAACCTGTTGTGTATATCTCGAAGTGACGTTGTAGGGTAAGCATCTTTCGGGTGTCATTTTACAATTCATTGCTTATAAAGTTACTTTTATCTTGCATAGATGTCTTGCTATTTCCCTTTACCTGTATGAGACTGCGTGTTTTGCTTCAATTATGATAACATATATTCCGATTACTTCAAACTGCATTTCTGTACATGAATGTTTTATGGCTGCACGAGCAATTTCTCAGCCTTCCGGTGAGTGGCAAGCTAACCACATGCGGGAATTGTCACTTCCGATTTAAATGACTTCCGGAAATCAGCAACTGATGTTAAGAGATAATAAACGAACGAGCTGAAAGTAGAAAAGAATAAATAAATAAAAATAAAGAAATGGACGGACCGTTCGGTTTGCTTTTCGTGGGATGCCGATATCATACAGAACGGTATTTCCGCTCGTTTTACGTCACCCGGCGTCAAATCAATCGACTAGAAATGTCAACATCTTCTTGGCTTAAAATTCTAGCTGTCTGCGTAGGAAAGTCAATATATTTTTATCTGAAGGTATTTATACGTTGCATTCCCGTGTCGGTGTATGTGCGGATGGCTTTACATTTATCAGGCAGTGAAATGGAACCGGCGAGGTACGTTCAAATCCTACTCAAATACGTTTGCTTTATTTCGCACTATTAATCTGGTAAAAGGCATTTATTCATCTGCTTTCATTTATAGTGATTTTCAAAGCGTAGCTTAGATGTGGCACAAAGCCGAAAGTAGTGGGCACGCAGTGAGGATCGAAGTCACTACTCAGTCGTAATTGTTTAAGCGAGACAAAATTGCTAACCATTAGACCAGTCGTTCTTAAACTTTTTGCAGTGGGGCGTACTTGAAATCCTACCAATAATTGTACGTGCATTTTATATAACTTTCGAAAAAAATATGTTATAATGAAGTCGAATATTACAGAAAATAAATAATGCAATAAAAAATAAATAAAATCAAACATACCTTAAATTTATTCATTCTTGTGTTTATGAGAAACATGAGCCTGATGAGTCTTAGAGATTTGATAGGCAAACTCATTTTTTCCTCAATACATTGAAGAGTTCCTCTCTTTTTGCACTTAATTGTCGTGAGAGCAGAGAAGCTTAATTCGCGTGAATATAAATGAGACGCGTCCCACAATATAATAAAGTAAATATATTTATTTCTTATATCTGGATACATATTTCTCTAGAATAACAGGGCGCACCTAGACATCTTCAAGGGCGCACCAGTGCCCCTTTGCGAACCATTTGAGAACCACTGTAATAGACCGTCTCGAGATGCCACTGCTTTTATTTATAAGAATTAACTGGAGATTATAACATTGAATGATAGTCTGTCTCTCTAAAAAAGTCTGGAAAAAAAAAAACGCACCGTTATCCATCGCCGGATTATTTTTAATTTATACATCATGATGACCGTAAGATAAGTAGTGACGTTCCAATATCGCCGAGAGGACCCAGATATTTTCACAAATCGCGATGAACGGGTGTTCCCTCGGGGGTGTCACATGGCTTAAGCGTATATACTGCTTAAACTCAACCCAAATCTCAAGTAAAACTCTTATATACGAGCCGTCGCTAAAGATGATAGAAAAATGGTTAGTTCACTGTACCGTTCCAATAAGTGCCTGACTCCTCTTCATCTCATATACCTTTTCAAGGGCCAGATCACGCCTGAAAATGGAGTACTGCTTCCATATATGGGGAGGAAGTGTCCAGTCTTCACTTTCTAGTATCGATAAAAAAAAGATATCCGCGTCCTTGTGGGTGCTGAATTATTTTCCACCCAAAAGACCCTTCCTCCCAGACGAAACCTCGCTCGACTCTCACTGCTCTATCGGTGTTTCTATGGAAAGTGCTCAGACGAACGACGACGTACACGTTATTGACGATCCTGAATATTCGAGAAATCTTATTAGAAAAATATGTGTTCTCTGTCACGATTCGAACATGAGTTCATCTAAGTGGGGCCGTCATTGGATCTGACCTGCTTTTACCTCTCAAATTGCTATACCTTACAAATAACGTTTAAGCAATATGTCGCATTAATCAATGAAAAATCTATTGCTAAACATTGTCTTTGTTTACGTTAAGATATGAAACTGAGCAGATATGTATATTTAAAGAATCGGGAAAAGTCTGTGATCAAAAACACTATTCGGGATTTTATTGTCTGGGGGATTCTTCGTTGCCGACAGGTCAGATCACACGACTGATTCCCAGGTTCGAATCCTGCCGTAGAGCACATATTTTTCTAATTTCTCGAATATTAAGGCCGGTCGATGACGATCCGGGCTCGTATATCACCATTGTCGATTATTTAAGGGTGGAGGTGATTTCTTGATTTCGGTCGAACAGAGAACAGAACTTGCGCACTGTTTGAACGTGACTGGAAACCTTGTGAATACATACAGCTACATGTGACTGTTCGGGTATTGCCGATCGCTGTACAAGCGCTAAGTCACAAGTCATCGTTCGGCTAAAAATCACAACAGAAATTGTAACAAAAGAAGAGTTACCGAATAAACAACTCTGTGTAATATTAAGAGGTTTATTGCTGATTTGTTCAATCTCATGCAAATTGAACCAATCAAGTCTAATCAATTCTTATGCAATGAACACAAACACAGTCTGTATATTTTTTTATTTGAAACCATGCAAGGGTGATTAGTTCGCGATTGGCCATTTTGGAGTATGGCTATATGGACTTTTTAATCATTTCACCTCACGCAAGGCAATAAAGCCACTAAGACGCAAGGGGTTTATTGTGGGATAATATGAGAAAAAAATTAAAAGGAGAGAGAACAGTAAGAGAAGAAAAAGATAACGATTGACATTGCATTTAAAATCTTTGAGTATCGAAGTTGAACGGAAAAACCAGAAGCTGGAAAAAAATTTTACAAGAGAGAAGTGCGAGAGAAAACCGTGTTAGCGTAGAAGTGACAGTTACATCTAGCCATTTCTATTGTAAAATGATGAAACTTTACCGCCAATCCCATACTGCGCTTAAATTCATAAAGTCGATGTATCATCGATAAAAATTCATCAGACCAATTATCACGGAAATATTTATAGAAATGGCACGGAGAAGCTCGTTTGCAGCGAGGAGAAAATGACTGAAGCCGAGATGACATGTTAGGACCAATAACATTGCAGATAATTCTTTATATTTTATCAAGGATCACTAAATACATCGCAGAAGTACCAGACCATATATGACATCAATATTTGATGCACGGACGTATGACAGACTTATAAAAGCGTAAGATAGTTACTGGTGAGAAAAATTATCTAACGCGGCAGAGTGCTGTGTATGCCTGTTGAGAAGTGAATCCGTAGATAGATTGAATTTTTGTTTGTAAAATCTATTATAGCATGTGAATAAATTTGGTTTTATATAAAGTAGATAACGTGTAAAGTCATTTTATTGTCGATGATGAGAGCTTTCTTTTCGATTTTTGGTGTGCTGTCTTGGAATATTTAGACATCGTTAAAATACACTTATTATATAATGATTTAATATTTAAGGTTGACTTGGCTTTATTCATCATATTTTCAGCAACTGTAGCTTTGCTTCTCATAAAATTCGTAGAAACCCGCCCTTCGAAGATAACTTCAAATAATCTTTTAAATACATTCATTATCTGGTAAGGGTAATTATGTAAAAGACGTTTCTATACAGGAAGAATTTATTTTGGTTGTTTTTGTGTAACGATTTATCAACAGATCTGTGAGTTATTTAATGCTAAAATCTAAATAATTTGTACACAATTTTATTGGGTGGGGGGTAATAATAGTTTTAGTGATAGAGATCTAACTAATTAACAAATAATTGGCGGATTCATACCTATCCAAATGGTATCTGTGCGTAACTCCCGAATTTTTAGGTAATGGCCTCAGATTCAACACGGAGGACTACTTCAAGGGCCTTGGGGGAGTTAGTGCTGGCCTGGATCAAGAGGGTGGTTGCTGTAAGATCCTATGTCTGACAACAGGAATCTGCACCATGTCACATAAACAGGAGAACCCATTCATGGCTGTCAGACAACTTCTGCGACAACATGACACCTTACATCTGGGCACCTAACTCCCCAGACTGCAGACCCCTTGATTATTATGTGTGGGGTGAAGCTGAGCGAAAGACTAACAAAGCTTCTTGTAACACCAAAGATGAGCTGAAGGCAAGTATTATTGCAGAATTCACTAACTTAAACAACAAGGCCGTCCAGAAGAGTTGCAGGAAATTCCGAAGTCATCTGGAGGCCGTCATTGAAGCTTATGGCGATTTTATTGAATAAATTTACTCTTTAGTATTTCAACATATGTTTGTGTAATGTTGGCATATATATATATATATATATATATATATATATATATATATATATATATGTGTGTGTGTGTGTGTGTGTATGTGTGTGTGTGTGTGAGAGAGAGTGTGTGTTAAAATGAGATAGTGCTATTTTCCTTTTGCGTAATTTAGACGACAACATATCCATCGCACTATATATATAGTGATGGTGTTTATAAGACAGCGCTTGATGTAATATAACAGAGCTATTAATTATACATTCATATATATATATATATATATTATCCGTCCCCAGTAGGACGAATCGGAGTTTCATGCACAATGCAATCTTCAGATGCTGAGTATATACTGCCCGTACGTAATTTATATTTTAATAAAAATATCTGGTTACCGCAATGTTGGAGCAATCATATATAATTCGAGGATTACGGTTTTTTTTTCATTCCAAGCATAAAGTTGGACTTCTGGTTCTTTTACTAAATCAAAACTGAAACAAAAAAACAAAATCAATGCATGATTTACATTAAAAATATATCTGGATCAACGTATTTGAGCCGATATTTATTTTAAGGACTACATGTAGCCATCAATTCATTTGTCTTGATTAATAAACTATGGATGTTTCAGTAGCGATATCAAATTTTATTTTGGTTCCTGTGAAATCCTTAGAAATTCCCTTTCTACCATCATAGAATGATTTTAGGCAATGTAAAATCCATAAACAGTACTATTCTCTTAAAACATTTCTAGAAATTAAAAATGGTGGTAATACATTCATTATTACGTGGGATATTATAGCTAAAACTAAGTCTTACAATGGGAAAGGAGACACATATAACTTATGCCTTGTTGAAAATCTTAAAACATTTATTAAAGAAGAAAAAGGAATTGATGGTTACATATTGCCTGAGGTGCCTTACCGGTCGGCCACAAAGGATTGTTCGGTTCGCTAGGTTAAATTTACTGCTTATAAACATCAATCTCCCATGAATCTCTCCCCTACATTCATAACTGCTTATGGCGTATCAAATGTAAACAAATGACCTCACACATTATGAAACGGACAAAGTCCGACAATTATTTAAAGACATTTTTATGTTTAACATTCTTTTTATAGATACAAGTATTTAAGTAAATGCTCTGTTTATAATAAACAGTATTAAATAACATTTACCGGCCTGAATGTCCGAGAAATTTTCATAGAAAATATTCGTCCTTCGACAGGTTTCGAACCTGTATCCTATACGGAACCGTCATATAGCCTGACGTGCCTTACCACTCGGTCACAAAGGATCGTTCGGTTGGGAAGGTCGAATTTACTGCTTATAAACTTTCGTTTTAGGTTAATCCCTTACAAGATTACAATAGATATAAAAGCATTTTGACCGAAAACTCATTTCTATCAGAAACTGCTTTTATATTGATAAAAATTGTCCCCGAAAATAGAGAGGTCAATTAGGCAAGTGTGTGTATTTTCACCGGATTTACTCACCCTTTATTCAACAGTTAATTGATTTTGAGAGAACTAGAAGTGTTTAACAGAAGAGGTTAAGATGGAACTGTGGTATTGGTACACAGCGAACGAAAGCTACAGGACACCCGAGAAAAGGCAATGAAAGAAAGCGAAATGAAAGGAATAAACTATTGTAAAAAGAGATAATATAGAAATGCTGGCAAGGGAAAAAGCCCAATGTACAAAAGCTACAAACTGGAGATTTAAATATCCAGAATATATGCAAGTTTAAATATCTGTGAAGTGTATTAACAGATAACATGTGACACCGCAGTCCGAGTGTATATTTGAATAACAAAATATGCCTTCCAAAAAACTAAGCAAGTATTAAGAAACAGGACAATTTCGTTAGACATAAAGCAAAGAGTTGTAAACCGCTAGGTGAAAGCTAGACAATTTCTTCCTAAATGAAGACAAGACTGGCGGCAACAGACAGGTAGCATGAGAGTAGGATGCTGCGAATACTGTGTAGGGATCATGTTAGCAAAGGGGAAATTATAAAACAAAAACATATAACGAACAGGGAAAATTTACAATTAAAATCAGCAAGAGACAGTTGAAATTCCTCGACCACATAATGAGAAAAGGTTTCGAAAACTTGACACTTATAGGACATAATGGAGGCAATTGACTTAACGATATTGTATAAATGGATGAAAGAAAAGGGCGTAGAGTGATAGTAAAATTACAAATATTCATAAGACCTACAAATTTTGGAAGTTGTGGAGAGGCATGATTTCCCACGTTCTGAAGGATCATGACACATAGAAAAAGAAATATGTAAATTACGTATATTATAGAAGTCTTGTCTAGGGACAGAGTCGCAACTGAGAAAAATTATACTGAGAGGTTCACAGCTCTGGCGAAATGCTGCCCGATGCCACGCCCTCGCATTGCACCAGAGAGAAAGATCGCTGATCGCACCGAGGCCAGCGCAACCGACTATTGCGGGTGCTGCACGCAATTTTTGTTCCTGGCCCGGGTGTACGCGCTCGGGCCCCCGCCTTAAAAAAAGACCTTGTGTCACAACTTGTGTTATTGGGGAAACAGAGTAAATACCTAGCAGTCTTAGACAGGGCTGCGCAAATAGAAAATATATTTATTCTGAACTGACTCTTGGAAAGATGAGCCATGACTGGAGGACTATCTTCCCAACATCTTTAGCGATATATCGTATATATGAGTTTCTCTTGGGGTCTGGACTGAACCTCAATATTTACTGAGTATAAAGCCATTTTTCTATTTAAATCACTCATGTTTTACTATTTTTAATGGGTTATATTAATACGCTGTTAAATAACTGAATCTTTGAATTAAGTGAGGGTCAGATTACAAGGATATTAGCGAATTAACTAGAACGATGTCTGTTAGAAGTTATCGATTTAAAGGACCTACATGCAAGTAATAAGAAAGGTGTAAGGATAGGTAAGAGATAATAATATTGAGGTCGGTCTTGATAACGAGGCCATCAAGCAAGTCGACCCTAACAATTACTTAGACCATATGTGCAGGGGTCAGTTACAATAAATTAGTATAGGAGATAAAGAAACTGGGCACAGAATAGAATTAAACAAAATATTAACTAAGAACGTTTGTATTTTCGCCAGACCTACTTTCTCATATGGAAGTTTGCATAGCGTCTAACTTGTTCTGCAATGTACACAGGATCAGCTGTTTACAACTGTTTTCTCGGATCTATAATCAAAAATAGCTTCCAGCAAATGTATCCTCGAGATCTTAAAAATAAAATCCTTCATTAAAACTTATTGACAGCAGCTACATAATCACAAAGGAATTTACCAAATAAAAGAAGCCAGACAATGGAAGACGTCCAACAGCAGCAACAACCAAAATGGATAGCATGTGTAACTGAAAAAGAAGTTAATGAGAACCGACGTTTCAGGAGATCAAGCGGTGAATCAAACTGAAGTACAAAGCCTTCATTCGCGCTTGTTCTGTCTCTATGTTCAACGTCACTATCATTTTGAAGAGAACATTTTACAATTAACCGATATGACTGTACATAATATTAATTGCTAGGGCAAGATAATCGCACAGTTGACACGAATGTCATCTACTCCATCGATCAAAAATTAACAAATTAGAACTAGCCAGAGAACGCGGCGTGAGTGATAGACAAGAGATAGACTGGTTTCGATTATTACAAAAATATTGGGATGAATCCTTAAAAACTTCCGTTTCTTTTTTTAATCCAAATTTAAGGAATAATGTTTTGTCTAGCAGCGTGATTTAATGCAGAAATCTAAATATTTTGCACAAATTTTAAGGTTAAACTACAGATATTTTGTGAATCATTTTATACTTTCAGTGCAAACGCATGATTTTAGATATATAGTTTGTAGATGATAAGATGTATGGTTGATATTTTTTAAATGTATTGCTGATAATTTCACAGATCATAGACAAAGAACACCATTGGAAAATTCGTAAACTTAAGGAACCAGCACATATGCTAGGCCATAGAAATCTCCTGAACAGACCAAGCATAGAAAGGAATACAATATGGAAACCAGTAATAAGGAGTGCCAGAGAAAAGCGATAATGACAACAAAAATTGCAATATGAGCTCTGGTAAAAAAAATAACGTTGAGATATTAGGTTTATAATACACAGAAATTCATACACAGATGGTGTCAAGGACACATGACACAGTGGATAAAGGCGTTGGTTAGATCAAGTGACAGGACCCAAAGAGTGTGAGTTCAATCCCCAGTTAAGACAGTGAAGAACTTGGAGAGGGGAATTAAAAGGAGATAACTGACATCTATTAAACATGGCACGTGGAACTAGAACAGTCTATTCCAGTGAGCGAAATAAAGGCTTCAGTTCGACATTCCAACCACTTGAAGAAGAACGGAGCGTACATCGGCCGAAACGTTGTAATAAATATGGCGACAAAGATGAGGACAATAGTCCGAATAATGTAAATAGTGTATTTTGTTGGTATTTGTATATGGTTGATAGTTTTAGTATAAAAAAGTAATTTTATACTTCTTTAGTGTTGTAGATTGTCATTTTACTATAAAATATACAGTTTGAAATTTTATTGTAAACCTGTACTGCTGATTTTAGTTTGGGGGTTCACTATTTTTCCATAGGTTGATCCCTAATAAGTGCTACGATCCCGGTTCTGTGTGGACCTGTGAACAACTGCAATTAAGAGGTGGTTCCACATTCTTCAAAACTTCCAATCTTCCGATCAGAGGTCTTAATGCCGAATGTAGTTTAGAGACATAGCCCGGAGGAATAAACAATGTGTCCTACTAACTAACCCCTTCTTAAATATATAGCAACAGGTGATGGAAAATCGGTTACGTACAACAATGTTAAACGAAAGGCCTGTGGATTAAGAAAATCACAACGACTTCTAAGCTAAGCTACATGTTAGAAAGTTAGTGTTATTTTGGGGTGGAATTTTCGGGGATTTTTTAATTTAGTCTTTTTAAAAATAAACACTAACTGTACACTTATAAATTCATCAGGCGCAATGTGTCCATAGGACTTTAGTTGAAACGGTACCTTGTCCTCTATGCCAAGATAAGGCTTCTAACAGCCAGAAAAAACACAGGAAATAATTATCTGTACGGTTTATCTGTTCTACTCAACGTGCTCTCTTCAGTTAAACTTGTTCTAAGCGTTTGTTACATTTTTCAATCGCTGCGAAACGCTTTGATGGGGAAAACATTCTCGTATGAAAACCAGACTTAAGAATTTATCGAAGTATTTTAAACATCAAAACCGGCGGAATTTTATTAAAAAATATCGTGACAAAAATAGTGAATATGTAACAGAATTAAACATAATAGTACTCTATAATTTGAGGAATTAAGTTGATAAGCAAAAACAGAAATTATTTATGACTAATACAAGTAAATAGACATCAACGTAAAGATCCAATGGTGGAATGACTTTGGTAAATTGGAAGCAGTTGTAGAGAGAAAAACACAAAATCGCAGCTTATAGTGATAGCAGGGAAACGACGATGTTCAAACAAGTTGAAGGGACGTAACTCAGTGGGAATATGTGATGAAAAATGCGAAATGATTTCTGCCATTGAAATAAATGAAATTACAATTGAGACAGAAAGAATGATGACATTATAAAATAAACCAGAGCGTTTCTTTGTAGCCATTTAATAAATAGAGCTAGGAAAGAATGCCCAATGAGGAAAGATATCAATAATATAGAAATATAGGTTATCACCCTTTGGTAGATAACACTTGCTGATAGTAAGATGCGTATTTTTTATCCGATAATAATGGGTAAAAACCCAAATTAGGCGCCAAATATGTTTGAGGCGCCAAAGGAGAGAGAATCATAGGACCACAAACGAAATAGACGTGTTTTAGCGTAATCCAAAAACAGGCCATTCTGACCATGAGCTCACCTGAATGCTACAAGGACGTGCAGCAATAGGATGAAGATATGAACAACAGCAGATAAGTGTTCGATCATTTTCATACTGATAAATGTATTTTTATTTCGTTCCCTATGCCATGACTTTAACGGATAAAATATACGTTTTTAGGGTTCTAGGAACCTTCGCCTTAAACATCTCTGCCGTACGAAAACTCGCCGCAAGAATTTTCGACTTAGAAACTTTGCCGTAAAGGATTTTTGTCGTAACACATTTTCGCCTTACTTATTTAATATGCAAAGTAATATGTTATCAATTATATCTGGCTCACATTTCGATTTAATCATTTTAATAAGCGAAATTATACTAACATGCACCCAAATTTGTGGAAACTAATTGCGTATTTGGAAAATGAAGAGACATTAGCAAGAAATAAAAAAAGAGTGATTTAGATAGAGGATAATCAGTACAAATGAAGAAAATATATATTGATATCAATGCAAGACTTCACCGGACAATGCTTCATTACAGTTCAACGCTAAAAACACATTATTTACGAAGCATTGCTTGCAATCTGGATCCATTTTAAAATTATTTCTTTGTTAATTTGATACATTTTAGCCTTTTATTTTTTAAGTAAATGTTTACTGTTTAATCTCTTTTCTGATGTTTGACCCTGTAAAAAGACATATATATATATATATATATATATATATATATATATATATATATATATATATATATATATATATATACATACATACATACATATATATATATATATATATATATATATATACATACATACATACATACATACATATATATATATATATATATATATATATATATATATATATATATATATTTATATACTTGATAACAAGGTACTTCTCATATTAAATTGAACATTATTCCAAAAGTGTTGTTCAAGATAAGGGTATCGAAAAAAAAAGGTCGCGAAATTGACTTACGGCAAAAATCCTATACGTCGATGTTTCCTGCGGCGAAAATTCCTGAGTCGAGTTTTCCTACAGCAAAAATGTTTACGGCGAATATTCCGGATAATCGTTTTTAGCAATTCTAGTCTCATTCACGTTGTAAAATGTATTTCTCATATAAATTATATATTTTTCCACCGTTCAGTTGTTTAATCTTTGTTTGTCAGGCACGAAATTTGTTTGTCGCTAAATTTCACACTATAAACATACTCAGAATTAATTATCGTAAGACTCCCAGATTATTTTGACAAGGAATCAATAACTAATGTCCATAGTGGCGAATTGATTTAATCTTATTTACTATTTTTTACGCTTAAAACACTCTATTATTATACCTTGTTTTAATTTTAAATATTGAATTTTTGTCAACAACATTGTATTCAGTAACACACAGATATGAAGAGAATAAATATACAAAGAATGTCACTTCATTTAATTTCCTCGAACATCGATTGAGACTGAAGCTTACTCCAGATCTCACGTGGAACTCACATATACGACACATAGGTATCAATTATGGGAAACCGATCACTTCTTTGTACTGCTCCAGAGTAATGACGCTTTGCTGCAATATATGGTCTAGACCTGGCCAGTCCATAATTTACAGCATTCACAGAGATCATAAGCTTTTCGGTGCTGTTGTAGCATGCACACGGACGATAATGGGTATGTCACCATTCACATAAATACAGTAGTAAATATTCTATGTTGGTCTGCAGTTGGAGATTCGTCTCCAGCTGTGCTTGTCAAACTCTTTACCTCCGGCCAGAGAGGATCTCCAGACAAGGCTATGTCGAAAGGCAGAGTCTCGTCTCAGGAAACAGCCACCCAACCCCGTTTTATACGGGGTCTACGGGGAATTTTTGGCCGATACTACAAGCTCGGATACCCCACATTAAATTCGGTCTTGTTCAACATCTGAACGCATGGTGTGGTTGGTAGATATCCTGCAGTTGGAGATTCGTCTCGAGCATGCTGGACAAACTCACTACTTTCGGGTGGAGAGGATCCCCAGATGAGGCTATGTCGAAGGGCGGAGTGTCGTCTCGCAAAACAGCTACCAGACCACGTTTTATACGGCGTATATGGGGAATTTTTTGCTGATCATAAGGGGTAGGATACCCCACATTAAATTCGGCCTTGTACCACATCTGACCACGTGGGACGGTTGGTAGATATCCTGCAGTTGAAACTTCATTGTGGAATTCACTTGACTCACTCCTAGCAGTTGACTACTTCTGCACGCCGCTGGCGAATCTTTTATCTGCTGTTCTTGTCCTAAGTATTATCGTTCATTACCAACCTTCGTGTGACTATTGTATTCAGTAACCTTCCCTAGGTTACAACAGATGCAATGTGTATGATGAATTGTTTTCCGCACAACAACCCTATTCCTATAGATAAAACTTTGTTAGCTTATGTCTATCGATATTTTATTGTAAAGATTTAGAAGAACTATATCACTTACTTCCACCAGTCCAAACTTCCAGTGCGAGGACTTGCTACGCAATTACACTATGTTGACTCATCTTTAATTCCTTCGTATTCCACTGGAAAACATTGTGGAAAGAACTAGCAAAAAGAACTTTCCCGATCCCTACAATCTTAAAAAAAACTTCAAGTCTCGGATCAGCCGTTATTGATCCGACATGTCTTCATTATGTGCTAATCTTGCTTGCTAATTGCACACCCCTACAACAAAGTCATTTATTAACCGTTTACCTTGAGTGGCTCTTGAGCCTCATATTGCTTGAAGAGAAATATAAAGTATTTGCCGGGTTTATTGTAGATATGATTTTGTATTGAAGCAAATTCTGTTATTTCATTCTATAAGAAAACTTCTAGCTGGTAGAGTTGATATATTATAAAATGAAAAACAGTAATTACTGTTCGATCTCATTCGATCATAATCGATCAGGTCTCACGCGTGCTGGAAAGTGAATATGAAAAAATACGATTTCTGATAATCGTAAGAGATATTTGAAATCTGGACAATGAAGAGTAACCTTGCTATTTGTACTATGGTTATACGAGATATATTTTTACATTTCATTAAACCAGACAGAAATGTTTGAATTGTTCTATTATTATCTTGTAATGTAAACATATGCGCTTCGTTTAACGAGCGAGGAAAATGGAGAGTAAAATAAAATAAAATAAATATCATACAATTGCTAATGGCTTATGAAAGCGTTCAATAGAAAAATATCGATTTAATCACACTGCATTTACATCACATTGCATTCATTCGTTTCTTGCGCATAGGAAAATAAACAAGGACGTGTGTATAAATGAAGAATCATTTAAAAAACGATAAAATATGATAACGCTAATGCTTTTATTCGCAGAATCTGTTCAACATATCGTGCATTGTTCGTGATACAGAATCTAAGCAGTAGAAACGATCAGAAAGCCTACAGCGAATGATGGGAAGAATAAAGACTTTAGTTTCTTTAAAACTATGCCAGTGCAGATGTTCAAAATTTATGTGTTATCTGTTTCTCTGCAGATTAAAAATTCTTCATGTTTCTCCTATGGAAGCAAAGAGCAGCTTTGGCGGCGGAGTCGTATTAAAATATCTAAACCAGGATTCACTAAGGATGGCCTTCACTCTTGAATTGAATATTAGTCAACATAATCATAACGATTCCTTACGTTTATTTAGTATGATTTTTGATTTTTGATTTTTGTTCTGTTTACATATGTTTCAGATCCTACACAGATATTAAGTATTAAGGTGCGTAAGTAATTAAATAAAAATTAATGTGATGTCCATATTAAGATATTAATACATATAAAAACACACAGATATGTGTTTGTGTGTGTGTGTGTGTGTGTGTGTGTGTGTGTGTGTGTGTGTGTGTGTGTGTGTGTGTGTGTGTGTGTGAATATTACGAGTTTGTGACTGGTACTGATAATTCCAAGAAGGATATTTATTCAAGGGGGTTTCTACGTAGATACAGACACTAATAATAATAATAATAATAATAATAATAATAATTATAATAATCAAGAAGAAAAACCTGAAGATTATTTTCGGTCATAATTTATTTCGTGAATATCTATATATGCATCTCTTCAAATCAAAATCTCTTAGTAAATCTATTAGTCCATTTACTAAGAAATTTTCTTTCTGAAGCGATGAATATATATATATATATATATATATATATATATATATATATATTCACGACGTATATTATGACTGAAATTAATCTTTAAGGCATTCTTTTAATTATATATATATATATATATATATATATATATATATATATATATATATATATATATATATATATATATATGTATATATATGTATATATATATGTGTGTGCGTGTGAGTGATTTAGTACCAAAAATGTCAAGAGATTTGCAAAAATTAGACATAATTTCAACTGTCAATTGAAGCGAAATTTTCACGGAGCATTTAATGGGGCTTGAATTCGCCACAAAAGCGAAGTAAAAAAGCAAAAAAAAAACATATTTCGTCGCTTTTTATTATTTTCGTGGAAGACAATTAGCGTATTAATTATCCGTATATTGTGGATAGCATTCCGGACATACGGAATTACGTAAGTTAACCCGCAATCTGATATAGAAAAAAGAAAAGAAAAAGAAGAATTAAAAAAAAAATATTTCCCGTTTCTCAAATTTCCATATTTCAATGAGGATCAACAATGGCGCACCTCCACCATTTTAGAGCGTTAAATGTCGGCAATAAAAAGCGAATAAATTCATAGCAGGATGGAGATTTTGTGACGCAAACATACACAAGTACAGTCACACAGAGAGAGAGAGAGAGAGAGAGAGAGAGAGAGAGAGAGAGAGAGATTTATAATATTAGTGGTCAAGATATATATATATATATATATATATATATATATATATATAAATTCACAAGATGATAGAATCCAGGTAGAACTAGATGTCCAGGACACAGTAAGTATACACTACAAAAGGCTCAAACACTAATATTCCATGGTTATAATTTATTACATTGGAATCGTAATCACGATACAATTCATCAGACCTACAAATTCAAAAAGAAATCGGAAAACATATATATATATTTCTATGATAAAACGGTCCAAAGCTTAATCTAACGATTGAACAATTTTGCTGTTACACCCGGTACACACACACACACACACACACACACACACACACACACACACACATATATATATATATGAACAATCAAATCCAAAATCGCCTCATATGGGGAGTAGTCTGTTTCGGAAGACGAAGATATCGGTTGCCTGTCTTATCAACCTCTGTGTGGGCTGAGTTCGTGTCAGAAATAGAATTTTAACTGTGAAAGAGAAAATAAATAAATAAGACAACCGACCGATATCTTCGTCTGTCGAAATAGGCTTTTCTCCTTTATGAGGTGACTGGGATTTTATTTTTGCATTAATTATTTGCTCTGTAATTATAAATACATTGAGCTCTTTTTGTGGACCAGTTTTAATGTTCAATATTACGAGGATCCACTTGGATTACATACCAACGGATTTGTTACCTTCAATATCCCTTTCTCTCTGCCATGCGACGATAGCCTACGGGTAGGATATCTGACTGCTGCCAAATCAGTCGGGTCTCGATCCTGGCTTGAAGCATTCAGACATCTAGCCATACTGATGAACTGTGATACAGCCTGTGGATGACTATATATATATATATATATATATATATATATATATATATAGCATAATGAGAAGCCACGTATGCTTTCTTGGTATGTATATAATATGGATAAAACAATTTGATATTTCAGATCGCCTCGATCCTTCCTCAGAATTTCTGAGGAAGGATCGAGGCGATCTGAATTTCTGAGGAAGGATCGAGGCGATCTGAATTTCTGAGGAAGGATCGAGGCGATCTGAAATATAAAATATATAAATAAATACTTACACAAAAAAACACACATTTTTTTTCTTTTAATTTGCAACTTTTCAGTTGTTTTATCTATATTATATATATATATATATATATATATATATATATATATATATATATATATATATATATATATATATATATATATATATATATATATATATATATATATATATATACTTCCGGGACATCTGGAGGAAAAAGCAAGGTTAAAAACAGTGGCCCCTACTTCTATTAACGCATTCCTCTTCCACAAGATGGGTGTACTGTTAGATTTGTTGTTTTGTCAATATAATGCGAAATGATGAAATCTTTCTACCGTCAACAATATCTTGAAAACTGATAACAAAAAACGCTAGATTACAAATTACTGAATTATATTACTGTCGACGCCTTAGGTAAGCATCTTCTTTTGTCGATGTTTACCAAATCACTGAATCTCTATACAGATTCGACTCCGTTGATTCGGCCAGCATATTACTTTGGCTCCAGTTTTAAAATTCTCATTAGGCTCAAAATTAGTGGCAGGTGATAACACTTTACCTATCTTTGATGAAAAATTTCTCATACCGATTTTTACATATATATTTTATAAGTTTGTTGTAATCACAGAAATGACTTTTGTTGAAACTCAAACCTCCCTGAATACGTTTCATTCGTGTTTAGAAGTTACATTATTACTTCGGAAACAAAAAAAAAATAGCGTTTTCTTTTCTCATAACTTGAGATATAAAATGTGTTCCTTTGTATTCTTGTGAAATTGGCTGTAATACTGTCTAAACATTTATATTGTATATCTTCTGAAAGTATTTTACATTTTGCTGCTGGAAGACACGGGATCAAATGGTTATTAATTACCATCTATTAAATAATTGATCAGAGCTAATGTATTCTGTTCTTTTCTTATGGAATCTGACGGTATAATTTCTGTTTCCTCATCGTCGTAATCTCCTACTTTGCGCTGTGCTGTTTAAATTTGTCTTAATATTATCCCATGAGGCTAAGGGAAGTCATTGCTGAAAGCGTGAAAACAAGCTCCTTCATATCGCCACGGTTTTCTTCAGTACACTCATCACTGCAATAATATGATATCTCCTTGTCTTCAAACATCTAAATTACTCTAGTCTTGCTAAAAATAGTTTAAATCTCGTCAAACCGTAGGGACATAACTTTCTCCTCAACATTTACACTTAAAATTACAGAGTGATAGTTGCAAATGATAGATCTAATTGTAGATTGAATCAGTCTACTTACTGCGCTTGTGTGGGCAATCCGGATAAGAATGTGGCAAATTTCGTATGTCTGTGCTCATAGTATTTGCCTACCAAATCAATGAATCGCTATACAGACTCGACTCCGTTGACTGGTCGCTAAGAGTCACCTGACTGGCCAAGCTCGCTGCATAGGACTTCGTGTTTATTATCGAATCACTTGTTTTAACAAACCCAAAACTAAAACCTATCCACTTATTACATTTTCTAGCCTTCGTTTGAATAGTAGTCCTTTGCACAGTTCTCAAATTATTTCTGTTGCTATTCTAGCGTACGTACATTTTATTCTTTCTAGATCGTTCTTTATCGCGAAAAGGAAAAAAAGAATGGAAATGATTCATTTTATTTTTTCTGTAACAAGTGGCCAATTGTTGGATCAGGTTTCCTAGATAGCAAATCTCCATTCCAAATTCTAAAAGATTTAGATTCAACGTTGCAAAAAACTTTGAACCTTATCTTTTCAGCATAGAATAACAATTAAATAAAATATATTTCTTGTTAAATATTTGCTAATATTAGTTTGTCATACTCCAGGAAAAAGATTGGAATATTGTATTTAGAACTTTTTTTTTCATTAAAATCCACCCGTTTTTCCTGGGAACTGTTATAATCTCAAGTTGCAAATCTTGTGTCAATTTTCAAAACGTAATCCGATCTCGAGGTTACGATAAGGCAACTGGTTGTAATCTCAAAATAAACAATGTATCTTTTTGTTTTTTGTTAACAGTTTCTGGTTTAGGGTGATAATATTTTTATGACATTTAGTTTATCTGTCAACATTAAAATACAAAAGAGACAGCTAGAATCGGAAAGGAAATGCTACAGTTAAAAATCAGCAATAGATAATTTTGTTTTATTCTGCGGTGGTATAAATGTAATAATTTCAGGCAAGAGGCAGACTATGGACTTTTTAGATAATTATAATTCTGGGGGTATATAATTTGCTTTTCATTTAAAATATCCATGCACTAAATTTGAATAAATATATTTATATTATACCCATGGGTGTAGTAGTCACGCCAAATAATTCAGATATGGTTTTATACATACATATATATACACACACACACACATATATATATAGTAGGACACTGAGGTCAACGCAATCATTTTATGATACATATAGGCGGGGACAAAAATGAAAGAGGTTTAGTGTTAAAATTAGATAATTATATGAATAAATATTTTCAGGAATACTACCAAATCTCAGACAGAATCCTGTTAGTTAAATTAAAGGGAAGCTCTGTAACATGGCAATTTCGACAACGCGAAGGCCCTATGTACAAGGTAACCAAAAAAGTTCTGTCTGTTTTTTGATTAGTCATTGAATGAAGTTGAAATATATACGAAATGCGTGTAGCAATTGTTTTCAAATTCGGACAGCCGGAAGTAGGAACATCAGACGTTATAAAAAACAAGCCTACCATACCCGGCCATCAGTTATAAGCCGGACAGCTGTGAGAAGGATGGAAGTGTCTAGAGATCTCGTTCGGGGATGTTTGCTTTACGACTTCAAAGTGGGCTTATCAGCAGGTGCATCAAGTCGCTGCATATGTCAAGCGTTTGGGGATAGTGCTGTGGATGAACGTACTGCAAGGCGTTGGTTTCGAAAGTTCAAGTCGGGAGATTTGTCTCTCCATGATGAGCCTGGCAGTGGACGACCACAGGTCTTGAATGACGGAGTCCTGAAGGCGGCCATTGAAGAGGACAGTAGTCTAACATGTGGTGAACTTGTAAGACTGTTCAACGTTTCCGATGAAACAGTTAGACTTCACCTGCACCGCCTAGGTGAGACGTACAAACTGAGAAAGTGGGTTCCGCAAACGCTGTTGGAGGTCCAAAAGGGACAACGAGTGACAGCCTGCGTATCGCTGCTTTCTCGCCACCGTACCGCATCCTTATTCAATCGAGTGCTTATCAGTAATGAGAAATGGGTTCTGTACGAAACTCCCAAGCGTTCCAGACATTGTTTGTCTTCTCACGATGCTGTCCCTCACACCGCAAGACCGCCTATGAACCCACGCAAGATTATGCTTTGTGTCTGGTGGACAGGTCGTCAAGTGGTTCATTATGAACTGCTACCAACGGGCCAAACGGTCACTGGAGACCTATACTCACAGCAATTGAAACGTGTGCAACAGGCATTGTGCCAGAAGGCGCCAACACTGGTGAATCGCAAAGGTGTGCTTTTCCTCCATGACAACACCAGGCCGCATGTCGCGCAAGTGGTCAGGGATACCATACAGCAACTTGAGTGGGAGACTTTGTGCCATCCACCTTATTCACCTGACCTTGCGCCATCCGATTACCACCTCTTCTACTCCCTGGATAATCATCTTCATGGGAAATCCTTCACCAATGAAGCGGACTTGCGCAAAACCCTCACGGACTTCTTTGCCTCACCCCCTTCACCCGAGTTTTACCGCAAGAGCAATGAACAGCTGGAGACATTAGCAGAAGGCGCTGGATGCCAAATGGCAAAAGTTTCATAAGCAAAGTGCACCCTCGGTTTAGGTTAGTATTTATATCTTTGTCGAATCCGTTATTTTTGAAAATCTTTATCATTGCTTTTCTAGTCTTGTCTCTGTTTTGCTTGTTTCTTAAGATTATGAGACCGTCGTCCTTGTAAAGTCCTGTATCATTTTTATCTATTATTTTGCTTAGTTCATGTAGTAAATATATACCTATGATTTCGCAGGGACGGCACCGTCAAAGCTTCCCATTGTAGTGTCAAAGATCCCTTCTTTCTTTATCCATGCGTCTTCATAGCAGTGATTTTAATGATATCGATTTCTTTTGTGTTTATTTTATTTGTTCCTGGGCTAATGTTATGGCCTTATCTAGCATGGCTTCTGTTATGGATGTGTAAAATTCTTTTATGTCTAATTGTATAAATTGGCAATTATGTTTGTTTTCCATTGGCTTGCCATTAGGTTTCCTGTATGGTTGATATGTCACATAGTAGAGACACAGCTTTCTACGAATATCGGAAAAATTAAAAACAAAAAACAAATCACACCGAAATATCATGGAAAATAAGGAAAAGAACATCAGCCTACAGCTGTCAATCCAGAAAGTGTAAAATCTGTCTGTAAGAGAATATAGCTATAATTATCTTCTCAGACCAACAAATATTACTAAATAAACGATTAAAACTCATCTTCAAATGCAGACATGAAAAGAAAGTTTTACTAGGTTCCTTAAAAATCAAAAACTAAAAATGAACAAAAAGAAAGATAAAGACAAAAATTAATAATAATATAAAATAAATAAATAAAAGTAATTAAAATAAATTAATCCAAATTAATAATTAAGTAAATAATTAAAAAATAACAAACTACGAAGGCGCACATAAACACATATAATAAATAATGAATAAAACATTAACAATACTTTCTAAAAATATACACAAGTATGACACTTTTCTGATCGTCTGACCTTGGTCAAATACTGCAGCTGGCTGATAGGTTGGTCATTCTGGTCTAAACCATTGCTCTGCCCATGACATGTTGTTTGATCAGACAGACGGCAAAGATCAAATTTTCTTCAGTAAATGTGGCGTTGATTCGATCCTGGCAAAATTGAGTAACAATGGAAATTAAATAAAATGTTATAGATAGTAAAGAAAAGATAGGAATTACTTCAGGGTCTCTTTCTATGTAATTTAATACCAATTCTTTGTACAATATTATAAGTTTTTGGTACAGAAATATTAACCTTCCAAATTTGAAGTCTATCGTGAAACTTTGCTTAACTTGGCTAAGTCTGAAATAAGGCTCGTGTCAGATGTTCTCTCTGGCAGTAGGTCACGTGGGATTCGGCAGAGTGGTCGTCTCTCTTCTGGAACCTGTGGCTTGGTCATCTCAGTATTCTGCTTATATATACTTCTACCTCAAAATGATATAGGGATTGAAGTGGTTATAGGGATCGGGGGTTTCTCAATCTCCAACAAGGGCCAATTAGTTGTCAGGCACTGGATAATTAATTATACATCCAAATTTGGAGAGATCCCTTTTCTGATCGGTAGCGGTCACAGGATATCGATCTGCCCAATTCCATCCTTCTTTTAGTTGTGCTACGCACCAAAACTTCTCAATAAGCGTTTGCAATTCCTCTGTCTTCCTCGGCGTTTCACATGCGCCTGTTACCTTGGATGTCTTTTCGACCAATCTGGCTTTAGAATTTTACATTTCCATACGCTCTATCCCTGACATTGAGCACTTTAGCCCATAAATATAGCATAAAGCTATATTTTATCTCATATATATATATATATATATATATATATATATATATATATATATATATATATACATATATATATAAAATATAAAAGTGAACATAGAAGTCAACACTTAGAGGAGACAGTCTGTTTCATGCTAGATGCAATCGTCAGGCCTGACGATTGCATCTAACATGAAACAGATTGTCGCCTCTAAGTGTTGACTTCTATGTTCACTTTTATATTTATACACACACTATCTCTGATATTGAGCACTTTACCCCATAAATATAGCACATCTTAAGGCTATATATATATATATATATATATATCTATATATATATATATATATATATATATATATATATATATATATATATATATATATATGTATATTGTACAGGTAATAAATCAGTTGGCATATAATCCAATAGGGTACTAGTAATATCAAATATTAAAATTGATCCACAAAAATAGGTCAATATTTTTTATTATTACAGAGCATATAAATTACACAACAAAATCCAAATATTCCCTCATTTGGGGATAGATCTCTTTCAGCCAACGCGAAGTACACACACACACACACACACACACATATATATATATATATATATATATATATATATATATATATATATATATATACGCGCACACACGCACATATATATATGAAGAAATATAGTTTTATGGTGCACAACATTTATGGGATAAAATGCTCAATATCAGAGATAGAGCTTATCGGCGGCTTTACTATGTACGTGTCAACCCCATCATGGGCTTAGATTACATTCGCTATCTTATGAACAAGCATTATAATTTCCAAATTTGCTTTATTCTTCAGCTATTCTTTGTTTTAAATTTTCTGTCGTACAAAGATGTGCTTTTAAAATACAACATAGCCAAATTTAGGTTAGTCACTTCGAGCTATATCCGATTGGGAAATGAATTCAAGACGACACAAAACGTAACTGTCAAAATGAAGACAGCAGAGACGATCACAAATGACAATTCTTTTATCTGCTGTGACGTTTGTATATATAATTGTGGCTGGATGGCACGCAAGACATTTTATCGATACGAACAAATAAATGTGCGCGCCGAGGCCTTTTTTTTCATTCAGGCGCAATGAGTGTTTATAGATTATTTGATGCTAAAAATAGGTGCCCTTTATTTTACAATGTTTATTCAATCGTCAATTGCCTTTGAGAGTCTATGGATATATGACTTCGTATTAATTTATATCAATTACACTTATATATTTAGCCAGCGAACTCAGATATTTCCTGTCTGATTTGATTAAGTTTTCCGGAAAGTAATAATGTTTTATCATCAGTGATATAAAACAAATGTAAATGAAATTTATGTAAATATTATGTTCGGTAAGTAATTACGTTTTCCCAGAAAATATATGAAAAGCTAAATGTATTTCATGGTGAATCGATTTTAATATTAAGCTGTTCAGAAAATAATGATATTTTAACAGAAATTATATAATAAAAAGTCTAGGTTAAATCTTAAAAAACAGTGCCTTTCGATAAAAGTGACTCACCTGATTTTTTTTACTAAATGTTCTCTTCTCCGATGAAAGAATGTTGAGCTAAATTCAAAGGATAAGCGATCTAAAATCCGAAAAAGAAGTTTTGAAAAGCTCTTTGAATTTAGCAGTAAGTACTGACAAGCATCCGTTCAGTATAATGTTCTGGGGATGCTTTTCTTTTCATGGAACTGGTTTCTTAAAACCTATTGAAAAGACCCTCAGGAGCGAGAAGTACAAGAGAATTTTAGAGTCTTGTCTGCTCTCTTCTGCTGAAAGGGTGCAAATCGACCCCATCAAGCTCATTGTTATGCAGGGTAATGCTCCCTGTCAAAATTGATGAAGGAATAATTTGATGAGAAGCAGGTGAGTATTATGACATGGCCGCCCCAATATCCTGACCTCAACCCCATAGAAAACTTATGGAGCATTATAAAGTACAGGCTGTCGAGAAAGCATTTTAAAAACAAAGAGGATTTGATTGTGAATTTCATATCCGAATGGAATTCAATGCTTGGAGATGAGATTTCCCAGAAGCTAATCAAGTCAATGCCAAAAAGGGTTGAAAAGGTTATTCAAAATAAAGAAGGACCCATAGATTATTAAATATTTCGAACTATATTACCTATTATAAATAAATTATACCTCTATTATTCTTTATTTAAATCTGTTCGGTTATGTTTCTATTGATTACTAGTTGCAGGAAATAAGCGATTTTGTTTGATGGAAGATACTCAAATTTAAAGTTATAGTTTAATAAAATAGTTCATCATCTAAGCAATCTATTAGCAGTGTAGACAGGTAGGTTTTCTTTGATCCAAATATTGTCAATAACGGCTTGTGGTCCGTCTGTAAGGTGAAAAACCTACCGTAAATATATCTGTGGAATCTCGTAACCGCAAAAATAATATCCATTTCGTCTTTTTCAATTTGCGAGTAATTTTGTTCGGCTGGTAATACCGTTCTTGATGTATGCCCGATGGGTTTTATGAAGTATACATGCCCCAACACCATAGGAATTCGCATCAGTGGCGACTATTATTTCCAGTTTTGGATCATAATGCGCTAAAAATAAATATGGTTTTAGAGTCTTAATGATTTTGTCGAAAGTTTTCTGACATTCATATGACCATTCCCAAACTTTTTCCTTCTTCAACAGTTCCTTTACGGGTGCGCGTAATTTGTGCATATTAGGAATAAATTCTTGATAATAATTTACTAAGCCCAAGAAGATTTGTAACTCGACTAAACTTTTTAGAGCCGTCATTTTTTTTTTATTGCCGTGGCTCTTTCTGGGTCTGGTCTTCTTCTTTCTTCGTCAATAATATGGCCCAGATATTTTATCTCCTTCATAAAGAAGTCACATTTATTTTCCTTTACCTTAAAACCGTAATTGTGTATCTGCCTGAAAACCTCTTGAACGTGTTCCGAGTGATGTTCAATATTTTTGCTATTTATCAGGATGTCATCAAGGTATGCGATCGAGGAATCCAGTCCGCCTAACATAGTGTTCATTATTTGCTGAAATATCGCCGGCGCGACCTTGATCCGGAATGGTAATCTCTGGAACATATATAACCCCTTATGTATGTTTATGCACAACAACCTCAAGCTTTCCTCATCTATTGGTACTTGTAGGTATGCTTCGCTCAAGTCTATATTTGAGAAAAATTTTCCTCCGTTCAACTTTGTGAAAACTTCATCTGGACTAGGTAGAGGATAGTGATAATCTTTAATCGCTGCATTCAATCCCGTCGAGAAATCAGCACATACTCGTATCTCACCCGATTTATTTATCACGTAAATCGTAGGTGCGGCCCATTGACTATATTCCACCTTTGTCAATATATCGGTTTTCACGAGTCTATCCAACTCTTCGTCTATTTTTTCTAATGATGCGAAAGGTACATTTCTTTTCTTCTTGAAAATGGGTCGTACATTTTCTTTTAGTTCCATTTTGGCCGTCATTTTTTTACATCTCCCGAGGCCGGCTGAAAATACGTCGGCAAAACTCTCCTTCAATTTCTCTGCCTCGGTCGACAACTTTTCCACTTTTTGGCAGAACGTATTTATCGGTAAATCCCAGAGGTCAAATTTCTGCATCCAGACAGTTCCAAATAAAATTTCAGTATTTTTTGGAACCTACATCTTTAATTTTTGGTCATCCCGTTGAACGTCACATTTGTGATAATCTCCCCCTCAAATTTGATTTTTCTTCCTGTTACCGACCTGGCTTTTTATCTGTTCTCAACATGGTCGGTTTGTTTAATTTCTTCCACGTCTGTAAGCTAATAATGGTTATATCTGATCCCGAATCTAATTGTAATCTGATTTTTTTGTTTAACATTTCTACTTGTACGTATTTTCGTATATTTATCACGTCCGCTTAGTCAGTTCTAGTGACTCTTACTCGGCTTTTGTTTTCTTTCTTTGTTCTACAGTGCGAACTTTTATGTCCCACTTTATTGCAGGACAGGCAAGTCTTATAGCGGTATGGACAATCTTTGTACCAATGCAAAGTCCCACAGCGATAGCATGGACTGGGTGGTGGTTTCTTCTGAGGTTTCATTTGACTTTTTGTAGTAAAATAATTTGTTTGGTTTGTTTTTGAGGAGGGAGAAAAACGTGTTTGTCGTTGTAGTTTTCGTATGTGAGCGACACCAGAATCTTCGACATCTTTCGAGTACTTCTTTACGCTTATACATCTCTGACAGTCCTTAGACAATTTTCGTAGCGTCAGTTCTGGTTCACTCTCAAGTTTTGTTAGAATTCTCCGTCTGATCTCCGCATCTTTAGTTGAAACCAGGCCTTGGACGAATATCAAACATTTAAAATTGTCAGGGCTAAAGTCATCGCAGTGTTTGTTTAGTATGGAAGCGAATGTTATATAGTCTTCGCTATACTTTTTTGTTAAATTTAAACATTTCCACCTTTTGTGGAATAGTGAAGTGTTCGCACTAAATAATTACGTTAAAAGTTTCACGGCTTCTTTGAAAGTCAACTCATTCGTTTTCCTCGGTAGGATGTAGTCTACGAATTTAGTGTATTCGCTTGACCCTAGTTTCCTCAGTATTAGACGTACTTTTTTCGCGTCTGACCAATTCCCACAATCAAACTCATATGAATCTTCATATCTTCCGAAATAATCCGCGAAGGTTTTGTCTTCGTCCAGTGAAAGTGAAATCTTTGATAGAGCTCCATATAGCATTTTGCGAGAATGCCGCTTCATTCCCAGAATTTTGTCCTTTATTTGTTACTACCCGTAGTAGTAATTCTTGTAGTTCGAGTTGCTTCTCTTCATTTTTCTGATGAATTTCTAATTGTTTTTCTTCGAGGCTAGTCTGTCTTTCCTCATTTTTTTGTTGCTGCTCGAATTGCATTTTCATTAGTTCGAATATGGTTGCCTTAAAGTCATCCATGTTTACACCGTAATTTTGTGTAACGATTTTTCCTTTTTTCTCAGTGTAGACTTCAGGTCTTTGTGGCCTGTTTTTCTGGAACCATAGTACGAAGAAATTCGATTCTGTTCTGGCTGACAGGTAAAATTCGTATCTTCGTTACCACTGATAAGGTTGGTGTCCAAAAAAATTTTTTTTTTCTTCGCGTAGAACTTGTTTTTTTTTTTCTCAATACCTCCGTCGCCTCTGTTATGTACGACCGATAGCAAAAAGTTTTTTTTTTTTAGATTCTCCGCGTATAATTCGTTTCTTCAATATCCTTGTCACCACTGTTATGGTCCAAGTTAGGACCAAGGAAGAACAACACGAACACAAGAGTAAGAATAACAAAGATATATTACAAAGAATAATAATACAAGATGTGGAAGGTGTTAGTATGACTGTCAGTCTGGTTTGGAGTGAACTACTATCGGCTCGACTCGATTCGTCTCTCTCTCTCTTGAGAGTCGTAGTATACATAGTGTTAGGAAGAGTTCATTCTGTAGTTATAGGTAACGACCCATAACACCATCCAAGGTTATAGAACCTGGTCTATTCTACTATTTACCCATAGATGGCGGAGAAGAAGAGGATTCCTTCCTTTCCCAAGAGTATTAGCACGTAAGTGAATGTAATGGATTCGACTGGAATTCGAACTCGGCTCTCCGAATCCTCAATCCGAATTGCTATCCATTACTCCACCGTAACAGCGAAGGATCGACATTCTGCTCACAGTTGAAGAAAAGACTTGAGGAAACTAAGATGTTGTTCTACGAAAAGGATGCTGAGAATATCATGGACTGAACATGTGAGCAATGACGAAGTTTTTGGAAAAATGAAAAAAGGTATATTTTGAATTAGAAAGCGAATTGAAATCCCTAGATCCCAACAAGAGCAAAGATAGCTTGGAGAATATTGGAATCTCACAAGACTTCTTGAAGGCAAAACGATCGAAAGAAGACAACGCATAATCTGCCTAAAACGCTTTTGTAAACTGTTTGAAGAACAGGGTGTAGGTTATATATCAAGGCGACAGAACTGACATAGAGCTGAAAAATAGAAGTTATGGAGAGCCTTGACCATATAGGTTTTGAATCGAGGCAGTGTTCTTTCTGTTTACACGAGAAATTAAGAAAGGTTACGGAGTGGGGTTTAGTAGCCATTACTGGCGAAATAAACATGGAGCTGTACATAATGTTATACTATGAGAGTCAAATTATGAGAAAAGATCATGCGAGAGACGAACAAAAGCCGCTATTGATAAACTCAGGATTAAATAAATGAGTAGGGTCATGTATTTTAGAAATGGATGGATACGAGAGGTCAGAAGATTTTGAAGACGTTCTGATTAATGGATAAACAAATTATTTTTGGACGCTAAACTTTATTGTTTGTATATTTTTCTGTTATTAACAAAACGTTTAGGCTTACCTATGTGTTATCTGCAAAGGATACTTATTAACTCCAGAAATGCAACGAGCACCAGAAACTTTCAGGTCCTCAAATACACCAAGCCCTAGATGGTTTAGACATCATAGAATCTTTTTTCCTTTATGAGAAAAACTATGATGAAAACTGGATTTCGAAGATATCATGAATATGATATATATATATATATATATATATATATATATATATATATATATATATGTATGTACTATATTTTAGGATATTAC
>OZ038484.1:32099195-32104195 GCA_964036315.1 Acanthosepion esculentum | reverse complement strand
CGAAAATGTGGGTAATAGCAGCAGAGCATGCTGGTGGGAACATTTGAAGATATGAGGTTTCATCGGGTATTTCCGAGAAAGGCTGAAAACATCCATACCGGTTTTGACAAGAAAGGAAACCTCAGTAGCATAATTTTCAATTTGAAGGTAAAAGAAAAATATCAGTCAGGGTGGGTGGGGGTTTTTCCCAGAGAAAATCACGGAGTGACTCCAAATCAATATGCTTATAATGGAAAGAGGTTTTATGAATAGACTATTTCTGTTTAATAGTTGATTTTTACGAAATATCTATAGATACTACAGAGTGATCCGAGTTTCCAAGACGACAGTGTTGCGAAGCTCGGCAAGAGGGAGGATAAGAGATAAGAGATAAATTAATTGAAGAACCCTGTTTCCCCAGATATTTTAGGGAAACGATTAGGGAAACCCACGATATGATTGAGGGCAATGTAAAAAATGAATGCCTGAATACCGGTAACAACAGTAACATCAGAATGTCTAAGCCTATTGTCATGATGCGCACTAAAATCACACAAAGATGTTCGCAGATGGATATGGAGAAAGAGAGAGTGTCGTTTCTATTCTATCAGAGACATTTCTTACATACTGAAGTTGTGAGAAGTCGGAGTGGGATAAGCCAAAAAGAGATGACTACAGAATAAAATAATGAAAGACGAAAGCACATGAAAGATATATATGGGAGCTCGAGAAACACTGCTTTTGACATCTTTAGTGATGTAACCTATGGAAGGTTAATGAATAGAATTATCACACGAAGGTTGCTGATGAACGATAATACTTAGGACACGAAAAATACATATAAGATTCGCCAGAGGCGCGTAGACGAAGTAGTCAACTGCTAGAAGTGAGTCAAGTGAATTCCACAACGAATCTCCAACTGTATGATATCTACCAACCGCCCCACTCAGTCAGATGTAACACAAGGCCGAATTTAATGTGGGGTATCCGAGCCCGTAGGCTCGGCCAAAACGTCACCGTATACCCGTATAAAACGTGGTCGGGTAACTGTTTCCCTAGACGAGACTCTTCTCTTCGACATAGCCTCGTCTGGGTATCCCCTCTGACCGAAGGCAGAGAGTTTGAGCAGCACAGTTGGAGACGAATCTCCAACTGCAGGATATCTACTAACCGCCCCACCCAGTCAGATGTAGCCCAAGGCCGAATTTAAAGTGGTGTATCCGAGCCCGTTGTCTCGGCCAAAAAATCACAGTAGACCCCTATAAAATGTAGTCGGGTAGCTGTTTCCCGAGTCGAGACTCTGCTCTTCGACATTGCTTCGTCTGGGGATACTCTCTGATCGCAAGCAGAGAGTTTGACCAGAGCAGCTGGAGACGAATCTCCAACTGTAGACGTATATACAGTATTTACTAATGTATTTATGTGAATGGGGACATACCGATTATAGACCCTAGGTATGTTATAACAGGAAGATTATCCCGGATGTATACACCAAGGTCATGCATGTGAATGCTGAAATTTTTCCGGCAAAGTAAATATAGAATGGAACAGATAATTACTTGGTAGCAATAACAAAATTTATGTTTCTTTCGCAAAGTGCAAAGATATCCAGCAACCATTCCATGAAAAAAAATCTATCTTGCTGATATTGGAGCGGATACCATGAAAATTGGAGAAATATAGGTTGAGGGTGTGCGTGTTTTTATTTTACTGGTTTTCTCGTATTTCCTTTCGTTTTGTTTGCCAGGTGGATATTTGCATTGGGGAGAAAAGTAAAAACAAACATAATTATCACTATCCGGCGTAAATGGCAATAAGAAACAGTCTGAGCTGACTGAGAACAGTGCATAATGCAGCCTCACCGTTGAACACCGAGAGTACTCATGTACGCTATAGCACTACCCATATCCCGATGTTATGCGACTGTTGTTCAGAGCAGCTTCTCTTAAGTGTTATCAAATATTTCGGGCTCCTAACGATCAGTCGGTAAGAGCAGCCAGCAAACTGCCCACACACTACCCTTTTAATGGAAAGTCAAAAGCCACTGACAAGTGCGATAACAAGATAAGTAAATCTCTAAGACCCTTAAACAAAAAGGAAGAACCGGTAAATCATATCCTGAACACTGAACTAGGGATGATCTGTGATCCCTATTCAATCGACGTGGAAGAATTGCGGGGCCGACGATAGGCGAATCTAATCCTATTAAACAGTACGCAACACAAGTGTTTTGGCGATTTTATCGAGCCGCCATATATATATATATATATATATATATATATATATATATATATATATATATATGATGATGAAACTTAGTCTTAAAATATGCTATATTTATGGGATAGTGCTCAATATCAGAAATAGTGCGTGTGTAAATATAAAAGTGAATATAGAAGTCAACACTTAGAGGCGACAGTCTGTTTCATGCTAGATGAAATCGTCAGGCCACGAGTGCTGTTATTTTTCTCGGCTATTTACATATACGGGTCAGCGGTGCCTTGTGGGTAGCCTATTTTGGCGGTTATTTTACCGGAAATCGTTTATTTGTTTATTTATTTATTTGGGTTAAATTATTTTGCTTGTTTTTATTTATTTTTATTTTTTATTTTTATTTTTTATCTTATATATTTATTTATTTTATATATATATATATATATATATATATATATATATATATATATATATATATATATATATATATGCGTGTGTGTGTGTGTGTGTTAAATCTCTTTCCTAACGAGCCTATGTTTATTTTAATCTAAACGTGAGGTGAGCTTTACTTTCATATGTAAATATATAGACATTTAAAGACAAGCAATAAATATTCACATTGTTCGACGCTAGCATGTATATCTGAGCATGCATCAGGAATTATTGTTGCGGTGACGTAATAACTGCCGGGGTTCATACAGATTCTAAGTTTATTTTTTGTACCTGGAAGAAACTCGAATGTAGATCAGAAGAGACACTGGGGACAGAAAAGGATTCGATTGAAGATAAATCAAAGAGGTGAAAGAAAAGGGTAGCAGAGAAATGAAATTCGAGGAATGAAAATGAAAGGTCAATAGAGTAACGAGAAAGAAAGAAAGAAAGAAAGAAAGAAGAAAAAAGAAAGAAGAAAAAAGAATGAACGAAAGTAGACAGGAAGGAAGGAAGGAAGGAAGGAAGGAAGGAAGAATGTAAGAAGGAAGGAAGAAAAAGAAAGAAAGAAAGAAGGAAAGAAAGAAATAAAGCAAGAAAGAAGGAAGAAAAAAGAAAGAAAGAATGAAGGAAGGAAGAAAAGAAAGAAAGAAAAAAAGAAAGAACGAAAGTAGACAGAAAGAAAGACAGAAAGAGAAAGAAAGAAGGAGAGAAATAAAGAAAAAACGATAAGAAAGAAGGAAGAAAAAAGAAAGAAAGAAGGAAGGAAGGAAAGAAAGAAGAAAAAAGAAAGAAAGGAATAAAGAAAGTAGAAAGGATGGTCAGAAAGAAAGAAAGTAAGAAAGACTAAAAGAAAGAAAGAAAGAAATTAATAAAAACAAATAAAAAATAAAAGACAAACTGAAACAGAATATAGAGTAGTTATAAAGATGAACATGAAAGTTGAAGAAGAGGTTAGAAGTAAGGGGATATAATGTAATAGATAAATAAATGGGAAGAAAAAATGAAAGAATATTTGCGAAGAACATTTGGAAGCAAAGATAAAACGTGAGAAGTTTTTGATAATCGACACAGGAAAAAACGAGGACAATTGAAAGACGAGAGAGAATAAAAAAAGTAAAAATAATAGAGAATGAAAAAGAGAAAAAAGAAATAAATGTGTGTTAGGGAAGGAAAGTAAAAAAGCTCATAAGAAACAAAACAAAACTATTCTTAGCCAACGCGTTTCGTCCTCTAAGGGGCTTTATCACTGTAATATAGTATTTATTATGCTGCATGTGCTTATGTACAAATTCCAGGATGTCATTGGTTTATCTTGATCTTTCACCATATTGGCCTTTGTGTATGTTGGCCTGGGAAAGTAGGAATTCTTTCAGGAAAGGTAAGATTGGAAAAAAAATGGGGCATAGATTTATATTTAGATAAGATTCGATGGCGGCACTGTCGGGGTTTTTTCTTCTGACTAAATTACTTTTTCTTTTGATGAGTCTGCCATTTCTGCATAAAATTTGCCGTCGAATTTATTTCTGTGTATGGCTAGTGCATTTGTTAAATTGTTATGTATGAGATCCCTTTTGAGTTCATAAATACGTTTTTTTTTAAATAATTTCTGCATTTTTTCAGATATTAAAAAGCCAATGACATCCTCACCTTTGTATATAAAGACACACAGTTGTCAGCTTATTAAATAAAATTTGATGAAACAAAATTAAGATTAAGGCGTATGACGATTAAGGGTATGAGGATAAACTACATCCGCGTCTTAGGTAAGACGATAACCTCCGTCCAAAAGCAAGGCCTCTGATCAGGAAGTTTTGAGCAGCGTGAACCACCGCTTAATTGCTGGTGTTCCCAGGTCCTCCCTGACCCGAGGTAGTAACACTTATTAGGTCTCAATTATCGGGATATGGTTAACCTCCAAATTGGGGTCAAAACACTATGAATGTGTAACAATTGGTTTGAAATAAATTTTTGAAAAAAAAATTACCAGCTATAAAACTCTTGTCGCCATTGAAGTTGACATGCCTTAAAATATAGTATACCAAACATTTTCGAAAAAAAGTATTACCAGTTATACATTATTTAAAATTTACCAGCTATATATTTCTGAAAAAATATAACCAGCGTTACATTTTTTACCAAAAAAATATTACCAGCGTTACATCTTTGAAGAAAAATATTACAAGAAATTAATTTTGAAGAAAAAAATATTACCAGCAATACATTTCGGAAAAAAAAAATTACCAGCAGTAAAAATGTTGTAGGCATTATGGTTGATATGCCGTAAAACAAACCAAAGCAAACCCAACAAAATTCAGAATAAATAGTGGAAGGTGAAAGTTAGAAGGAAATTAATAAAAATTTAAAAAGGCAAAGAA
>OZ038484.1:32046695-32094195 GCA_964036315.1 Acanthosepion esculentum | reverse complement strand
ATATATATATATATATATATGTATATATATATATATATATATATATATATATATGATTGGCCGCAACTATATATATATATATATATATATATATATATATATATATATATATAGTTGCGGCCAATATGTTCAGAATGGCATTGTTTTCGTCAGAAAAGTAGGTATGAGTTTTTATCAAAGTTGTTTTATATTCTATCAATTTCACAGACAATATATACGATATTAATTGTTATTGTCTGAGATTTCGGTGTAACTTGAGAGGAGAATACAAAAGTTATGGATAATTTACTGATTTACTGCAAAACCCATGGCGGCCAAAATGATCAGAACGTTTGAAAAAATAACAAAATAATAAAAAATGTCAGAGAATACTGGAATTATTTAATATTTAGTGTGAATCCCTTTAGCTTCAATCACACTTTGACATCTTCGACTGCATGAGGAAATTAAATTTTCAATTTCTTGCTGTGTGATCTTATTCCATTCTTCCTGAAGGGCATTCCATAATTGCTCGGTTGTTTTAGGATTTCTGACTTTCGAACGTTCTCCTAGAATATTACACACATTTTCAATAGGATTGAGATCTGGGCTTTGAGCAGGCCAATCCATAATGATAACCTTCTCAGCCTTGAGGAAGTTCATGACCACCTTAGCTTTGTGACATGGGGCTTTTCCTTGCATGAATATGGGTAGTCTATAGTTGAATTTCTCAGCACAGGCAAGACATGATCTTTTACAAGTTCTTTATAAACTCCTGCATTTACATTTCTATGTAATCGCACCAAAGGGCCCACACCATCTCCAGATATCATACCCCAAACCATGTCACTTCCTCCATCGAATTTAACACTAGTCTTAAGGCATTTAGGCGACAATTTTTCACCTACTTTTCGACGAACATACATTTTCCCATCTGAGCCAAATAACATAAACGTAGATTCATCACTGAAATGCACCGTTTGCCATTTTTCTTGAGACCACAACACATGCAAAGGTAAGACGGAACTTTTTATTCTTGGAGGTGATCAGTGGCTTCACTGCAGGTTCACTTGCTTCTAGGTCATGTTCAACTAAACGACAAGACACAGTTTTTCGAGATAAAGTTTTCTTCAGTACAATGCTCATTTCTCGAGAAACAGCAGCAGCAATTTTAAATCTGTCCTTTTTAAACAACTTTACCATAGCACGATCTTCTCTCTTGGTCGTCTTTCTTGGCCTACCTGTAGACTTTCTTGCTCCACACAAACCACAATCATCCTAGACCTTAAGAAAACCGTGAACAACACTTTTTCACTTGTTAACAATCTTTGCAATAGACCCAATACTTAAATTATTTTTCTTTCGAAGCTTAATAATCTGCTGACGAATTGGTAACTGAGTAAGTGGCATTATATTAACAAAGTACAGTGCAGATATTCTTATTAATGTTTAGTAAACGACCCGTCACGTAAACAAATTAAAACAATTAGAGTTCGCCGGTTAAATATACTAAAACACGGAGTAAAATCAACCGTTCTGATCATTTCGGCCGCCATAGGTTTTGCAGTAAATCACTAAATCATCCATAACATTTGTATTATCCTCTACACCAAAATCTCAGACAATAACAAATAATATCGTATTTATTGTCTGTGAAAATTATAGTATATAAAACAACTTTGATAAAAACTTATACCTAATATTCTGACGAAAACAATGCCGTTCTGAACATTTTGCCCGCAACTGTGTATATATATATATATATATATATATATATATATATATATATATATATATATAAGGCAGGATGTGTGTATGTGTGTAACGAATGCACGGCCGCAATTTCCGACGGATTTGCACCAGAATTTACATGCACAAACTCCAAGTTAGTGTAAAGGCCAAGACTGACTTTGCATTTCCCAACTCCCATAGATAGTGGAAATAATCGATTTTTTCATGCTTCTACGGCAGTTTTCATGTAGTTTGTGGCCATTTTCTACTGGCCAGAGTGAGAGCCTATAGCTGGCTGCCACGAATAGGCAGGAAGATTCTATTGGCCAGCATGAGAGCCAACAGCTGACTGACACGAATGTTAACTAGCATGCTAGCATGCAAAAAACATCGATAGATGTATTCGTCACAAGTTGGAAAAAATTATATCTGCATGGCACTTTACTCCAATTGGCTCATTTGCTTGCTTATACTCAACGTTGATTCTGATTCCGCAGAACTGGATTGGGTGTGAAAAATTATTTGTTGTTAACATTCTATTTTCATTCGGTTTTTCCAGTCACTAGTACTTTTTTAAAGCTGATCATTTTGTGTTCATTTTGTTTAGTTCTTTTTTCGTAATAGATTTAATGTTTAGTATAGAGCTTAGAAAAAATTCGCAGTGTGAGATTTAAGATTTAAGGCATGTAGCAACATCAGCACGGCAAAAGGCACTCCTTTAAAGGCAAGGAAGGGCATAATATTTTAAGTCAAGTGATAGCGATTGCTGTATGAGTCGCACTATTTTTGAATCAAGCACGGGCAACGCCGGGTCATGGTGCTAGTATATATATATATATATATATATATATATATATATATATATATATATATATATATATATATAGTCATCCACCGACAGACTGTTTCGCTGTATGAGGCTAGGTGTTCGATTACTTCAAGCCCGGATCGAAATGTGACCAATTTGGCATCAGTCAGAGATCTTACCCCTAAGCTATCGGCAATATACACATAATGATAATACAATTTATAAAATACATGGAAATACTTCTCTTATTTTATTAATTTGAGATGAAATTTTCCAGCTTTCACTGCGATACAGTGTTTAGCATTACGTAATATTTCAATTTTCGTTTTTAAGTTTATATTTCGATTGATGAATATCTTATTCAGTTTCTGAAAATCAACTTTCGCTTTTTCTATAAGCTTTTGGAAGTCGGTGTTACACGTCGGCTCCTCTGTTAAACAAACAGCGAGTTGAATTTCTACACTTGTTACGTTTCTACGTCTTCGGTGCGTAAATTAAATTCTTGGGTTTCCATTTTTGCACACAACACCGTTTTCTTTTTTAATAATCGATTATACCATTTTACAACCAATACAAAGCATAAGAACTCAACAAAATAGAGGGTCACTCTACGAGGCTTTTGTAAAGGCATAAATGGAAGAAGTACAAAATCACATACTATGAGGATGTGTAGAAGAGATAACAGTTAACACGAGACTTGAAGAGGTTAAGATCGTAGCGATCAGGAAATCCTCCTCACGGACGTCTCTTCTACAGAGCAAAAAATTTCCTATCTTTCTTTCTTTATTACATTTTCAAGACATTATTCGTACAATAAAAGAACGGTAGGAAATGTGCCAAATTGCAGGAAACCTACAAGAATGAATCAAGGTTTATCATTATTGACCGAAATATCCAATATAGATAATAATAACTGAAAATCACCCAAGATACTAAACCCTTTACAAGTTCAGTGTGGTATTTAAACTCTCTCCTAAAATATTTTCCTTTCATGTTCAAAATTTTCTTGATTACCCAAGTAGAAATTAATAGTTTATTTATTTATTTATTTTTTGATGTTTAATCAATTCACCCTTAGTAAGGCGATAATGTCCCTAATGTACAACTGAGAGCGAACGAGAATGAGAAAACTTTAGAAAGAATCAGAAACCCAATCGTAAACAAGTGATGAAACTCTACTCCTATTCAAAAGTACGAGGAGGAGTGTGAACCGGACGATAGAAGAAACTTTCTTCTCCTATTGAGAAAAAAAATTGAATAGCAAATAACATTTCAGAGTTTAGGCGGAGGATTTATGGATTATATTTAAAATAGACTTTAGAATTGAGCGGGATATCAAACCTAAACAGGAAACAAGGAATAAACATTACCTGCTTTTCAAAAGGACGTGGAGTAGTGTGAACCTGACGATAGACGAACGTATCTATTTCTATTGATGACAAAATTAAAAAACAAAACTGAAAATAACACAAAATCTCTATTTTACTTATTAATATTGCATAAAAACACTAAGTATGCAATGTAGCTGCTTTAAACATTTGTTAATACATTTGCTGTGAGAATTATTATAGAGTTGTTGTCTAGCTCAGATAGCGCGTTCTAAGGAAGACGTAAAATTGTCATTTACTGGAAATAAATGACTGTAAAGTCATTGACACCGATTTCTCTTAAAAGCCGGCATTTTGCTTTCCATCGAGTAACCTGCAGTACGGATTCAACTGAACGACACACCCGCTATCAATAAAAAAATGTTTTACAAATAACAAGAAGCGGTAATTGCTTATAGAACAAACGCAAATAACAGACATTTTTTGGCGTCTCCAAAAAATCTCCATACGCACGCACGCACACACACACACACACACACACACACACACACACACACACACACACACACATATATATATATATATATATATATATATATATATATATATATATATATATATATACTAGTTGTAATCTTATAAATATAAGAAATTATACTCGTTTTGAAAACTTTCGATTTCTTGATTTGCAAATAAACAAACCAATACCAAAGGGGAAAAATGGTACAGAAAAAGAAAGAACAGAGAATATGTACGTCAGGCGAAAATAATCACCTAGCATGCAAGTTCAGAGTTCAAAGAAAAAACCCCGATACGAGTAAGAAAAATAACTAAATAAAGCGCTCGAAACGCTAAGTAGAGTAAACCTAAATTAAACCTAAAGAGCCAGAATAACCTACCAAGGTTTCACCTAAGCTGCTCGTCTGGGAATTTAATTCAATTTATATATATATAAATTTATATATATATATATATATATATATATATATATATATATATATATATATATATATATATATATATATATATTCAGTATATATATATATATATCTTATAACTGTTATATATGATCGAGCATTGTTTCAGTAAAAACTGAACTCTCTGTGCAATTCACACACGTATATATATATATATATATATATATATATATATATATATATATATATATATATATATATATACGCATACGTGTGTGTGTATATATATATATATATATATATTTGCATATACACAAACACACACGTATATATATATATATATATATATATATATATATATATATATATATATATATATGTAGGTAATTAGATAGAATTTATTCTGTTCTTATCAATAATGTTTATCCTGCAAACATCATTAAACGCACGTTGGAACGTAAGTTCGAACGTTTTCGCAAATCTCCTGCGTTCTGTCCTAGTCTGACTTCGATTTATTTAAAATTACCTTGGCTTGAAGGAAAATGTCAAACTATAATTGATAGAGTTTGCAATTTTGTTTTCTTCACTTTCTTTTCAGCTACGTTACGTGTTGTTTTCTGCACTCACTCCGTTTTTCCTTCCTTCGTCTAGAACCCGTTGTCCTATCTAAGTAAAATTTCCTTAATTTACAAATATAAATGTCACTGTGAAGCAGAATATAAGGACATACTTGTCTAAGGTTGGAAACAAGTCTTGGTCAACACGTAGCTACATTCATCAGATTAAATCAACATAATCGCTCTCATGTTTCGCAACCAGCACATTAATCTTCGATTGATCAGCACCTATTAGAGAATGAACTTCGCACCTCGCAATTTTCTATTGACTCCTCCTCTATTTTGCATATGGCACGGTCCAAACACCAATTTGCAAATGTTAGAAGCTGGTTAAATTTCACCAGCCGTCTCTGTCTAAGCAGAAGGAGAATTGCAAATACAAATAAAGTTATAAATTTTTTAAAGTGCACACGAAATTTATGGACACCATATATATATATATATATATATATATATATATATATATATATATATATATATATATATTTAAATAAAAACAGACCACTTTAAGGTTCCATGTAATAAATTATTTCACCACAGCCCTTTTAAAGGACCGCGGATCATCAGACTTTACTTCCAAAGGTTGAAACGAAAAATGAAAAGAAATTTACACATTTTTGACGGGTAGTACTAAGTATATGTCAATTAACGAAGTGAAGGGAGAGAGATATGATTAAGTTAGATGTAACATTTCTATTCATTCAAATTTAAATTGTTTGAGGAAATCGAGACATTGACACATTAAATCGGTTAACTTAACGGAAGTTATATATTGATATGGAAGGGGGAGAGGAGAAAAAGGCATAAAGAGAAAAAGAGAGAAAGAAGTCATGAGAGAAAGTGTCATTAACTTTCTTTAGAATGGACGCTGTTGTTTTGCTTTACTTTGAGAGTTCCTAAATATTATAATGTTTGATATAAGTTTGAATGTTTAAACAGTCTATAAGGAATTTAATTATATGTTTGTTAAAGTTTTTTTTAAAAACTTTATTACAAAAATTTTGGGGATTTAATATGAAATAGTCGATTAGAAAAATATTCATAGAATTTACATTAAAACACAAAAAATTTATTTTCAAATATAAGTTTACTTCTAGTTGTAATTGATTATTAAGGTGATATCTCTATCAGTTTGAATTTTATTCATGAATTTAATTAGCGACTATTTTTAGATTGGTAATTTCTCTTACTTAAAATTTAGTTTTTAAGTTAATATGGAGTGATATTTGAAGGTAATATTAGAGATCTTGCTCTATCATATATTGTAAACACATCCATGCAAATTTCACATATACATACTTTTTTTTACATGTGCAGTCACTCATACAGGTACACACGTACCGATATACACGGGTAATTTCATGTATTAATACCTACATATATCTTTTTAAATATTTCCGCATACTTACGCACATATATATAGAATTCCCTAAAAAAATTCTCTAAAAAATATTAGGTGATGACTTTAGTATTCAATTATCAAAAATCTGAATATTTTATCATCAATAATGATTATTAAAGGGTAATACATTTAAATTCAATTACCAATTTAAAAAAAAAAATCCTCCGTATTGTAAAGAATTTAAAACTCACAGTTCCAAATGTAGAATATTAAGGGAGAAAATGGGGTAAAACATCAATAACAGAACTGTAAGTCCTTTTTTTAAAAAAATTGCACACACCCATACATATAGACACACATATATACACACATCCGTAAACATGCATACACACATATATATACACATATATCCATATATCTACACACCCATACACATATACACACACACACATATATATGTATATACTCACACATACATACATACACATGTAGATATACACACGTACATACATACACACATATACACATATACATACATCTACACATATATACATATATATATATATATACTAAAACATCTACACATACATATATATATATATATATATATATATATATATATATATATATATATATATATATATATATATACACTAAATCTTACATTCCCTCCTGTTGTCACACACACACACACACACACACCCTGATATATATATATATATGTGTGTGTGTCGACAGGAAGGAATGTAAGTTTTAAAAATAAAACATAATGTTGTTTACAGCAGGGCAGGTGTTCAAAAGCCTACTACATTCATATATATTTCACTATCCAAAGCAAAGTAAAAGTTGAAACTGTTTTTTTTTTAATTTTAAAAGAGTCTCCTGCTGACAGTATTTTAAAATTTGAGTTGATTAATCGCTTTCATTTATACGGCTTATCATCCTTTCGAAGTTATTTATAACCAGAAAATACTTTTGGATTTCAAATATATTGTGGAGATAATACTGACTTACTTATACAAGTCCAAATACTTAACCTGTATCTTGGGGAAAACAGGTGGATTCATATCTTTTCAAGGTTATTTGCACGTAGGTGAATGTAACGAACATAACAGCAATAGAAACCCGGGTTTCCAAATCACTATTCCCAGCCGATATGCATTACCCCAACCACATATCCAAGCTTACAGCACTTGATATTCTCAAGCGGTCACCCCTTTATGTACTGGCTTGACAAAACGTTGATTAACCTCGGCCAATTTAAATTCAATGAACCATGACTATATTCTTAGATTGTTTTTATCCAGTAGTTTGATTTTCTTTACTGGTATTAACGAAATAATGGTAAATTCATGCGGTTTTCAAAGAGGTCAGCGAGATTCGTAGACGTATTGGAATGGTCAAAGACGCATTCCAAAAAGCTGGGCAGACTCTTGCGAGACAGGAGGCTGCCTTTTGTAACAAAAAAAAAGAAGGAAAAAAGACTGATCTGTTACGTGATATCTTTCCTTCTTTACGGCAGCGAATATTGGATGATTTCCTCAAAGCTGAAGAAGAGACTTGAGGCGATGGAGATGTGGTTCTACATAAGGATGCTAAGGATATCATGGACGGAGCGTGTAAGCAACGATAAGGCTTAGGATGCAAACAAGGAGGAGGCTTATACTTAAAATCAGGAAGAGGCAGCTAAACATTCTGGGACACATAATGAGGAAGGAGGGCCTGGAGAATCTGATACTAACCAATCGAACAGAGAGAAAGATACAAGGGAAAGCAACGCATGACAAACTTGACCGGCTTAATCAAGTGGATAACAGAAGGTGGTCTTTGGGGTAGGTAGCAGAGGGATGGAACCTGTTGAGGGCTGCAAGAGATAGAGGGCGGTGGAGAGCCATGATCACAAACGTCCTGAAAAGACATGGCACAAAATAAGATAAAGAACGGATTTATTCATTTTTCCCGTTTGTTTTATGGATGAAATACTTGCGGATAAAGATGTTCTCAATCCACAAAACACCGTATCGTTAGAAGGTGAAGCTATCAGTTTAGATAGGATTAAATTGATCTTAATAAGTGCATAAATGTCAATTAATGTTCAAATGTTTTAAATGTTTAGATCCACAAAGGACTTAATCTGGCCCACTCGTTACAACACTGGTCTCACAAACCGTTCAAAATGAAGTCAGAATCGTTCTGAGCATTTCGATATATATATATATATATATATATATATATATATATATATATATATATATATATATAAATATATATATATATGTGTGTGTATATATATATATATATACACACACACACATATATATACATATATATATATGTATGTATATATATATATACATATATATATGTGAATATATATATATATATACATATATATATATATATATATATATATATATATATATATATATATATATATGTACAGTATAAACCCACTCATATGTCTGTGTGTGTGTGCGTGTTAAGTTTATAATGATAATCCGATGGAATGATAAATATATAAAATGCTTTGGAAAGCTCCAATATTTACAAGATTTGCCGGCGAATTGTCATCAGATAAAATCGGTTTATTACGATACAATCAAAATTAACGTGACAAGGCGGGATTCACTTCAAGCGAAGGGATGTTTATTTGTCGTTTTCCAAATTAGAATTTAACGAATATTAACTCAGTTTTTAATATATTCAATTTTGAATGTTTGGATTTGAAAGTTTTCACATTTTTTTCCCAAATTGTTTCAAATCTTCTACCGTAGTAATTATCCATGAAACAATGTATAAGTGGAAAACCTTACAACAAACGTAGATATAAATATATAAATATATAAATTAAATGAACATTAAATAGAAATACGTTATGATCTAGTTCAGTAATGACACTTCGTTTGATGTGTTTTATGTTATCGTCAGATAATTAAGAATTGCATTTTTGTTTTTTTTACTTTTTTTTAAAATACTTCCATCAGAAACTAGTTTCAAAGAAGACCATTAGTAATTGTTTGTGATAAGTTTGGAGTAGAAAGAAACGGTGAAAATCTACACGATCATTATTTCCGACCATTATGGACATTCAATAACATTATAAAACGCTGCTGAAGATTTACTATCAAACTTCATTATCATTACCATTGAACTGGCAGTTTAAATTAAAGTTTCGGAACAAATACAGGGTGTCCATAAAGTTCGTGTGCACTTTAAAAAAATCAATAACTTTATTTGCATTTGCGATAGAAATAATCTGTAAAAAATGGTATAAAGTTTAATGTACCTAGTTTTAAGTATAGCTAAAATAACTAATGTGATTTCAAGCATTACTGTAAATCAGTTGGCAAATGTTTTCCATGAACTGCAAAATCGTATTATCCTTTGTATTGCTCATGATGGAGGACATGTGGAAACTTAACTAAAATTTCAATAAAACCTTAAAAAGTATACATTTACTTCTTTCTAATCATTTTTACAAATTATTTCTATCGCAAATACAAATAAAGTTATAAATCATTTAAAGTGCGCACGAACTTTATGGACACCCTGTATATATATATATATATATATATATATATATATATATATATATATATATATACTAAAACTTACATTCCCTCCTGTCGGCAGACACACACAGACCCTGATATATATATATGTGTGTGTGTGTGTCGACAGGAAGAAATGTAAGTTTTCAAAATAAAACATAATGTTGTTTACTTTCTAATCCTTTTTACAAATTATTTCTATCGCAAATAAAAATAAAGGAATAAATTTTTTAAAGTGTATACGAATTTCATGGACACCCAGTATTTCTTTAGAAAATATCCGTATTCTAGCCAGACCAATTTATTAACTATCCAAGAAATTTCCTCTCACCCCTGAGTGAATTCGGGGACAAATTATTTTAAATAAATGATAAAAATTCCATCCCCTATATTGAAACGACTTCGTCAGTTTAAACCCTACGTGCATTTAGAAGTAATATATGTTGGAATATATTTCGTTTACATACATACATATATATATATATATATATATGTATGTCTTATTCTTATATATATATATATATATATATATATATATATATATATATATATATATATATATATATATACATATGTATATGTATAATGTAACGGTTATTTTCTCTTGTATTTTTTAGTATGAAATCATAAAATAAAAAAAAGATAACATTCCACTCAGTGTTCTTATGCGCATGTGTATCAACTGTTCTTAGAAAATTAGCATAAAACTTGGCGTGCAGCCATTTTTTAAGAACATTCCATCTGAACTTTGTTCAATATTGATCAATAAAAAACCCTTCCGCATTGAATGTCATTAAATATTTATTTGTAATTAAGAACGTGTTTTTTGCTGCTAATTAGGGTGTAGCTTTAATTACGTTAATTAGGCTTTTGCGAAAAAAATAGGTTCGCTCATATTGTGTTAGAAATGTTTATGAATTGGCTTTCATTTTTCCTTTTTTAAATTTGAAGAAGTCGGTAAACAGGAAAGCTTTATTTGGTCATGCTGCAGAATGAACACAGACAAAAATCTCGTGCGTATTGAACTTTTTTGTGTGCTGAGTAGAAGTAAGAAATATTAATAGCTGAGTAAAAATAATAGCTGAGTAGAATTAAGAAATAGTAATAACGGGGTAGATATCATAGCAGAGTAGAACTAATAAATAATAAAAGCTAAGTATAATAAATAGTAGTAACTACGTAGGAATAATGAAGAGTAATAACTGAGTAAAAGGAGAAACCGTACTGGCCGAGAGGAAGTATGAATAAGCAATAACTGAGCAGAAGTAGAGGTACTAAAACCTGATTATAAGTAAGAAATATTAACAACCGAGTACAAGTAGAAATAGCAATAGCGGTAATAACTGAGTAGAAGTAGAAATAATAATAACTAGGTAGAAGTAAGAAATAATAACAGCTGAGTAGAAGAAAAATAGTAATAACTGAGTGGAAATAGTAATGACTGAGTAGAAGCAGAAAAACAGCTGAGTAAAAGTAAGCAACAGTAATAATTGAGTAGAAGTAGAAATAATAATAGCTAGGTAGAAGGACGAAACAATAACAGCAGAGTAGAAGAAAAATAGTAATAACTGAGTAGAAATAGTAATGATTGAGTAGAAGCAGATAAACAGCTGAGTAGAAGTAAGCAACAGTAATAATTGAGTAGAAGTAGAAATAATAATATGTAGGTAGAAGTAAGAAATAATAACAACTGAGCAGAAGAAAAATAGTAATAACTGAGTAGAAATAGTAATGACTGAGTAGAATCAGAAAAACAGCGGAGTAGAAGTACTAACAGTAATAACTGAGTAGAAGTAGAAATAAGAATATGTAGGTAGAAGCAAGAAATAATAACAGCTGAGTAGAAGAAAAATAGTAATAACTGAGTAGAAATAGTAATGACTGATTAGAAGCAGAAAAACAGCTGAGTAGAAGTAATAACAGTAATAACTGAGTAGAAGTAGAAATAATAATATGTAGGTAGAAGCAAGAAATAATAACAGCTGAGTAGAAGAAAAATAGTAATAACTGAGTAGAAATAGTAATGACTGAGTAGAAGCAGAAAAACAGCTGAGTAAAAGTAAGCAATAGTAATAATTGAGTAGAAGTAGAAATAATAATAACTGAGTAGAAGTAAGAATGAATAATAACTGACTAGAACTAAGAAATAGTAATATGTGAGTAAGAATAAGTCATAGTAATAATTGAGTAGAAGGGCGTAAAGTAAAAATTGAGAAGGAGAACTAGTAATAGGTGATTAGAATTGGATATAATAATAGCTGAGTAGAAGCAAGAAATAATAACTGAGTAGAAATAGAAATGATCATAGCTGGGTAGAAATAAGAAATAGAAATAACTGAGTAGAATAAGAAATAGCAATAACTGAGTAGATGTAATAATAATAGTAGCTGAATCCTGTGACCTAGAAAAGTTTACTGAATAAAGAATAACCAAAACGGAGGTTGGAAATGAAATGGTAAACTTTATAACATCAACAAAATACAATACTCGCCAGGGTGGGAAGCAGGTAAACCACTGCTGAGGGTGGACTACTTAGACAGCATATTACCCCCACTTACAACAGAGTCCAACGTATTTATGAGGATTTGGACATACTCATTAGTGTTCATAGGCACTGCATATAAAACTGAAGAAAAGTAAGTGTTATGGTTCAATATCCTCGTACCACGGTTATGGTCCAAGGTTAGGACCAAGGAAGAACAACACGGACACAAGAGTAGGAATAACATAGATATATTAAACAGAATAATAATAATACAAGAAGTTGAAGGTGTTAGTATGACTGTCAGTCTGGTTTAGAGTGAACTACTATTGTCTCGATTCGAATCCGTCTCGACTCGTTACACTTCATTCTCTCGTCTCTCTTGAGAGGCGCAGTCTTTATAATGTCAGGGAGAGTTCATTGTCGTTACAGGTAAGATCCCATAACAGTAAGAAAAAGTAATAACAATAGAAGTAGAAATAATAATAGCTGAATAGAAGTAAGAAAAAATAGAAAGAAATGATTTTATATAATACATGATGTTTCGTTTGCTCTATTTTCTATTGTCATAAAATCCTTAATAAAATAAATTATTTTTTATATATAGAACAGAAGTTTCTAATTTAACAACCGGCGTGACGCTTGATAAGTTTCAAGCAGAAAACATTGGCGAAGACAGCAAGCATATTTTAGGTTAACTGTAGATGTCCGGGAAAACCATTAAAGAGAAAACATTTTGATGAAGAATTATTAACAATCTGTTAAACTTTTTGTAAGATCCTCTTTCAATTACTGGGCCCCTTCAAAATTTAGGCGATCATGGGTCTCCACAACTTCATCTGCAATAAATGTTTATTTCCTTATTTTCCCTCCGAGTTTCTTTTTCTCCCATCCATTTACACAAGACATTGTTTGCCTCTGCGAATCTTGCATTTAGCATATCATTTAAGCATTACATAAAAAAATTTTCTTAACCATACTTTTTTAAGAGAGGGAAATACGCAATATTCACTGCTAGCTAGAAAGACTGATGCAATAGAATCTCTCATATCCGGAATCCCTCATATCCGGAGTACCTCATATCCGGAATTCCGTATATCCGGATATGATTTTAATGTATATATTTGAACTATTTTGGTGATATGTAATTGATTGAGATTTCTGTTTTTCAGGAAATATACTTTGAAAAAAATCCTTATACTTTTTGCACTCTAATAGCTTGTATTGGTGCAAAGGAGGATGGGAATGAGAGGAAAGAATGACAACGAAACACATCTACAATAAGATAGCAACGAGCTGCATGATTGTGATGAAACCTGGACTGAAACTGAAAAAGCTATTGAAAAGGTTATCAGTTTTATGGAAAGAAAGCCAGCGTTCACCTATGAAGATTGCGATAAAACACGTAGAGTTAAAAAAAAGTGTCTTTTGTTTAAAAAAATATCAAGTACAAAAGCAAAACGAAAAGTAGAAAAAGTTGAGAATAGACATTAGAATAGAAAGAATCATTATTCAACAGCAATTAAAAAATCCTCGTTACATTATTTGTTTTGCATACGTGGCATACTTAATTTAATGAACTTTCATTAACATTACATAATTTATTTCGTTTTCCCTAAAATCAATTCCGTTATATTTCACTGACCATTAGCTTATTTTGTTTACTATAAAACACTGAAAATAAATGTTAAACATGATTTCAGTTCTTTTAATTTTATTTGAATGTAACCCCTCATATCCTGACTTTGAAACCAATTACTCATATCCGGAATTCCTCATATCCGGAATCCCGCACATCCGGTCTTTGTAATCAATTCCTCATATCCGGAATCCCTCATATCCGGAATCCCTCATATCCGGAATCCCTCATATCCGGACTTTGTAACCAATTCCTCATATCCGGAAGGCCTTCTTAGTCCGGTTGTCAGGGATTCTACTGTATGTCCTAACAGTTCTGCATTCTTCACGTTATTTTCATTGCATCTCAAAAGTCATATGACGCACTTCAAATGGAAAATGTTTTATATAAAATTCAATCGATCCACAATAAGGCTTTCCCGATTTAAAATGAAGACAGAAGAAATGAATGTCAGTTGAAATGTTGCGTTATCCAAAGAGGGATTTTTGAGTACACACTGTTTCACCCGGTCTAATGTCACTAGATACATATATACCGGTGTAACAGCAAAATTGTCCAAATTGTGTAACAGCATAATTATCCATCCTACAAAATCTTTAATATCTAAAAAACCACTAAAATAATTGAGTTTTTTTTCCAGATTTTCATATAAGAGGTTTAGCCATCTTGATAATATTTGTCCTAAGAATAACGGAAAAATGATTTGAATTATTCAGTTAGATAGAGAACAGGTTAAAATCATTTTATGTCAGACCCACTGTTTTCTCAACTGAGCAATGCTGAGAGGAAAAAATCACTCACGCCTTCAGTAATGGTACCAACATTCATAAGCTGGCTGGCTTCTATCTTTAAAGCCCATTCAATAACCATCAAGAGCAAGGTGAATAACTTTAAAAACGAAACAGTTGTGAGGAAAATTGGATCAGGAGGTCACAACAGGAAGAGCGATCATCGTTTCAACTTAGAGAAACGAGGTCAATTATAAAAGATCCAACACAATTCATAAGAACTTTGGCACATGAGAGAGGAGTTTCGGCTATGACACACCAAACAGAAAGTTAAAAGATTAGAGAGGGCGAAGATCAACTTGAATGAGTTGGAAAATGATCCAGGAATTATATATATATATATATATATATATATATATATATATATATATATATATGAACTTTATTTTAATCCTTCATGAGCTTCAGATCTTTAGATATGATTAATTAATGTACATGTCATTTTTGTTTACTATGGATTTCATCACTATTCTTCTGTTTAGCTTGGAGAGTAATTATAGATTCTTATTACTCAAAGTAGATTCCAATAGCGTTACCAAAACCTCGGGGAATTCCTGTAAGATAATATTTTCTAATATATCTTCTTTGAATTAAAGTAACTTGATCAGAACTCTGACTTAGCTTGATTCAATATTTGACCTTTTTAATTTGTATAATAAAACCTCTCTGTAAATAATTTTCCATTGTTGTAATAATCCTTCAAATGTATACATATTTTTAGAGCAGCATGTCATCTGAAAAGAATTCCAACCGTTTTAGTGTCCTGATCACCATGGATCATGAGGCCGACCCACCGAAACTACGTTGAGTGTACAAGTAGGGAAGTTTAAAATTCAATCCAAATGTCCAGCAATAATAAACCGAGAAGTGGCCAGATCTCAATATATAATGTATGTCAATATATAATGTATGTCTTTATATCAGAATGTCTAGTGGTCAACAGGGATGGTCGTTTATATTAATTATGTGTTTATGTACTATTCTAGTAATTCTTATAAATTAAATTTATTGTAATTATTCTATTCTATTCATATCAATAGACGGGAAATATATTAACATAGACAAAAGGTGGTCTCCTTTTTTTCACTGTAAATGTCAAATTATATTTCTTAAGACAGATTTTTAAATTTTGGTTAAATGGTTTGACTTCATTTGTTGGTCATATATGTTACTTTTATGATGGGCACATGGCCGAGTGGTTAGATAGTTCGCATTCTGACCATGAGACCCGGGTTGGAATCTCAACATGATCGATTTATCAGGAAGAAGAAAGCGTTGATCCCAGCGTGCGGCACCTTTTAAAGGAGCCTGAAGGAATACCACGTGTTGACCCAAGCCTTCTGAGTGAAATTGGTAGACGGGACCCTTGGGGCCTGTAGATAGCTGTGCTAGCAAGAAGTCACATGTCATCGTGGCAGAGGGCTTGAGGACGCTCTCCTTGTTATTCACTTTAGATAACACGTTTTTCCCAGAAAAGGTAAACAAGGTCTGCTCAGCATAGTTGCAATATAAACTGCAGGTGTACTCTATGGGTGTTGAATAAAACACAGATGCACCTGAGCAAGCGTCTGCAATAGGGATTGGTTAGCCGCCTTAGTAGACAGTTATAATCGAATACGAGTGGCCAGCTAAGTTGTTTAAGTCCGGTGTTAGGAATATATTTTCGTGTCTGCATTTTGAAATGTTCTCTGACATTTTGTTTAGATTAGGTTCCGGAGAGGTGCTTATCAGTATTTTATGCTCTCAGTAAACGTGACATGCTGGTATTTTAAGCAACTGACATTTTTGTCTTATTTATTTTGCCATTATACACAATGGGGTTGCTAAATGTCCGTCATAATTACGCAAAAATTAAATTAATACCCACATCTCATTTCAACAGATATATTTACGAAAAATTACACAAACATATTTTGAAATACTACAGAGTAAATTTCTTCAATAAAATCACCGGTGACTTCAACAACGACATCCAGACGACTTCGGAATCTACTGAATCTCATCTGGACGTTCTCCTTGTTTAATTTCGTGAATGCTGCCATAATCATTGCCTTCAGTTTATCTTTGTTGCAACAAAGAGTTTTGTTGGTAACTTGTTCAACTGAGCCCCATACATAATAATCAAGGGGTTGCAGTCTAGGGAGTTAGGTGACCAGATTGTGTGGCATGGATCAGAGTCCGGTTAACAGATATAGGGTCTTCCAGAATCCACCCTCCTGACTCAGGGCAGCACTAACTCCTCCAGCGACTTAATGTTAGCTTCTGTTTTGAGTCTGTTTCCCTTTGGGAAGATAAATGGAGGCATAACGCTGCAATCACTAGTAATCACTCCAAACTGCTTCGTAATCACCATTAGACTCATCCACCTCTTTCCGAATTCTCTGCACTGTCTTCAGATTGACACGCAAACATTCTGAAATGTTAGTATTTGATCTTCCGGCGTGAATGCTAATCAATACTGCATGCCGTTTCCAAATTTCTGGTAGAGAGAATTGCGTCCTAGTGTTGTTTTTCTCACAGATCACGCCCAACAGTTCTTACTGTAATGTGCAGTCGACAAAATCAAAAACAAATAACGCGCATGCACTAAATTAAAAATATATATATATATATATATATATATATATATATATATATATATATATATATATATATATATATATATATAAAATGGCCACAATTGCGCATCGCACAGTGTATTTTGGTGGTGTCATGGCAATTGTTTACATTCAGGATTAGAGTCGGTTGTACTGTTTGCGTATTTCTTCTGGTTTATCGTATTTTACTAGGAGTATTTTCCCTTTTAGAAATCTGTTGACCCTATATATTTAGAGGGGTTTCCTTTGAATCTTACTGTATCTTGGTATATCATATTTTGTAGGTTTTTTAGTGAACACTCGCAATTTCTTTTGGTTTATTGTTTTTTACTAGGAGTATTTTCCATTTTAGAAATCTGTTGACCCTATATATTTAGAGGGGTTTCCTTTGAATCTTACAGTATCTTGGTATATTATATTTTGTAGGTTTTTCAGTGAACACTCGCAATTTCTTTTGGTTTATTGTTTTTTACTAGGAGTATTTTCCCTTTTAGAAATCTGTTGACCCTATATATTTAGAGGGGTTTCCTTTGAATCTTACTCTATCTTGGTATATTATATTTTGTAGTTTTTTTTTAGTGAACACTAGCAGTTTCTTATGTGGATGTTGCTCGGGATTTTGGTGTACTGAGATATTTTTGCTCTTTTAGTTTTATGTGTTGTGGCTTGTTTTCGGTAAACACTGGCTTGTAGCATTCAAGTAATTCAAAACCAAGCTTGTATCGAAACATTATCGCCGAGAAGACTCTGGATTTTCACCTATCATCATGAGTGGGTTTCTCCTCCTGGATTTTAACGTCTACTTGGATTCACCTTTACCCCAGTGAAACCTATATACCCGATCCATCATTTAGAATGAAGCTGGAGTAGTAACTGTCTCCAATTATACTTTAACATTATGACAACTAAATCAGAACAAAAATAGACTATTGCTGTCATATCTCTGCTGTAGCTGCTAGGTAATCATTTTTCAGGCTTGATAGAGTTAAAAAGTCTCTACACTGACTTGTGGGTGATGAATTATTTTCCACCCAGCCCTTACTATCCAACAGACAAAATATCGCAAGCCTCTTTTTACTGTATCGATATATCCATGGAAAATATTCTAAATATTTACATTCTTTAGTTTAAACAGTTCTGATATGTACACGCCATGACATGTAGACTGAGAGAAATCATTAATTTTCTTTTCTTATTCCATTAGTAAGAAAGAAAATCGATTCGGACAGCTTCTCCCCAAGAACTGCTACGTTTATGAACAGATTTCCGAGTGGAAGCTTCGCCAATCACTAAATCTTATTCAGTAACCGTTTTACCTTGAGAGACTCTTGCGCCTTTTTTGGGGAGGAACGTTATTAAAATCAACAATAATTAAGTTTTAAAGTAGTCCGTTTGAACTCTTGTGCACGTTGTTAGATTTTGGGAGGTTTATGCAAGTGAGTTTTATAAGAAATTCGCTAATATTTGTTTTAAAATTTTGATTATATGGTTGTTTTTACCATATATCTTTTTAATTTTTGTTAGATTCTTTGTTAGGTTAAAAGTAAAAATAAGTTTCTCGTGAAAAGCCTCTGTATGTTTGTGAAATAAATGAAGAATTTTAAAATAATACATATATACAGTGTGCGGCTGGTATTTGAGGACAGATTTTATGGATTAGTAAAAATCTTGCTGAACAAATGAATATAATTATATTTGATTACAAACAAGTAAACATGAAATTTAGCTATTATTTAATTTTATTCAATAAAACCATCCCTAGCATCAACAACTGCCTCTACACGAGGTCGAAATCGGCAGCAAGCTCTGATTAATTGGTCCTTATTTATGTCAGACATTACTCAAATTATTGCAACTTTAAGAGAGGTTTTCCTTGTTATGAGGCTGTTTATTAACCTCCTTCTCAACGACGCTGCACACATAATAGTCTAGTGGATTGGGGTCTGGAGAATTAGGAGGCCAAATATTGTGAGTGATGTGGTCGTAGAAATGGTCAGCCGTCCATTCTTGTGTTCCTAGAGCCTTGTTGGATAGAGCCGAGTCTTGCTGGAATATGGAAGGACTGTTTCTAGAACTTCAATGTAAGCAGCAGCATTTGTGGAAAAAATCCTTCATTGCTAACATCACTCAATACCATAACACTTGAAGGAAATTTTGTGCGCATGTCTCTTGGCACCTCAGAATGATCTGTCACAGCCATCTGTCATTTCTTCTGTTAAGTTTTTGATCTTGATCGAAATTTTTCACATCTGAGGAAAACCAAATCACACCAGCTTCTGAAGGATTTTAAGTTTGTTTAAAAGCCTTTTGAATCTGTTTAAACGGTTTTCTTTTGCTTTTTCGGACATACATTGACCTCTCTTCATCACGTAGGACTTGTTTCGAATGTCTTCATGAACACTCCTTCTGATTGTGTTTTTCAGACACATGCTGATTTTTGGCAATTAACCTCATTGATTGAGCTCGGTTTTCATCAGTTTGACTTCCTAAATAAATTTGGATGTTCTCACTTTATCAGAACGCGCAGAATGTCTTTTACGTTTTGATACAGATATTGGAGAACTGTCAGCGTCTTCTAAGTCTTTTCGTATCTTGTGGACAAACGATCTTGCAACTTTGAGGAAACGTGCAATATCTAAATCGCTATGATCAGCCTTTAATGCCACAATCACAGCTATCCTTTTCATTTCATTTTTTATCATAGGGTTAGCCATTCTTGATTTCTGAAAAATAAAAGCATTAGAAGTTAGTGGGAAGCAGTATTAATCTTAAATCTTTATGTTCTCAAATACCAGCCTCACTCTTTAAATAAAATAAGCAAAAACTGAAAGTCATAGCCATAAATAACCAAAGTAAACCTAAAGGAAAGAGTTAGGAAGGACCGGATTTCTCCATGACATATGGCATGTAATCCGTCAGTGGCTTATATATAGGGTCCTCAAGAAAATATAATGATATAGAGTTTTAAAATCGCTTGAGGCTTAAAACTGACAATCATCGTGCATTTGTATATCCCTAGGTATATACTGTCTATATATATTTTAAAATGTTAATAAGGATCAGCTATGTGCCTTGCGTGATGCGCACTTAGGCGATCATGTATCTTTCGATACATGACTGACGAGGAAGATTTTTCCCGCAGTATGTTGCCATTTCTTTCTGAGGTAGACATGCTGCCATCCAATGCTATAGAACCCGGTCTGCTATTTACCCATAACTAGGGGAGAAGAAGAGGATTTATATCTTTCCCAAGGTTATTAGCGCGAAAGTGAATGTAGTGGATTCGACTAGGAATTCGAACTTGGCTCTCCGATTCCTCAATCCGAGCCGCTATGAATAAAAAAATGCCTCCTATCTATTTCCACAGACACTGAAATATGCACATGGCTATTTGTGTTACATCTTCACCAACGATGCACGAAATACTTCATGAAAAACTTGCGTTATGATCTAGCAGAAGTGACGTACTAATCGCCATTTCTAAAATGTCTTAACAAGAACCTGCGATCATATTCCATTTTATTCTCATAAATGCGCAGAAAACTCCGTTCTACATGTGGTTGCTATATCGATCTACTCCGGATGAACTTTTATGTCAGACTCTATGTTGCCAAAGTGCAGTTGAGTGTACTGATAAGTTAAAATAGAATGTAAAATAACACGACTGTTGCAATAAAAAGTAACAATAATTAGATTAAAGTATTAACTGATGAAAGAAATAAAAATGCTTCATGCAAGAAATTCAAACAATTTACGACTACAAAAAGGTATATATAATTAAGCAAACGTAGAAACATTTTTTTAAAAATTTGAGAGTATATGAGTAGATTCTATCTGCTTCTGTTTAATTCTATCTGGTTCATGCCAGACTGTCTTCGGATATAGGCAAGGACGACGTTTAACCAGATCGAGGCTATGCCTTTACTGACAGCCTATGGCGGTTATTTATCGTGTGTAGACTGCAAAACGATAATAGTATTCGGATGAAAATAGAAGGAAGAAGAGAAAAAGAACAGGTCTACATGAATAATTAAAATTGTTCATCTAAGAGATTCAGGCGACGTTAGATTGCTATGTAATTACTTTATCGCTCTATTTATTTACGTACATGTAATAAATATTCTATGAGGCCTAAGTAGAAAGAATTCACGAGGACTAATAGAAACAGTAATTTTAATAATTATATAGCCAATATAAAAGCAAACGTTTGCTGGATCGTAATGGTCTTGGTAATATTATCTGTTTGATTATGTGAAAACATCTGGCAAATATTGACAGGGAATCGAGTGCTATTCAAGTTCTTTTTCTCCTCACAACCAGACCATCGAATTGGGATCAAAGTGAAGTAGCTGATTTCGTCATCTCTACTGGCAATGGAAATATTATTATCCGTTTCCTTATGTGTAAACTTTCTGTAAACATTGACAAAACAGTGACTGCTACATTCTTTTGAACTATATATATATATATATATATATATATATATATATATATATATTGTTTTAGGTTTCTTTTACAAATTGATATATTCCTTGCTGACATATGAGAGTATTTTGATGGATTTTGCTACGAATTATTTTAAAAAATGTCAATCATTATTTCGAAGATGAGGGAACAAAATACACATACGTGAACACAATAGAAATGAACACACACGCACACATACACACACAGACACACACATAAACACTTATAACCTGGCAATTGAAAATAAGAAAGATGTATAATTGAAGGGAGTCAGACATAAATACTTGAATAGCATCCATATTTTAAAAAAATACCATTTCTCTTCGGCTAGTCATCACTGATAACTTTTTCTGCCTACAGAAGTATGGAAGCTCACTCAGCTCCAGATTTCATTAAGTTCATTTAGCATGTGAGTTAGAGAACCTTCCGCTTCCGTAGTGCATGAGGACATATTGGGAAGATGTTAAAGAACCTTTGCCTGTAAAATGTTTTTTCCAGATACAAGTCTTAGCAATTTCCCATAGTTGGGGGAAAAAGAAGGATACGCAATTTTTCCAATGATATTTGCGGGTAAGTGAATGTAACGAACTCGACCGGAATTCGAACTTGCCTCTCCAGTTTTTCATTCCGAGCTTCTATCCATTATCTTTTCTCGAAAATCCCCAAGCTGACGGCACCTGCTACTCAGAATGGTGTGAATCCATACCTTTATCTCACAGCTATGGGTTAAATGGCAGCATAGGCTGGAAATTCTAGCTGTGGCTGGCAGACATTATAAACGGACAACTCTGAATTTCAGAACCGTATGTACTTCTGACATGTCGCATGGTTGCAGTATAAGCTACAGGTTAGTTTCGGAGACGTTGAATAAACAGAAATAGACATGTTCCAAAACATGTTCTTACTGATGATGAGAAAACATACTGTATCGAAACATTTCTGCTGCTGATGTCGGTTTTATGTTAGAGTATTTCGTATGAGAATCATCTCTTGAATTTCACTGGAGTAGAATGTCCTTATATAAAAATACGTTCCTTGGTATAATGAGTTGAAATAGCAGACGACTAATATATGCAACGTGTCATCCAATCTGATAAGAGTAAACTCGGCACAAGCACCATAGCCAAATGTACAGTATATGGTCATAGCGTAAAACTCTTAGCGGGGCAGTTAGAAAAATCGGGGAATCTACTCCGTTCAAATATCTCCGACTAAAAGTGTTCCGAGATACCTAGCTGCTTCACCCCTCAAACTAAATAAAGAAAACTTCTCGACATCCTGTGCTCTCTCATTATTCTCGATCAACAACATTGGTCTCTAGAGAAAAAGTCCAAGTGGTTCAAGTCATGCAACTGACATGCAAATCTGTGATACGGAACCGGATATTTACTGTAGCCAATATCATTTCACTAAAACAAAACATGGACCTATTAACATCTATAATCGATTAACATCGGAAGCCATGAGAGACATCTAGATGTAGCCTAACAGCAATTATTATTAATAGCGATTACCCTCACGGATATATTTGGCCTCAACTATTCAGCAACTCTTCTGAAGAACAATACATACACCCCAGTTCAAATTAATTCAAACAAAACGAAAAAATCAGTTATTATCTACTTTTTCGTATTTTCCCAGTGAAACATGACCCAATGCATATGGTAGTACTTCCTATGTCCATTCCACGAAGACTTTCCTTGCAGATTGACCACAGATCCTCGACTTGGTTTAAATCAGGAGAGTTTCCGGGCCGGTCTATAGTACTTTGATTTGCTCACTGGTAAGGCTTGCCAGTGTTTTCGTGCAGCGTTACAATTTTCGTACACCTCGGAGTAACGCCCATCGCAGACAACTGTCCTAGGACAACTAATCGACAGTCGAGACAATAGTGTCCGGGCGCGATGAAAATCAGATGCAATCACAGATGACGTAATATTTTTCAAGGCCAAACAAATTTCATGATACACCCCGAAAACAGATTCATATTAATGCCTACTACTGCAAATGGCCTAATCTGAGGAAAAATAGAAATGAATTACACACTGACATTCCAGGTGGTCTAAAACTGACCATATAGCGAAAGAAAGGAAGCTTGTTTCAATTAATTTGCACAAGGGTGTACATTAGAAATATAGCAGTGTCGATATTTTTAATACGTTGATTGCCATAAGTCAATTATGAAATCTTTGTTTAAATGCTAAGTTCATAACGGACACCTTAGGAAATAAAATGCTACAAATGTTTCGTATATGTCGCATATTTTAAATAGTTTTTTTCGCATTAAATGTTTTTAGTTCTGTTGAGTCTTGACTCAATGTTGAATCTCGCCTATTGCATGGAATAATAATGCAACACAAAATGTACTTGGAACAAAGAATGTATTATAACAAGAAAGTGTACACAATAAGTACATATAGTATTTCTGTATATTTCTGGGAAGACGTTCCTGGAGAATGTGTTGACTAGTCGCAGTCGATCAGAGTCTCTAGTTGGATCTCGTGATTCCTTTTCCCTCGTCTTCCGGTATCAACCATTATTTATATAGTTGGTAGTCACCTATGCAGATTAGGTGGATCCCACCACAACAAGTTCCCAATATTTTTTTTCATTTCTGCCTTCGGCAACACATGCCAGTTATTTGCGTCAACACAAGGAATAACTACAAAAACGACATAACTCGTGATAAAAGTCATAGAAAAATTTGATAACCCCGAATTATCCGGCGGTTAGTATTCAATGTGATAAATTTATATTTTAGTTTGGATATGTCTTTGTAAATACCAGCAAAATATTTCAAAATTCGATGAATTTGTATTGGAGCAGATTCATTTTCATGGCGACGTTATCTTAACTTTGTAAGACAAAAGTGGGGCTGATTTCTTGTTTTATTGACATACAATGTGCCAGCAAGTGATGTCCAATTCGTGGTTTCTAATCTAATTATAGAGAAACAGCCTGTTAGATAGAGTTTCGTCCAAGGCCTTGAACACCCCTTTGTCAACCATATCTTTCTACAGATCTTTCAGCACAGTATGGACACTATAGCCTTGAAGGAGGGCTACCATGGAACTCGAGAGCGACGATAGAAGACGCAAGGTAAAACCATTTCCCAGACACTTTCAATTATTTGTTAGAAAAACCCCGCTTTAACTTAAACACGTCACATAGTCCCAGTTGTCTATTTTTAAATAGCTTAACATTATTTCTATTGGTATTTAATAGCTTTATTGCACGAAGGAATATTAACCGGTTTACATATTACTTTCCTGAAACTGTTTAAGAAGATTCCTATATTATTAACGCCTCTAAGGTGAACGAAAATTACAAGTTTATAAAAAAAAAAAAAAGAAGAAAAAAATCAATGAGAAAAGCAAGGCAGAAAGAAATACGTTTTTAAGCGTGTTATTAATGTAATGATAATATTTTATCTGTCAGTATCTATGAAAATGAATATTTTCATTTCAGTATCAATCATTTCAATATGTCTGTCGTAATTTCCGGTGTCAACAGTTGTGCGTGTGCGAAATGGCAAATCAATTCCTTTTATAGTTTAACTGTCTGGAAATTCTCGCCATGTTTTCGAGGTGTTCAAAACAAAGCAAGTTTCGTTTGGTTCGGTTCGGTTTGGTTCGGTTCGGTTCGGTTTGGTTTGGTTTGGTTTGGTTTGGTTTGGTTTGGTTTGGTTTGGTTCGGTTTGGTTTGGTTTGGTTTGGTTTGGTTTGGTTTGGTTTGGATTGGTTTGGATTTATGGCATATCAACCTAAATAGGTTATTTAATTCCGACAACATTTTTATTGCTGGTTATATTTTGTTTCGTCAAAAATCTATTTCTGGTAATATTTTTCTTTCAAAAGTGTATTGCTGCTAATATTTTTCGTTAAAAATATATTACTAATAATATTTATTTTTCAAAAACATAGTAGGTAATGTTTTTCTGTTTTTTTAAATTGCTGGCAATAATTTTGTAAAGTATTTCTGGTATTAAAACCTATTTTTACACTTTCATGGTCTTTTGACCCCAGTTTCGTGGTTAACTATTTGCCCATAGCTGGAACCCCTACAGGTGAAAATACCCGAGTCAGGGTGGACCTGGGAACACCAGCAATTAAGAGATGGTTCCACGCTCCTGAAAACCTACTGGTCAGAGGCCTTGTGTGCTGGAGGGTTTATCGTCTTACTCAGGACGCGGTTGTAGTTTATCGTCATACTCAGGACGGTCAAAACAAAGCAGAATTAAAAGATCGAGAAATGAGAAATTCTGCTACGGCTATATTCCAAGTGGAGAAATGCTTTCGTCCTGCTGTCATAATGAGAATTCAATCAATACCAGTAGCAAAAATAAAACACTAACCAGATGTTACAGAGTAAGCATAGTATAGCAAGAGTATCTATTGTGGATCGTGCTCAATAATTCCGATTAACCTGGCATTCTCACTCGCTATGTCCCCACATTCAGTTTTATGTTGATTTCTAAGCTACTTGTTGATTCTTATCTGTCAGATCCTTCTGGGTATGACGATAAACTACATCCCGGAGTAAGGCCTCTGATTGGGGGATTGAAGGTACTGAGGACCGTGGAACCACCTCTTAATTGTTGTTGTTCCCACGTCCAGGCTGACACGGAGTGGTAATGCTTCTTCGGGTCCCAGCTATGGTTAAATAGTGAACCCTCAAACCAAAATCAACAATACATTTTTATAATAAAATAAGCAACAATAATTTTTTATAGCAAAATGACAATCCATGTAACACTAAAAAAAATGAGAAATAAATAAAATTAAATTTTTATAGTAAAATTAACATCAATACATTTTTATGATCTCCAAATTATATTCGGAAAATAAAACATACATTTACACTGGAATTACGTACAAATTATTTGTAATGGAAAGCCTAAAACTGCGTATATAATATTTAGATTTCAGCATTAAAAACCTATCAATGATAACATTTCGGCATTAAGTAACCCATACTGGTGTTGATATGCCGTTAAACAAAAATCCACAAACCAATTATCTCACAGACGGTTTTATTTTATTTCTTTCAGTCGCACCGGATTTTTTTTCGCTATACTTTTGTTTTTACCTGCTCTTTCTATGCACCTTTAATATTTAAAGGAATTTTTTTTTTGTCTGATATTATTTTTTTGCTATAACGGCTTTATTTCACGTCATAGAAAGCGCTGATCTCAATACTAGACTCATATTCTAAAATATCCTCGTCAGATCGAGACTTTCATTGCGCGAAAACCATTCAGAAATATGTCAAAAGCCTACCTCAATAATTATAAATGGCTTCGACGGAATGAAAATTATAGAACTTTTCGAGGACCATCCTTCTTCGAATCTTGTGGACTTCATGAAACAGAATCACCATCAATGAACTGAAGCAGAAGAAGAAAGTACAGCATTTCAAGAGTTTCAACACCAGCAATAAATAAAATGCTCAGTACATGTAACTCGTGAAGAAAATTTTGAGATTGCAATTAGAAACAAAACCGTGTGTAAAGAAAATTCGTTGGAATTTTTGAGGGTATGAATCGCAATAAATTAAATTAAATTATTGACCCGATGAATAGAGACCAAAAAGATATATATGAATATGCTTATATTCATCCAAATACATTTAGTAATGTCTATAAATTTAAAATTTTTTCCTAATTATCCTCATATATATATATATATATATATATATATATATATATATATATATATATATATATATATATATATATTATGAAATTCGAGAAAGTCCGACAATTATTTTTAAGACATTTTATGTTTACACATTCTTTATATAGATACAAATATTTAAGTAAATGCTCAGTTTTATAATAAACATTATTAAACAGCATTTACCGCCCGAGAAATTTTCATAAAAAAAATTCGTCCTCCGACAGGAATCGAACCTGTATCCTATATGGAACCGTCATATAGCCTGACGTGCCATAACCGTTTCGGCCACAGAGCAGCGTTCGGCTAGCAAGGTCGATTTTATATATAATCACATTAAGTGTCATTTTTAGTGGATACCCATATTTGAGGAGACGCTCCGTTTATTTATTAAACACTAAATTTATTTATTTTTGTCAACTGACATCAATATTCGACAAATATTATTAAGGAATATAATAAGACACTATCGTCTATGCTCTGTATAGTTGATTCTTTTTGTATCATTCATATATATATATATATATATATATATATATATATATATATATATATATATATATATATATATATATATATATATATGAAGTAATATAGTCTTAAGATGTGCTATATTTATGTGCTCAATATCAGAGATAGAGCGTCTGTAAATATAAAAGTGAACATAGAAGTCAACACTTAGAGGCGACAGTCTGTTTCATGATAGATGCAATCGTCAGGCCACGAGTGCTGTTATTTTTCTCGGCTATTTATATATACGGGTAAGTGGTGCATTGTGGGTTGTCTATTTTGGCGGTTATTTTACCGGAAGTCGTTTATTTGTTTATTTATTTATTTGGGTTAAATTATTTTGCTTGTTTTTATTTTTTTTTTATTATCTTATATATTTATTTATTTTATTTTGATCGGTCTTTTTATTAACGTAGTAAAAATTTGTTTATATAGCTTATTTAATATTTTTGTTTTTGTTTGGGAAGATAAAGCTATTTGTTCAATTTTGGGGTTGATTGTTGTAGTTTGTTCTAACTATTATTTTGGCGGGAACAGTTTTTAATTTGTTCATTACTTCATGTATTTATTTGGATTGATTATCATTACTTGTTTTTTCTAACCACTAGTTTATCGGTATCGGTTGTTAGTTTATTTATATATTTGGATGGATTTAGATCAGTTTATTTTAATTGTTATTATTTATTTGTTATAATATATATATATATATATATATATATATATATATATATATATATATATATATATATATATAATGAAGATGTTGTCATTTCGCACAATTCGAATAAAAGCCTAGGAAGAAAACTTCCATGAATACAGAAAAACGATAACAGTGAATGTGAGAAAGCTATTTTCTTGAAAAGATTTTATAGAAAAATCTTATGAATTTCAATCGAGAGAGGTAATGACTGCTCTGTCAAATTATGCCAAATATTTCCTTATATTACCGTTACTATTTGTTTTACTTTATTATTTTGTTGTTTCTATCTACACTTCCAGTTTACTTTATATTATCCTATATAATTTTTCTTACATTATCCAATGTTTAAGTCTTTCTATTGTTTTCCTTCTCCCGCTCATTCAGTTTCCATATGAATCTTTGTTGTCTGATATTTAATAAGTTATTTTCATACATTCATTCATTCTTCTTCCGTGATTTCCTTTTACATTCTTCCGTCCTTTTCAAGTTAACTCTTTTTATTTCTTTTCCGTCTGGCTCTGAAACAATAAAATTCTAAAATAATGAAGAAACCACTTGAAAGAAGATTTCAGTTCGTCTTGTATCCGTCTTGCATTTTCTCAGCGTCTAGAATTTTCGTCTGTTATCTTTTAAAAAAATAATCAAAACATTTGATCGACTTCAAAACAAATAATAATAATAATAATAATAATAATAATAATAATAATAATAATAATAATAATAATAATAATAGAGAATACATAAAAGAACTGAATAAAATCAGAAAAAATAACAAAACAAGTCAAAAGCAGCCACAGGTAAACTGCAGCCATTTTTCTCTTTCTCATGAATCATAAAAAAATATCTTTGAACAAGTCCTCTAATATTTCCCCTGACATCGGGCAGCGGCCAATGCAGACAACATTTTCTTATGATTAATGACAAAGGAAAAGAATTAATCTTTTCTTTTGTTCGTTTGTTATCTTTTTTTCTTTGCAAATATGGAGCCGATTAGCATTTTGTTGATGAAATTTAACGCTCATCTGAAAGAAAGCAGAGATCACAATTCGATTATTATTCGATACGATCGATTCCGAAATTGTAGAGAATCCATTTAATCCAAGATCAGTACCCAACTATCGTTGGTGTTACTCGAGCTTATCGAGCTAAATCATTCCTAATAGGATTAATGGATCTTCCACTAAAACAAGATTAGGCACGAGACAAATTCTCTTTACATTTTAAAAGACAGCTTGGCTGGCAATCTGTTATTCTTTACGATCTGACCACGTTGTCCTTATTTATTGTTTGTGGATGCGAAAGTCTTTGTTTATAATATTTTTTTCATTGTTAAGAATTCTTGCCAAACACTATCACATCAATAAACTGTGTCATCACGATATTCTCGTTCATATATATGGCTATATTTATATTAAATGCTTCCGATACTGAACCTGTATTGCACATAGATAAGAATTATTCATCTTTTATTATATTTTCACTAATTATCTATATATAACCTGGTGTCATAGTATAATATTAGGCAAACATATAGTTAATTTGACCTCATCGAATATGTTTAACAATATATATATATATATATATATATATATATATATATATATATGTATATATATATATGTGTGCGTGTGTGTAATTTAGCAGCAACTTTTCTTTTAAACATGTTATGTTGAATGTTAAAGACATCATCCTGCATATTTTCTTTTGAATTTTCTCTTATTTTCTAATGAGAATTTTATTTGAAAATGATATCGAAATAAATATTGTCCGTACGATAACCTAGTACTTTCGAACATCATTGTTCATCTTCAGGGTCAAAATTGAAATTAAAAGGATTTTAACGTTTATTTAGTTTGTAAAAATATGTAGGAATATGATTACGCTACAAGAAAATTGGCAAATGTTTTTTTTTTTAATTTTGACTAAACATAACATAACATAAAGTCAGTACTTTAAACAACACAAATTATATAACTATGCCTCCAAAAATAAATAAATATATGAAATAAATAAATAAATATACGAAATAAACAGAAAATATTGTCTATATTGACCAATAAATCACGTCAGAATTATAAATGTTTGAAAAGAACCATGTACAAACAACGTAAAACAAAATATTAAATATTATTTTGTTTCTCACGCAAAATAAATCTTTAACAAGACTTACATTCAATAAAAGATTATATATGTTCTTAAAGCAAAAACCGGCGAATGTTGATGAAGATCAGAAGCAGCGTAGGTTCAAGTTAAATGAGAAAAGACCTAGGCGTCTAGTGAGGACGCCCCTTGATTTTCATTACACGATTTGTTAAGTAACATTGAATTAAATAAAATTTTATCGCGGAAAGACCACCGCTCTTCAGCTTCTGAAGAAGACAAACATGCCAAAATTTGTCAATTGCCTTCATGATATCTAATGCTACAGCCTGAACCTCGACAGATAAACGTTTTCAAAAATACACTTTATCAGATTGGCGCTTGACCTAAAGAAGCGAAAGCCACATTGCTTATCTGAAATAAGGCTGTGAGAGGAGAGATACGTAACCAAATTCAGAGTTGATTATATCTATTATTTCGCCAAAAAAAGTAAAAGTCAAATAGGACGATAATTCGAGGAATCAGAATATTCATCAGGTTTCTTATTGACAGGGACGACAGAAAACTATTCGTAAATATAATAGAACTAAAATTTATACTACTAATAAATATATATTTGTACCTCATCGTTTTTATTTTTCGCTGAAGTTCTTCCAGTGGGCGAACGTATTTTACAGAATTTCCATATATATATATATATATATATATATATATATATATATATATATATATATATATATATATATATATATATGCACATTTCATTACAAACAATATTTTGAAAATGGACATAATATCTTGACCGTGTTTTGAAACAAAAAATGAAAAATGTTATAAAACATACATATAACAAATTATTTCTAATTCTAACAGTTGAAATATAATCCTTGAAAATGGCTAAATGTATAGCCTAATGCGCTCGGATAAAAAGAACTTTCGGACAGTTTTTATATAATTTATCATCTGAAAAGAAAAAAAAACATTATTAGATCGCACAAGAAATTATATAAAAAACTAAATAAAATCACCTTGTCAGACGTTTTTAATGAAATGTGCATGAAAGAAGGATTGGTGCCTAAATACACAAATATATATATATATATATATATATATATATATATATATATATATATATATATATATATATATATATATATTATAAATTAATAGATTTAAAATATGGTTTTACCGCTACACAGTGATAACCATGGTTATCACTGTGTAGCGGTAAAACCATATTTTAAATCTATTAATTTATAATATTAATGCTCTGTAAATTTAAATTTACATAGAGCACTATTGTGTAAAAATAAATATATATATATATATATATATATATATATATATATATATATATATAAAGCGTGAATTTGTAAACAGTGACGATTACTTATGATAATGCAAAGCCCATCTATGAATTGAGCCTTCTCAGTCACTGGCGTGTTTAAGAATTAATATGCAAAAATTCGCTTTCCTCTCTACAGGGCGTTGATAGCTCAGGGGAAAATCTCTGGCTGATGCCAAATCGGTCGGGTTTCTACCTCGGCTTGAGGCAATTGGATCTAGCTACACTGATGAGCTGAGATTACAATATCTATGTCTATATCTATATCTATATATATGTATGTATATATATATATATATATATTTCCGTTAAGTGGGATTAAGGGAATTTAAATATTGTCGATATTTCCCAAATTCAAAAACCATTTTGGTCTCTTCTTCAGCCATGTTCAAGAGAACTTTGTTAAGTGTTGATAATTTCTCTTCAGATGACCGTCTTTCTTTCATTGTATATCCCCCAATATATATATATATATATATATATATATATATATATATATATATATATATATATATATATATATATTGTCATCCACAGACAGACTGTTTCGCTGTATCACAGCTCATCAGTGTGGCTAGACGTCCGGTTGCCTCTGGCTAGAATCGAAAACCGGCTGAATTCGCGTCAGTCGGAAATTTTACCCTGAAGCCGTTGGTGAACGGAAGGTGAATTTAAGCGTATTTATATTTAGATAAACACACAGTGACTTTATGTTTTTCAATGTTACATCTTCTCTATATGAGACATTCTCTGTTTTTGTGTTGGTCATTCCAATGTCTTTCTTTAAATGGTAGTGAAGAGTTCTGAGCGAAGGGTCATAAAACAATTAAGGTTGGTTTGAGGAGTGATGAATCGGGTTGTCTTATCTTTTAATGTTTTAATGACCCCTGTGTGTTCTTAGATTCCTTAGACCTATTTCCGTTTTCGTGTGTTCCTGTCAGCATGCGTGTATATATGTGTGTGTACATTCCCCCTGAATACATACACTGTCTCACTACGAAGAATTAGTAAACACATTTGTACACATACACACACACACACACAAACATACATACATACACATGCACACACGTACATTATCCCACCACAAGGAATCTGTACAAACGCACACACACTCACACACAAACACACATTTTTCCCAAGTTACATGTAACCAGCACGCACACACACACACACACACTCACACACACACATACATATACATACGCATATACTATATATTATTTGCTTTGATTTATGGTGTGTACTCATTTCTTTCCGGATTAGAAATGTCAATATGACATTTTCCACTAAGCAACTAAAACACACACACACACATTTTACATAGGTAAAGCCCTAAGTTGTGGGCTGTACTTGTGAGAAATTTTTTTTTATATTTCCTTAAGGCATGATTCTATTGCAATCTTTTCCAATCAATGCGAGGGCTCCAACTACAACGGAGATTGTTGATGTTCCCATGTGCCATATTTTTGAGATTTAGATTTCAAGGTCCTTGTATTTTGATAGCTTTTTGAAGATCTTCAATAAACATTGCAGTCTGCAGCTAGTGCCATATGAATAAGGAGGATTTTTTGTTTGCGGTCTCTAAAAATGATATAAGGGCGATTAGCTTTGATTGTTCTGTCTGTGTGTATTGTGTCCTTTCTTTCTTTTTCTCACTAAACAACAGTCTATTATTTATGAGTTATTAGGTATCGACGTAAAATCTTGTTTCTTTCTTCTTTTCTTTTTCTCCCAAAACAGTGTCTCTGATGCGTCTTTTCCGTCTTTCCACGCGCGATCAAAACGAAATAGTCACATTATTTATGTGGCATTTGCAGAGCTTAATGGTCATGTTCACTAAGTGAGAGACAAGCAAAATTCTAATAACGTATTATTATAGACGCATAGACCGTTTTAGTATATTGTGTTTTCCCACAATATTGTTACAGGTCCTATCTCTGTAACCGGGTCCGATTATTATTATTATTATTATTATTATTATTATTATTATTATTATTATTATTATTATTTCCATTGATATCTGGCGTTTACACATTTCTTTCCGGGTCCCGCCCAGGGACCTACCGTTAGAAATGCCATCATGACACTTTCCACTGAAAAAAAAAAAATTACATAGATAAAGCCCTTCGTAAAGTGTGGGCTGTACTTGTCAGAACAATTTTTTTGTATCTCTTTGAGGCATGGACTTCCAGGGATCCCTTCAATCAGCCTACTGGAATCTTTTCCAACCAGTTCAAGGGCTCCAACTACAACAGGGATTGTTGATGTTCCCATGTGCCACATTTTAAAGATTTCTATTTCAAGGTCCTTGTATTTTGACAGATTTTCTAATATCTTCAAAGATACATTGCAGTCTGCAGGGACTGCTATATCAATAAGGAGGCACTTATTTTGTTTGTGGTCTTTAATAACAATGTCTGGGCGGTTGGCTTTGATTGTTCTGTCAGTGTGTATTGTGTAGTCCCATAGAATTGTAACAGGTCCTATCTCCGTAACCGGGTCAGGGTGGTGTTCGTACCAGTTTCTTCTTCTTCTTCTTCTTCTTCTTCTTCTTCTTCTTCTTCTTATTATTATTATTATTATTATTATTATTATTATTATTATTATCTTGCTATCTAGTAATAATTGAAGCATATATTCAGAGTGATGCAATTTTACTTCATGTCATTGTATAGGGAAAATTCCAAATGCGTTTCTGATAATATATTTAAACTAATCATGTCTGACTATGTATGTTGCATATGTATTTTAGATACGCAAAGGATATGTTCTCCACTTTAATAGATTCTATTTTCTTCAATATTTGCGCTTAAGAGCTTTAAAACCTTTCTTATCGCACATCTCTTCATGATGATCCGTCATTAACCGGCTTTTACAATCTTATTGTTGTTAATGTTGTCCTCCGTTTTTCAACTCATTATTACTCTTGCTAATAGCTTATCCGTTTATTTTTATAATGGCTTACCATACAACAATTATCCTTTTTATTATTTTAGTGGACCGGACAGAATGACGAACACAGTAATCGCGCGTATTTTCTAAATTGCGTCAAAAGAATCTGACAATATATATGTGTATACATACGTGTGTTTATGTGCGTGTGTGTGATTTGTATGATCTTAATTGCTATCTATATAAGCTGCGTATATATATATATATATATATATATATATATATATATATATATATATATATATATATATATATATATATATGTATGTTTTTATGCATAAAGTGCTTTTAACACGATCTTAAAAGAGATGATATATAAAAATACAACTTTCATTTGAAGCTAAGTAACTTTTCAAGGATTTTTGAGCTGAATTCTTTTTATTTTAATACAAGAAAGTATTCCCTTAATCATTTATGAAGACGACATGACGTCAACTATAAACTATATTGGTGTTTTTTTTTAAGTATCTTAGAATATTTCTTAAAATAATTTTTTGTCACTGACTCATTTAAGTGACATACTAGATAGATGATTGCGAGATCATGTATCTTTCGATTCACAACATATCAAGCAGAAGATTTTTCCCGGAGTAGATTGCTGTTCATTTCTACGCTAGACTGGTTGGCAACCAAGGCTATAGGACCCAGTCTGCCCTGCTATTCAAACTATAGCTAGTTGGAGAAGAAATGGATTCGTACCTTTCCCAAAGGCGTAAGTTAATATAATGTATCCAACCGAAATTCGAACTCGTCTCCTCGAGATCTCATTCCTACCCGATATAACTGCACCACAACACACAGCCTCTTACTGACAAACCATGAAGTACTCCAGGTCGACATTTTCACTGACTATACAGTTTCGAAGTACTATATTTATTCAGTACCTCATATGGTTCAGTTTTGTTTGGTTTGTCTGACGGCATATCAACCTCAATGGGTTATTTAATGCCAACACAATTATTATTGCTGGTTTGCATTGGTTTGTATTAAGGAATATCAACCTCATTAGAATATTTAATACCGACATGACTTTTATTGCTGGTAATATTTTTTCTTCAGTATTTCTGGTATTAAAACCTATTTTTACACTTTCATAGTATTTAAACCACATTTTGGGGGTTAACTATTTACCCATAGCTGGGACGCTATCAGGTGCTACCATCCCGGGTCAAGTTAGATCAAGGAACACCAGCAATTAAGAAGTGGTTTCACGCTCCTCAAAACCTGATCAGAGGCCTTGCTGTTGGATATAGTTTATCGTCTTACCTCTTATGAGTGGATTGTGAAACGTAATAACTTACATAGCTCATTCTATGTAAAGACTGTGGAAAAACATTTTGAATGTGGACCATTTATTTTCTGCCTGAGAAATCTTTTCACTAAAGTAAGACAAAGATCAACTTGATATGGTTGGGCAGTATATTCCTTGTAAGATATGACAGTATTAGAATTCTAAACCCCAAAGAATGGCATCAACATCGCTTATGTCAACTAAATGAGTCAGCAACCATAATCTATATGAAAGCTATGAGGTCATTGTTCCTTAGGACTTTGACTTTCATATTAATATAATATAAAATCTAATATGGCAGATGCAGAAAAAGAGACTGCAGACAAAATGTTAGATACAATAAAAAAATAGGAATGTTAAAGAATTGGACAAAGTAAGTAGAGATACGTATCATGACAATAAACACTGAAGTAGCACCTGAAAACCGTGGATATATTTATAATAACTGTAGCCCTCGGGGTGTTAAAATTGTACAGACAAGAAGACTAACAAAATCTGTCACCCACTTACACGAAATGAAAAAAAAATTGTTCGAGCTGCGGGAACTGGAAGAGAATTAATCAGGTGATAATTATCATTTTCAAGAAAATATATACATTTTATATGTTAAGTATTAATTTAACCCTTACATCTTGTCTCTGGAAACTAAATAACTACTACTACTACTACTAATAATAATAATAAGGTTTCCTTTGATTTCTGGCTTATAATTATTTATGATAATCAATCCACGCTGCGCTAAGATTTCTACGTCTTCTCTTGCAATTTTCCAGGATCATTTTATTTATCAGTAGTTGGTCTTTGCAGCCATATGAACCTCTCCTGCATCCCTTCTGTTCCAGCGGAAGAATGCTGTTTGTTTCGAAAAAGGAGTAAGCACGGTTCGTCATGACAGACGTGATCAACTTGTACGTTGTGGAGAGACATGTTATCGGTCGATAATTTTTCGGGTCGTCTATTTCATTTATTTTTGGTATGAGGTATGTAATACCTTCAGTAATCCATTCCGGGATTTTACTGGGATTATTTACAAGCTTTGATAATGTTTTTGCAAGGATTTTATAGATATATGAGAAATGATAAAGCCAGAAATTGGGCACCTTGTCATTTCCGGGGGATTTCCATTTGGGGGATTTCGTTAGAGCTTGCCTAACATCATCTGTGGATATATTTCCCCATTCCTGCAGGGGTGTATCTAATATTCGTTTTTCTTCATGTTGGATCCATTCTGTATTTGGGTTATATTCTTTGGGCTGCTCCAAATATTTTCCCAAAATGTCTGTGCATAATCAATCGATGGTGGTCTTTCGACATGTATAGGTGTTTTTCCAATTTCCCTGTAAAATTTGTTAAGCTCCATTCGGAATATTTTATTTTGGCTATAGAACCTACAACGTTTTTCTATCGTCTTGTTCTCTGTGCCTTTAGCTGAAGTTTCTGCTTCAGAATTTCCGTGATTGATGGAATGGCAATTAAGGATTTAATTTTATATTTCCGCTTGATCTTTTTGCATTTGCGTGTGGAATTATTAGGGTTTCTGGTGAGCGCATCTAATATAGAAAGCTCACAACTGATTTGTTTTATTTCTCGCAACAGTTCTGCTTTCCAAGCTGGCTCTCTATGTCTGTTAACTTTATTTATTGTCCTGACCCCAAGCTTCCGAGTCGCTGCTAAAGCTGTTGCGTATATGACGTTGTTAACTTTTGTGATGTTTCACGGTGGTTTATGTGTTAACAGTGTTTCCAGAGCAGCGTTGTATATTTTCACAATGTGCTTGTTGGAATTCGTCACATGGATTTTGGGGAGCTGGTCTCTGTCTGAAAATTGTCTGCAAGATACTCTGCTGAGTACTTGGATGACGTCGTTTTTCGCTTCGGTGACTTCAGCTTTGTGGTTTTCAAGGAATTCTAACATAATGTACCTGGAGTCATCTTCAGTGACATTGTCTGGAGAACTGCAAGTTGTGTTTAAGGAAGAGTCTTTGATTTTATTTCCTGGGAGGTTATTTCGCATTTCATTTGTTTTAGTTTTTACCTCATCCTCTGTCACATTACTTATTTCTACATTCATCTCATTACAGTTTGAGTGATGGGTCATAGTATTTTATCTTATATCTAATTTTATCCTATCTATTTCTGTCTTTGAGAGTCTGTTGTTTCGCATAATATCCCTCTGGACATTAGCAAGCATGTTTGGATCGAGGTTAGGTCTTATATCATTTCCCACCATACTTCTTCATATTTGGTATGTTTGATTGGTGGGGTTCTTTGCTGGGTTTTCGGGTGCAGTGAAGAATGATGCCATGACTTGTCGATACTCTTCGCGAGACCATTTCGTTCGTTTTCTTTTTATTAGTCGATTTGGTATCGAGTCACTTGGTCCATGGTTGGCAATAATCCGGTTTTGGTGACCTAGTGTCTCTTCGTTTGTGGAAGAGTTTGTTCCAGTGACAGATTTTTCGTCCTCAGACTGGTTCCTCTCTGAGGGACGCGGCCCTTGTTGACCCGGGTGACGATCGATCCGGTATGAAATTTTATTCGTATTCACTGAAATTGGTAGAGATTTGCGTTTTAAACTTAACCGCCAAGAGGTAATTATGTTCAAGTTACCAGCTCTCGAAGAAGACCCAAGAGCACGCCCAACCAATTTGATTGGTACGAATGTGGATTTATTAACATCTCGAGTGTGGAGTAGTTCATAATAGTATAGTCTACCTATCGGATTCCAATACACTAAGTTTGAACTTAGTATAAGTCGGAGTGACCACTTCCAGGGGGAATATCAGATTTTAGTATATAGAGTTAAAAAAATGATTATTATTATTATTATTATTATTATTATTATTATTATTATTATTATTATTATTATTATTATTATTCCTTTGATTTCTGGTCTGTACACATTTCTTTCCGGGACCGCCCAGAAACCTAAGGTTAAAAATGGCATCATGACATTTTCAACTGATCAATTAAAAAAAAACACAAAAAACAAAAGAAAAACAACAATAACAACAACAGAACATATTTTACATAGATAAAACCCACCGTAAGGTGTGGGCTATACTCGTGAGAATAATTCTTTTGTATTTCTGAAAGGCATGGGCTTCCAGGAATCCCTTCAATGACTCTGCTGGAATCTTTCCCAACCAATCCGAGAGCTCCAATTACAACAGGTATTGTTGATGTTCCCATGTGCTACATTTTGAGATTTCGATTTCAAGGTCCTTGTATTTTGGTAGATTTTTGAAGATCTCCAAATATACATTGTAGTCTGTCATATCAATAAGGAGACTCTTTTTGTTTGTCGTCTCTAATAACAATGTCTGGGTGGTTAACTTTGATTTTTCTGTCTGTGTTTATTGTGTAGCCCTAGAAAATTCTTACACGTATTATTATTATTATTATTATTATTATTATTATTATTATTATTATTATTATTATTTTCTTTGATATCTGGGGTTTACACATTTCTTTCCGGGTCCCGCCCAGGGACCTAAGGTTAGAAATGGCATCATGACACTTTCCACTGAAAAAAAAAAGAAAAAAATTCCATAGATAAAGCCCTTCGTAAAGTGTGGGCTGTACTTGTAAGAACAATTTTCTGTATCTCTTTGAGGCATGGTCTTCCAGGGATCCATTCAATCAGCCTACTGGAATCTTTTCCAACCAGTCCAAGGGCTCCAACTACAACAGGGATTGTTGATGTTCCCATGTGCCACATTTTTGAGATTTCTATTTCAAGGTCCTTGTATTTTGACAGTTTTTCAAATATCTTCAAAGATACATTGCAGTCTGCAGGGACTGCCATATCAAGAAGGAGGCACATATTTTGTTTGTGTTCTTTAATAACAATGTCTGGGCGATTGGATTTGATTGTTCTGTCAGTGTGTATTGTGTAATCCCTTAGAATTGTAACAGATCCTATCTCCGTTACCGGGTCAGGGTGGTGTTCGTACCAGTTTCCTTCCCGTAGGAGTTGCAAATTTTCCAGTGCAGATATTGGCCCACTCTGTCATGCCGGGTTTTGTATTCAGTGGGTGCCAATATCGTGCAACCTGATACAAGATGATCAATCGTTTCTGGATATTTATCACAGAATCTGCATTTTGGGATAACACAGCATTTTAGTATATGTGCTTGATAATTCCTAGTTAACAAGCATTGATCCTGTGCAGCAAGGATAAAACCTCCAGTTTCAGCTTTCAACCCTGCACTACGTAGCCACTGATGGGTGCGGTTTTTGTCTACGCCAGCTTGTTTGGTACGGTAAGAGTACTGGCCGTGGAGCCGTTTATCTTGCCATTGTTTCTGTATCTGGTCGGTCGCATTTGTCTTTGCATTCTTTTTTAAGTATTTTGCAGCTTCAGCCGGTGTACAGTGATGTATTTGAATTTCTGCGCTCATTTGAAACTCCATTTTGAAGTTGTCACCTTCCTTTACTACAGAGTAAAGACACTTACTACTTTCATGTTCCTTGACACATACCATCATCCAGTCTTCTGTATTTTCCAAGTATCTTTGGAGGCCAATTGTTGTAGTTTTGTAAGATAGTTCTAGTTGAACTAGTCCTCTGCCTCCTTCGGATCTGGGCACATACAGGCGATCAATAAAAGCTTTGGGATGATGCATGCGGTAGCAAGTGAGGAGCTTTCTCGTTTTGGCGTCCATTCGCTTAATTTCAGCTATGGTCCAGTTAAGTACATTAAAGCTGTATTGCACCACAGGAACAGCTAAGGTGTTTATGGCTGATATTCGTTTTTTTGAGTTTAGTTCGGTATTTAGTACCAGGCGTAGTACTCCTTTCTTACCTTTTCTTTCATTTGGGGGTGCTGTATGCCATCTCCCTCACTAATTCCTAAGTACTTATAAGCTTCATCATGCTCCAATTCTCTAATCTTCGTGACAAAATCTAAATCTATTAAGGGTGCTTCTAAAATTCTACCTTTCTTGAATGTTACTTTAGCACATTTATCTAATCCGAAATTCATTCCTATGTCGTCACTGAAGTATTTTACAATATTAAGTAGGCCCTTCAACTCTTATCATTATTATTATTATTATTATTATTATTATTATTATTATTATGATTTCTGCTATGGTCACACTACCTACCAATCCCGCGGGAAGACCTAAGGCAGATAGTAGTGTGTTATGTCTACATTTCATGATTTGCTTTTACTAACTCCTATTACATCGTTAGCATTACATGGACAAATGTCTTAGTGTGTGGGTTATATTAACATACATTTATTTATATTTCTCTTCCGCTGGGATTTCCATGGAATTATTCAACGTGTTGCGTTCCTTTTTTATCGTTCTAAGAGAACATATGACTCGTACTAATTTTGTTTTCAATTTCCACATTTTTTCTATTTCGACTTCCTATTTCTTCTTCTTCTTCTTCTTCTTCTTCTTCTTCTTCTTCTTCTTCTTCTTCTTCTTCTTCTTCTTCTTCTTCTTCTTCTTCATAATAATAATAATAATAATAATAATAATAATAATAATAATAATAATATGAAATTCATTGATTTGACCTCCTTACACGTATAGAGACTTTGAGTGCACTGGTTAAATAAATAGAAATATAGATTATAGATATATCAATTATAGAATACCAATTTAAAATAGCAAATATCAAAACTAGCCTTATCAAATACAGAAATGACATATATCAGCTAAAGAAATAAAAATCGAAAAAATAAATAAAACTATAAAAATGATTAAGCATCAAACCAAAAATATGTTTGTCTTCAATGTTACGTTGACGTTACGTTCAGATGGATCAGGTAAAACAAAGGGAAAAGAGTGAAGGGTAAAATGTCAAATAGTCAATAGGATTCGATATAAAGCCAATCAGGCGAAGCGTGATTGTGTGCCTCAGTTGTCCATGGAAAAACACGGTTGCGTCAAGAAAAATTCCGATGTTCTCGGCAATATTGTCATGTGATAAAACAAAATAGGAAACTATGTTTTCAGCCATTGCTTTAGCTTCTCCAAGCAAACAAACTTCATAATGCCGATTTGTACACTAGTCAGTAAGCTGCAATATATACATCCATACACAGACAGACACACACAGACACACACACACACACACACACACACACACACACACACACACACACACACACACACACACAAGAGTTCTTGGGCGTGCATGTGTGTATATATGTGTGTGTGAGTGTTGTGCACAGATATATATATGTATCTATGTATATATATATATATATATATGTATGTATTATATATATATATATATATATATATATATATATATATATATATATATATATATATATATATGTCTGTGTGTGTAGTTAAATCTAGAGAGCCAGACAAACCTACCAAAGTTTCACCTAAACGGATCGTTATGGAAGGCCACACACACACACACACACACACACACACACACATATATATATATATATATATATATATATATATACGCACGCAAACACACACATACACACATACACACACGTGTGTGCTTATATATATATATATATATATATATATATATATATATATATATATATATATATATCGGTGCGATGGATAAACTGTCGCCTAATTCATACAAATACCATTGATATATACAGTGAAATTAAAATTACAGAACGTTACAGAAAAATATCTTGAAGTACTAATGAGTAAATCTATTGAATAAAATCGCCTTTGGTTCAACCACAGCCCACAGACGACTTCGGAATCTCCTGCATCTTTCCTGGGCGATTTCCTTGCTTAAGGTGCTGAATGCTGCCATATTATTGCTTTCTGTTCTTCATTGGTGTTATGAGGAGTTTTGTTGGTCTCTCGTTCAACTACGCCCTGCACATAAGGCAGTTCCAGACTGGAGTGTTAGGTCGCCAGATACAAGGGGTGATGTGGTTGTAGATATTGTTTGACAACCATGACTGTGTTCTCTTTTTTGTGTAGTATTGTGCAGGATCCCGTTGAATTGTGGCATATCTTCACCATCACTAGTGATCACACCAAACACCATGATGTTGACTGGATATATCATCCAACTCTTTCCGAATCCTCTGCACTCTGCTCTGACTGACCCCCCCCCAAAAAAAAAACAAAAAAAAAAAAGAAACCCCCCCAAAACTATGAAATGCTCGTATTGGTGCTTCCAGCGAGAATGCAATCAGTAGAACATGCCGTTTCCAAATTTCTGGCGAAGTGAAATGCGCCGTGTTGATCTTTTTCCCACGTCCAGTGCCAAACTGTCCCGACTCTATATGGTGCAGTCAACAAAATAAAAAGCATACAACTCACATTGGTGATATTAAAAATATATAAAAATATAAAATGATGACAATTTACCCATGGCACTATATATATATATATATATATATATATATATATATATATATATATATATATATATATATATATATATATATATATATATATATATATATGTACATACATACACATATGTATGTGTGTGTATATATATATATATATATATATATATATATATATATATATATATATGTATATATATATATATATAGAGAGAGAGAGAGATACAGAGGGAGAGAGAGTTACTAGGAGAATGAGAAAGGAGAATAGATAGATAGATAGATAGATAGATAGATAGATAGATAGATACTGAGGGTGTGAGAGAGAAGCGTGAAAGAGTGATATCGCATGCTGACAAACTTGTTTTAATTTTACAGCTGAATGGAACGATTAATTTAAAAATACTTTTATTATTAAGTTAAACTTTTAGTCAATATCCTCATATCATATATATATATATATATATATATATATATATATATATATATATATATATATATATATATATATACGTTTGGCTTTGTGTGTTTGTGATTGTGTTTGAGAGGGAGAGAAAGAGGGAGAAGGAGACAGAGAAAAAAAAGAAACATTGGCGGATTAAATTCAGTGACGTCCAGATAGACTGAGAGAGAACGATAGGGGAAGAGATTAAAGGGATATCGGAGACTTTTGAAATGTCCGAATACAAAGATTGGTATGGATTATGCATATCCTCAAGGAGACTTCGGTGATATTCCTAAGATATTTCTAAGAGCCCTCCATTAGCAATTGAAATCATGAAATTACAAGCTCCCATGATCAATAACCTTCTGTTACATTCATAATACACACAACCTGCTTCTTCCAATGTAATCTATCTATCTATCTATCTATCTCAGTTTCTTTCTTTCTTTCTTTCTCAGTCTTTATCTATCTATCTATCTATCTATCTCAGTTTCTTTCTTTCTTTCTCAGTCTTTATCTATCTATCTATCTATCTATCTATCTATCTCAGTTTCTTTCTTTCTTTCTCAGTCTTTATCTATCTATCTCAGTTTCTTTCTTTCTTTCTCAGTCTTTATCTATCTATCTATCTATCTATCTCAGTTTCTTTCTTTCTCAGTCTTTATCTATCTATCTATCTATCTATCTATCTATCTATCTATCTATCTATCTATCGATCTATCTATCTATCTATGTCAATCCGTTTTTATGTATTTATTTATTTATTCCAGTTAGTTTATGTATCTCCATCTCAATATATATTAATTTGCATAATACATCGATATGACGTTATTACTCAGGTGACCATAAGAGAAAGGTTTCCATTTCAAACATTTATTTAGTCCCTTTAGTGCCCAATAAGCTATCGGAAATTTTCTTTTGCAAAATAAAATTTCTTCCATTACAGACATTATCATTTTCGGAATAACAATTAGTCTATGAGACCTAAGATATCTGGCTCATTTTCAAGATACCATTATGATATATAATAAATTAACAGATATACACAAACACGCGCGCCGACACACACACACACGCACGCACGCACGCACGCACACACACACACACACACACACACACACACACAGATACACGAATACCTGAAAAAGTCGGTAAACAGTAATTTCGCAGGATGACTCCGCTATCTTATTCTTTTGTGTTTGTGTAAAGCTACTTATTCCTCTTATGTCAACAATATAGTTAAGTTCCCAGATTAATTCTGTGCACAAAACAAATTGATATAAGAAGGACAATTGGAAAAAAATTCTTAGTTTTTGACGGCCCCTTTTAGTCTTCCGACATTTTGAAGGCAAAAATGAAATCGAAATATTTTCGTTGTTATAATTACATTTAAAAATCCAGATTTCCAAAAAAGGGAGACTTTACGACTTTTTTACAATCGTCATTATTAAACCAATTTTTCTTGTCCACAGAATAAATCTCGAAATTTAACTAAAGTGTCGACATGGAAAGAAAAAAACATCTTGTAGTACAAAGGAAATTTACATTAACCTGAAAGAGGCTTAAACAGGAGCGTCTGTCTTTTTTAAATTTAGTCTTTTTCAGGTTAATTATAACAACAAAAACATTGTGATACTAAGCTTTTTCCATTCGTCATTCCTATACCATATATATATATATATATATATATATATATATATGTACGAGGGTCATTCAATAAATAAGGTGAATACAGATAGAAGCTTACTTTTTTTAATTTTTCGACGTAGTCTCCCAGCACTGTCACACACTTTTCCCATCTGTGCACAAGCTTCCGTATTCCCTCAGCGTAAAAAACTTTGGACTGATGTCTCAGCCAGTCTCTCACAACACTTTTGACTTCATCGTCACTTTTAAAGTTCGTGCCTCTCGTGAACGCTATCAAGGGGCCAAACAGGTGAAAGTCTGGAGGGGCAAGGTCTGGGCTGTAAGGGGGATGAGGGAGCAGTTCCCAGCCCAGCTCGCTGATGGTCTGCACCGTTTGGGCTGCTGTGTGAGGCCTTGCGTTGTTATGATGCAACATGACTCCTTTTGATTGATGACCCCTGCGTTTGTCCCAACAGATAAGCTCAAAGTCCTTGCAATGTCATCCACTGTCACCCTTCTGTCAGACTGAATGAGGTCATTGACTGATTCGATCACCTCAGGAGACCTCACTTCTGTAAGCCTCCCAGGCCTGTCTTCATCCTCAACACTGCTCCGTCCTTCTTTAAACAATTTAGCCCACTTGTAGACATATTTTTGGCTGAAACATGTAGCACCATACACAGTTGACATTCTCCTATGTATTTAAACTGGTTTGCACCCTTCAGCAACCCAAAACCTGATAACTGACCGCTGTTCAATCCTGGAGCATGCTTCTTGGTCGGCCGTCTTTGTTAATCGCCAAAACTCTCAAAGTTTTTTTTTAATCTGCAAAAGAAATTAAATACATGTGAAAAAGAAGTAAAACAAAAACAAAAAAATAAAAAAAGATTAAGCTTCTATCTGTATTAGAAGTCCTTATACCGAAAAATTTACCTTATATATTGAATGACACTCGTATATATTGCGTGTAATAGAAAGGGAGGAAGAGGATGTAAAGAAGCAAGGAAGAAGAAGTGGAAAGAGATGAAAAGTAAGGGTATAATAAAAGTACCTGTGGCGGAGGGTAATTGAAATTTACTTTTTTTTTTATCCAGCCTTATATGTGCTTAATAGGAATATCTTAATATGTATTGAAACAGAAATCCGAAGATTTAGGTCCTTGCATAAGGTAAACATATACTTAGTCTGAAGTCCTAAATGATGAAACACACCATTATTTCAACTCATACAATGAAAGAGAAACCCGGCTTTATTGTCGATGGATAGCATCTTACCAATTTATGATAGACGGAGGACAC
>OZ038484.1:31996695-32041695 GCA_964036315.1 Acanthosepion esculentum | reverse complement strand
GTGGGGTGCGCCGCTTTGGTGTAGCCTAGTCATTATGAAATAGTGGGATATAATTTTTCAAGTTAAATGAAATCACACGTCAGTCGCTTGTTTTTTAACATTTCACCCGAAGCATGGCGATAAAGCCGTAAGACGGAAGGGGTAACTAAATGTGTTAGAATATGAGAAAAAGGAAAACGTTATTAAGGAGAGAGAAAAAATAAAAGAAGAGGATTTAAGAAGTCAGAAGATAACAATTGATATTTGAAGGCCAAATTTAACAGGAAAGCAAAGATGGCGGAAAAACATTCGCCAAGCGAGAAGTTCGAGAGAAAAATTGTTAGCCCAGAACCTACTTCTGGCAATTTAAACTATAAAATAATTATCTAGCTGTCAATATAGTACTGCGCATAAATTCAAAGTTCTTTAATTGAATAAAACTTAAATTTAAAAAAAATCTTATGTCATCGCTTTAATTCTAAAGAGTAGAACGTCTTTCTCTTTAATTCAAAGAATCTCACATCAGTCACTTTAAAAGAGACCCAGTTCTATCTCTTTAATTTAAAAGAACCGAACGTCTATGGCTTTAATTCGAAACAGTGTCACGCTTTCTTTTTAAATCTAGAGAAGCACTTTCAATAAGAAGCTACAGATTACTGAGTTTAGTGAAAAAAAAAACATGTCAAACACCATATTCTACGGAAGCTATGCTCCCTGCGCAAAACACCTAACCAATTTGGAAATATCAAATGAAAATTCTTGAAGGAAATTAAAAGTATTACTCCAATGACCACACAGCTAACCAGACAGCGAAACTAGGATAGAGAACAATTTTAATGGTCTGGATATATAAAAACAATTTGCTTGACTCGTTTCTCTCTGACATTAACTTCATTCTGTTGATATTGGAACTAAACTCGATATATCTCCGATGTGTGTCTTTCTTTTATAAAACAAATATTTATTGTTAGTATGGTCTACTTCCGTGTCAATGTAATTAACAGAATATTTTCTTCACCCAACATAAACATTGTATATTGTATAGTTAAAATTCCAGATCGAAATGTCCGTAATAACTGGGCGAGGCAATTGAATTATCCGCTTCCTCTCGTAGTTAGTGTAAACAAAGTAATTATCTGTCATAATGTGAAAGTTGATGTTCCAACAGATCCTAAAATGAGGCAAGCTGAATTAGAAAATAAAATAGAATGTTTCAATTTTTACAGATTAAGTAAAAAAAAATGTTTGTGAGAATTAAGAAAACATATAGCAATCTTTGTGTCATATTGGAAAGCGATGACAGCATTTTGGAAATATAAAATTATCGCCTTAATGACTAGCAAAATTTATATTATTAAGGACTAAATCTGTCATACGTTAATTCATAATTGAACATCGTAAAATCTGTCTATATCTCACAGATGAAGTATTATGATTACTTGCAATATTTACATTAGAGTAATGTAAATTCTTCAGAGTTGTGAGTTCAATACCAGGCCACAGCAGTAGTGAACCCCCACAAAAAAATGAGAGTTCAGTTAAAGGTAAATAACTGAGACATCCGGAAGAGGCATGGCACGTGGAACTAGAACAATCTACCCTAGGGGACGAAATAAAGAGCTCGGTTCGAAAATCCGATAACCTGAAGAAGGCCCGGAGCGTACAACGGCCGAAACGTTGCTGTGAATACGACAATGAAGATGAGGGTAACAGTCCGAATAATGTAAATAATGCAAGTGAACATTGTGAATTCATATTAGTAACGGCTGTGTATTGGATTTTGTGTGCTTTCTTTGAACGTGCTTCTTTCGTTGGCGTGAACGACTCTTTGTCTTTTCCCACTCGGTTTCGGCGCTTATATATATATATATATATATATATATATATATATATATATATATATATATATATATATATATATATATATATATATATATATATATATATATATATATATTTAGTTTACGAAAAACTAGGTAATCCGTATGAGTGACTGCAAGTGTAAAAGAACGTATGTATGTATGAGTATATACATATATATATATGTGTGTGTGTGATATACGGATATATATATATATATATATATATATATATATATATATATATATATATATATATATATATATATGCATGCATGCATGTGTGCGGATGTGTGTATATAGGTGTGTGTATATGTATGGGTGTGTGCAATTTAAAAAAAAGGACTTACAGGTCTGTTATTGATATTTTACCCCATTTTCTCCCTTAATATTCTACATTTGGAATCGTGAGTTTAAATTTCTTTACAATACGGTGGATTTTTCTTTTTAATTGGTAATTGAATTTAAATATATTAACCTTTAATAATCATTATTGATGATAAAATATTCAGATTTTTGATCATTGAATACTAAAGTCATCACCTAATATTTTTAGACAAATTTTCTAGGGAATTCTAAGTACATACCTATATATATATGTGTGTAAGTATGCGGACACATTTAAAAAGATTTATGTAGGTATTAATACATGAAATTACCTGTATATATCGGTACATGTGTACTTGTATGAGTGACTGCACATGTAAAAGAACGTATGTATATGTGAAATGGATGTGTTTACAATATATGATAGAGCAAGTTCTCTAGGATTACCTTCAAATATCACTCCATATTAAGTTAAAAACTAAATTTTAAGTAAGAGAAATTACCAATCTAAAAATAGCCACCAATTAAATTCATGAATAAAATTCAAACTGATAGAGATATCACCTTAATAATCAATTACAACTAGAAGTAAACTTAGATTTGAAAATAAAATTTTAGTGTTTTAATGTAAATTCTATGAATATTTTTCTAATCGACTATTTCATATTAAATCCCCAAAATTTTTGTAATAAAGTTTTTAAAAAAAACTTTAACAAACATATAATTAAATTCCTTATAGACTGTTTAAACATTCAAACTTATATCAAACATTATAATATTTATGAACACTCAAAGTAAAGCAAAACAACAGCGTCTATTTCATTCCAAAGAAAGTTAATGACACTTTCTCTCATGACTTCTTTCTCTCTTTTTCTCTTTATGCCTTTTTCTCCTCTCCCCCTTCCATATCAATATATAACTTCCGTTAACAGATTGAATGTGTCAATGTCTGGATTTCCTCAAACAATTTAAATTTGAAAGAATAGAAATATTACATCTAACTCAATCAAGTCTATCTCCCCCACCTCACTTTCTAACTTCGTTAATTTACATATGCTTAGTACTGCCCGTCATAAATGTGAAAATTTCTTTTCATTTTTCGTTTCAACTTTTGGAAGTAAAATCTGATGATCCGCGGTCCTTTAAAAGGGCTGTGGTGAAATAATTTTTTACATGGAACCTTAAAGTGGTCTGTTTTTATTTAATATATATATATATATATATATATATATATATATATATATATATATATATATATATATATGGAGGTGTGTGTGTGTGTGTGTGTGTGTGTGTGTGTGTGTGTGTGTGTGTGTGTGTGTGTGTGTGTGTGTGATGTAGTTGTCCTACATGTGAACTTCTATTCGCAGGTGGTTCGGCATCTTGCTTACATTTTAGAAGCAGCTATTGATAACTTGTAAAGTGCAAATATACAGTTGGTATGATGAAGTTCGCTTCCAAGCCAATCTTCTGGTGCTCTTTACTTCTCTGATTCTCCTGCATGTAAAATCTATTTTGGTATCTCTTAGGATGAGTGCAGTAAACATTGGATTTACTACAGATTAAATTCTCTTCAAACAACGTTCGATAATAAAACCAAGTCAGACGATCTGCTCTACATACAGTAATATGAGAAACACACAGAATGATGAAAACAGATCGGACTAAATCTCTTTCTAGATTATTGGAATGTTGAAGGGTTTTGCCGTTTTTGGACTTGAGATGTTGATTGCTGCTTAGAAATATAACAGAATCATAATGCCTCAATGTGAAGCTGTAAAAAATACGGCAAACGCATAGCTTCAATTTGTAACAAATTATAACACTGTAAAGGATGCCATGATTAAATGCATCAGAATCGCCCAAAAGAAAATATTACAAGAAATGATTTAATTGTATTTTGAAAGCGAATTGTATTGAATTTGAAGCGAATGCCATGGACGGAAGTCTAAAAAGAAAATAGAACAAGAACGAATGGTTTAAAATTAAAAGGTACATATTGTGAGATTTTCAGACATATGTTCCCAAAATAAGATAGGATCTAATTCGTATGAGCAAATAAAGGAGATTATATCAAATACGTGGTTTTGCAGTCTTTGAGAATAGAAAAAAGTGAAGAAAAAATAAGAAAAATAGTGAAAGCTAAAGATAAGGACAATTATACGAAGAACATTCCCGCTCATCTGCTTAGAGAAAACAAGGCGAAGAGAATTTGGTAAAACTACTGGACTCAGCTAAATTGATAAAGAAACGTTTACAATTTGCCGTCTTCTCGATCGCCAAAGAAAAGCATCAAATATCACTTGACCTGAAGGTCATCTCGTTGTTGTTGTTGGTTCTTTTTTGTGCCATCCCTTTCAGGGCGGACATGAGGATACAGAGGTACAATCAAGAAGCTACGAAATACCAGGACATTCTGCGGGAGCTCAAAAATGTATGGTATATTATGGTATGGACAATAAGAACAGTACCAGCAAAGCTGGTATTTAGCGGGGAGTAGTTAGAAATCCTAAGAAGACACAGTACATAACTTAGCATTCTTGGGATTGGTGATGATACCGATACGGGTTCTGAAGATCTGAGGAGATTAACTATCAATCATTCCTCGGTCATGACACCAGACAACTGCAATAGGCATATGATCCTGAATCATCATCATCATCATCATCATCATCATCAACAACAACAACAACAACCTCAACAACTCTTCTTCTTCTTCAGTCTTATTATTATTATTATTATTATTATTATTCTTCCTCCTCCTCCTCCTCCCCGGAAAGAAATGAGTACACATACATCGGCTCAATTGCATCATCCACCGCAAGGAAATTTGGCTCCCTGTGCCGAGACAGGGAATTTTTCTCCCCGGAATCGATCCTCCAAATCTATAAATCGTCCATTCACCCTTGCATGGAGTATTGCTGCCATATATGGTCTGGAGCCCCTGCTGTTTGCCTCAGGGTTCTTGATAAGATCCAGAGACGGATATGCAATGTAATTAGCCCTGATCTGGCATCTCGTCTGCAGTCGCTCTCTCACAGACCTCGCTCTGTCTTTTTTACAAATACTTTCACGGTAATTGCTCCGAGGAGCTGCATTCGCTAGTTCCTAGTCCTCATGAATTTAAACGTCCTACGAGGCTGGCATCCCGTTCCCACCCCTTCACCGTTGAAACTGTTAGATATAGACGTCTCTTCTACTCCAATAGCTTCATGTCTCGCACATCTCGCCTGTGGAACTCCCTTCCTTATTCCTGTTTCCCTGACAAATACAATCTCCAACTATTTAAGCGTAACGTCAATCGACATCTCCACTTGCCTTGATCTATCCACTTCCCTTCTCCACATCCTTTCACCTTTCATTCCCATCTGCTCTCGCCCCAAATCTTCTGTAACCCCCTTGCCTTGATCGATCCACTATCTTTCTCCACATCCTTTCCTTTACCACTCCTATCTGCTCTTCTTCCAAACCTTCTGTAACCCCTTGCGTGTTAGTGGCTTCCAGCCTTGCTTGGGGTGATAAGCTTAAAAAGAAAGAAAAGAAACCATCAGAAATCAAAGGAAATAAAATACTAATAATAAATATATTGCGGTTTTGAAAGTATTAAACAACGACCGTGTCCTTTAATATGAGAGAATTTGGATTATCTCTCCCAATGTGTCTCACGTAGACGTTGGATGGTCTGAAAATGGAAAATTTCCTATTTATTTCCTTTCTAAAATCGGCGAGAATATTGAGTAGTGTTACCTTATTGAGGATACTTGCTTTCACTTGATCTCGATAACCGAGGATACGGGATGATACACAGTTGGAAACATCAAAGTCTACTTAATAAGATATTCGAACGGATAAACTTTTAATAAGTGGCTTGATCTGTCATCAGAAGGCTAAAATCTTCTGCTTCGAAGGGTAAACTGTATTCAAATACTAAGATAATATGAATCAATTGAGGACACGGTGAAGCAAGACGTCAGTTAATGAGCAAAGACTATTTGCTCCTCGGTTTCCAGTGAAAGTCGCTCGACTCATCGACTGCAAAAGCTTAGTATGAAGAAGTAAAGAAAATTAAGTAAAATTACAGGAAATAATACATGATCGCAAAAGGCGTAGGAAGCTAAATAAATCAGCAATAATCTATTTAATTAGATAAATTCGATTTGCTTAAGATGTAGAAATTGGTAGCACTAAAAGCTCTCATCCAAATAGATACGCTTCGTTGCTTTTATTTCTCATCTATTTGTTGATCTAATTTTTCCATTTCATCACTTTGGTCCATTTTTATCCTCAGAAGCGAACTATTTGATTTCCTTTGTGTCGCCTCCTTATTTATCATTTGTAATATTTGTCCAAGCGATAATATAATAAACTGACATTTCTACGTAGCATATTTTTAGATTTAGAGATAGCTTTATACAACATTCGGTATACCGGCTCAGAATGTACCTGGAGTTGTTATATCCTTGCCTGTTTTATGCTCGAGGTAAAAGTTAGGCCAGGTCAGTTTATAACACCGGGTATAAAACGGTAGGACTATACCAAAAATAGATGATAATTCATATGGCTTTGAACATAAAACCATACATTTTATATCCGAATTATATTACGTAGGAGAAGATGAGAAAAAAAAAAGTAATAATTCGTATTTGATCCAAATTTATCGGAGAGTCGTTTTGCAGGTTTATTCTGGTACCTTATATTCACTAAGGCCTAAATAGGAAAGGTATTATTTTCTCCCTCAGCTGTAGGTTAATTATTAGGACTTTTAGAATTTAATCCTTATTAACTAAAAAAAACAAAAAAAAACACTTAAAATCTAAAAAATATATTCTGGTTTTAAATAACATAGGTTGATAGACCATAAAATGTCAATTGATCCATCTACGCGTGTTTTAACTTAAAAGGAAAGGAAAATTATTTTGCATTGGTTGCGTACCATTCATACAAGATTTCTATTTTTACGGTTAAAATAGTATTTATTTTTCATTACCTCCAGAAATTGAAATGTACTCCTATTGATAGATTGCTTATCTTGGAAAATTGTTAAGTGTCCCTGTAGTAAGTTTGTTCCTCTCATAGGACTTCTCATTTTCTGCCAGATTAAATTAAGCACAATAAAACACGTCAATCAGCTTGGTGATTAGCAAGCTAATATCTCTCACCTTTATAAGAGTAGAGAGGCCGACTCTCCCAGACCATCATTATCTTAGCGCTTTCATTCACCACTGATTTGTGACCCTTTTCCGGATTAGGTTATATTATGTAAATAGCTAATTATTATCATACCATTGCTGTTTACGGTTGGTTGGAACTACATTAATGTGTCATATTTATTAGGCTTGTGCTAGGTTGAAGCAAGAGTAGTAATCGGCAAGCGACCACTTCTTCGGAAAATGCAACATTATTTTGAAACCAATCACTTCTGTTTACTTGTTGAATATTTAAAAGGACAAGATTCTGAAGTGTTCAATTAAATGCACTTATCGCAAACACGCAACTCAAGAATGTATTTCCTGTTTCAATAAACCATGAGCATTCATTAAAGCCTTTTATAATTTATATTTTAGTTGAAGAAAGTATCGTCACATCTATCTGTTTCTACTGAGTGGAATATTATTGCTTTAAAAAAAAATTAAAAACTCACGCACAAATAAATCTAACATAAATATAAAAAGCTTCCTTTGCGAATGATAAAACCTCTTTTGGAAAGTTAGGTTTTAATTATGATAGCCAGGTTATTGCAGGAACGAAATATTAATTACAGTAGAAGCCTAATAAAAATAAACAATAAACAATGCATGATATGATGTGGAAAATATTATTCAACTTAATAGAATTTACTGCATTAACAGTTCAATTGATATTTCCTCCTTTTCGAAATCACTTAAATCTCAATTTTGACCTCGCTCCTTTGTCATGTTAAACCGATTCCACAATGTAGATTCTAAATACGAGACACAATGAGTGGTTACTTGGAAGATCAGTGGTCGTTAATGTTAGATTTCTGCTAATAGCGTGTGTCCAATCGTCGAACGACGGGGGTTGTAGGATAATTAACCTCTGAATTTCTTGTTAAATATATTTGATTTAATTAATATAATAAAATGAACCTGAACTTTATATTCTAAGTTTTTTCAAGCTAGTAATTGTAATTAATATTGTTTATTTAAAAAAACAGGACATTTACTTAAATAAAATCTAAGTCTAGTAAAATAACTTAAATAAAAAATATATTAAATAATATATTAATCCTTTCATATATATATATATATATATATATATATATATATATATATATATATATATATATATATATATATATATAGGGGAGGCTGGGGGAAGATGAACAGTGAGTTAAGATGAACCAACGCTTGTATACGAGTTAACAGAGGCCCCATAAACCTCTGACGTCACACACATTAAGCAACACGTCACCACAGGTCTCTGAGCGATTGGCGCCGATTTATTGCCAGTTTGAGAGTTGGAAAGTGGGAATATCATCAGATACTCTGGTAAGTATAATTGTTTTTCTTTTCATTGTTAATTACTGGAGGTTGAGTTGTTATTTGACTGTTCTTCTGGGCACGTTGTTAATGGTTACAGAGTGGATTGCCTTGCTGCCAGATGATTTTTTCAAGATGGCTGCCGTGGGGTAAGATGAACCCTTGAGCTGGGGGTACGATGAACCGATGGTTCATTGTACCCCAACATGTGTGCCACATTATTCTCTCTCCTTCCCCCACCCCTCTTGTGGGGATGCCAGGGACTCATTCAATATAAATATTATCCCCCCTTTGGATATTCTGTGCTATAAATTTCCTCTTTTCTGCTGCTCTCTTCGTTTTGATTTGCTCTTTTGCCTGTTTGTCATTTCTTCCTAGGCCTACATCACTTATTTACATTAGTGGAAACATCAGTTTGTTTTGTTGAAAAAACCTAAGTATCAAGGCAGGATTTGCAGCCACTGGCATCTATCCCTACAATAAGGATATATTCATGGATGCTGATTTTGCTTCAGCTGCAGTTACTGACCGTCAAAATCCTGAAGCAAATGCAGATGCTGCAGATCTGGATCCAATTCCTGGTCCAAGCTCAGGTGCTGTGGGTTCACCGCCGATCCCAAGACCTAGTTCTTGTGGCATGGGCCAACAGCCTGTTTCCAGTTCTTGTGAATACGTCTCGCTATCAGCAATCTATCCTTTCCCAAGAGCTGAACCAAGAAAAACAAAAGGGGGAAGAAAGAAAACCAAAATACTGACTGACACATCAGTCCGAGATGAATTGACAGCAGAGAAAGCAAAGGTTAAACCCACCAAAGACATAAAAAAGAAACTGTTTAGCCAGAAATCCCAAAGGACAACAGCCAATGTCACCTCAGATGACAACAGCGATGATGAAGACTGTGAGCCCATGGCCATGGACGATTCTGATGACGACGATGTATCGGATGACGAACTAATAGAAACTGATTTCGTGGTAGTCAGCGTCAATGGCAAGAAAACTACACGTCGATACATCGCCAGAGTCGATGTAATTGATGGTGATGAACTCAAGGGTGTCTTCTTGAAGAGAATCCAAGGCTGAAAACCCATGGACGGCAGACAGGCCTTCATTATCGACCCCAATGATGAAGGATCATTCGATAGACAATATATTGTAAAATAACTATCCGCGTCAAACAACTTGTTGGGCAGTGAACGCAAATCCAACCAATGGGTCTTCCCCCGTGACCTGGAAAAATTCAATCTTTCATAGACTGGAATGTGACTGTATTGCCAGGGTGGTTGTTGTTGTTTGTTTTTTTACAAGTGTACAGCTGGATTCCACAATTGGACAGTAAAGTTGCAGTTTTATGCTTTTTTCTGAAATTTAAATCATTTTGTCCTTTCTTTTCTGTTATTTTGTATAAATATCTTTTTTCTCCCGTCAACCTCAAAGGGGGGTTCAACTTACCCAATATGTGGGGTAAATTGAACCTTTCTAACACCATTTTTCAAGTGCTTTAAAAATGTGGAAGACATTATGAAAACATCCAAATTGTGGATGGTCAAAGGTAAATGGCAAGTGCTCAATTTAACACCAGCATAGACTGGAGGACATTACCACGGGAGACACCAGGTCAAAAAATCTAAAAAGTGGTTCATCTTACACCATCCTCCCCTAATATTGAATTTGAATCTGCATATAATATAGTTTCCCCCATGAGACAGGGATTTTAAAAAAATAGAGCCCATAATAAATAGTTAATTTACGATTTGTACCTGATGAATAGGAAAACCATGGGACTCTGAGTTGCACTACAAACGTAGGTATATGTGTATTTATTAATATATATATATATATATATATATATATATATATATATATATATATATATATATATATATATAATAATTATTATTATATATATAATCATCATAATATATATCTAATCATTATTATATATATATGTTATATACAATAATTGTTATTATATATATATTATATATAATATATAATCATTATATTATTATATATATTATATATATATATTATATAAAATCATTAATATTATAATATATATATTATATATAATCATTATAATTATATATATATTATTATTATATAGATAATATAATTATTATATATATATAATCATTATTGTTATATTTTCTCTACTCTGTATTGAGCACATTTTTAAGAATAGTATTTGTTGGTTAATGGAATTTATTCCGTATACTCCAATCCTATACTTGTATATATATATATATATATATATATATATATATATATATATATATATATATATATATATATATATATATATATCCTATACTTGTATATATATATATATATATATATATATATATATATATATATATATATATATATATATATATATATATATGTTTCTGTGTGTCTAATTATAATTTTATAAATTGTGCGATAACAACATGATAGGAAGGAGTAGCAAGTGAAAGTTACCAAGATAAATCTGACAGAAGAGGTTATGATTTTAGAATACTTGCAAGCATCCACGTGAGAATCTGTTCGACAAAATGGCGGTTCATGGGCAGAAGCTTTCGAGGTGGAATGCTCTTCTTAGTAAAAGGACGCGTGGGAAATATGGACGTATCAAGCTGGCTGTTGATGGCTAAGGTCTGAGCTGGTCTCACTAATTAATGCAGACTGTATAAACATCTCTCATGAAAGTGGCGATAGCCACAACAGACTTGTCGGAAGATGTAAATCAGGATAGACTCATGCGTCTGAAAATGTGTCTGTAAGTAGCAAAATACGTCATCCGCATCTACAAATGTTATCTGAAAGTCTATCAACTTAAAAGTTTTAAGTTGCTAATAGTATTCATACGGCTTTCAACTGGCTCTACGATCAACGCCGTGTGAGTTTGTAAGGTCAGGAATATATTTTAGCTTATTTCGTCTATATGCTGATCGTTCGTTTAAATTTATGAGAGAGGATATACATTTATAAATTCAAATGAAAACTCTATGACTAAACTGAAAGGATTTGACAAAAAGGAAAAATGGATCTTCAAAAAATGATATGGAATGAAGTTGAGAAATATGCAATGCTAGAAATTTGCACATTAAAAAGGAAACAACAGAACAATCGAAATAATCTAGACTTACAGTTAAGCAGCTATTATTTGGAGAACTAAGACAACTTACTGTATTCTCTCGCGATAATTATAAATTCCTTATGATTATTCAAACAATAATAATACGATGGCAAAAGATGACTAATATACTGATTTGAAATAAGCAAGTATAAATTTATGCATATGTCTATATATCATTACTGATTTAAATATTTTTGCTTAAAATTTGCCCTATATTTCTTCAAATTGGAATAGAGTTACATCAGGAATTATGTTCAGGCTATTTTCATTTTCAATAGATGTTCTCTTATTTTAAGACATTTTTTTAATGTTTATACGTTATTTTTATAGAGACAAATATTTAAGTAAATGCTCTGCTTATAATAAACAGTATTAATGACATTTACTGGCCTGAATATCCGAGAAATTTTCATAGAAAATATGCGTCATACGACAGGAATCGAACCTGTATCCTATACGGAACCGTCATATAGCCTGGCGTGCATTAACCGATTGGGCCACAGAGGAGCGTTCGGTTAGCAAGGTCGATTTTACTGTTTTTAAACTACAATTTTCCATTATTTTTTCACGTACATTCATATCTGCTCGATGCGTATCCAAATGTAAACAAATGACGTCACACATTATGAAATGGGTAATGTCGGACAATTATTGGAGGACATTTTTATGAAAAGAACGTATAAACATAAAAATGTCGTTAATACTGTTTATTATAAACAGAGCATTTACTTAAATATTGTATCTATAAAAAGAACGTATAAATATAAAAAATGTCTCAAAATTATTGTCGGACTTTGTCCATTTCATAATGTGTGATGTTCTTTTATATATCTATGTCCACCAAAAAGAAAAAATGTAAGCACAGTTAGAATGTAAAAATATATGAGGCGTCGGCTTTCTTCATATACTTAGTCAGCCATCTTAGCCACACTTGGATACTTCACAAGGAAATATATGAATAGACTGATCCATTCATTAAAATTTGTCCTGTGTTATTGTGTAGAAAAAGAAGATAATGCTATTGCAGTGACTTGTCTTGCTGAGTACTGAATACGACTTTTATGACTGACTTAAATGTTCTTTTAACTTAAGTGTTTTGACTTGTGAAACTCCACATCACAACAACATGCCTTTCAATTATTATTTAATTCAAATATATCAGTCTGTGTATTGTCGTCTGATCTTATTACAGTTGAGCTATCATAGGATCTTCCTATCGATATCAGTCGATTGGAAACTGGCTATGAAACTATTCCAGTGAACACAAACATGTAAATCTCAGACAGTCTTTCTTAATCAATCTATCTATCTATCTATCTATCTATCTATCTATCTATCTATCTATCTATCTATCTATCTATCTAAGTTTAATTTAATATATCTGCCTTTGTCTAATCTGAAGGCTGCATTTATGATTACGATTCAAGCGAATATACATTCTGTCTAGAAAATATTAAAAAAAATACAGTGTATTTAAAAAAATGTTTGTGGCATTTATTTAAAAGTAGTGTAGTAGGGAGTAGTGCTGGATTTAGATTATTTGGAGCGATTGTATGAAGAGTATGCCAATAGTTACTTTTGATAACCCAATGAAGAGGTGTCTCAACACCCAGCCCACCATTACTGAAAGTCTCCAAATAAACTTTACTCTAATAATTTTATTCCAGTGTTGTTTATTTTTTATGTGCATAATGTGAGAGGAAAATTACTGTTTAAGAATTGGGATGATTTGGTGATTTCATACCGCTTACGTGGTGATCGGAACTTACAGTTGCCAGAACGTCATCAAACTTTTGATGAAATTATGACACATGAAATATTTTCATTTTAATGACTCAGTTACAGATTTAGTGGTTGAATACCGCTTTATGGTATAGTGAGTTTCCTGTTGATTTTTATGTTCATTAGTGAGTATTGCATAGAGTGTGTTAAGCTTCTCTCTTTCTAGGACCCAGAAATTTAATGTTGAGTCAGGAACGTACTTTTTCGACGTCTGTCCCTTTTACATTTTAATCTGTTGATTTCAGGTCATTTTAACCATGACAAAAGGAAAGAGCACCCCCCAGAAATGACTAGATATGAAGATATGTGTTTCTAGTGTAAGAAGCATTCATTTTATGACACAATTCAAGTCTCCACTTCGGTCTAAAATCGGCCTTTCAAGTACGTTGGGACAAAGCGTAAAAAAAACATTTTTTTTCAGTTTTGAAATGGAATAATCCAGAGGATATCTATTCTATTACCCGCCAAAAAATTAAGCTTCTAACTGGTATAGTCATGTGATATTTGTAATTTGGGATGAATGTGGATCTTATTTCCAGTTTTATGAAAGGTCAAACCTCAGGTTATGAGTTGTCTGCGTGTCATTGAAGACGGTTTGATTTATAAAATTTGCATATACAGACCGAGTTTATTTAAGTAATATGCAATGATGCCATCTGTAATTTTATTATTAATTTCTTTGTTATATAGCTAACAAACTAGTGTAATTTTAACTGTTGTTCTTAATTGCTTTTTAAAATATAGGAGTCCAAATATGGTATTTCGTCCTAATTCATAACAGACAAGAAATGGTTAAGTCGAGTATATGTGTTAAAATAAAAACAAAATCTACTAAAATTGAACGGTTTGAGATATTTTGATGAAATAAAAACTGCTGAGTTTCTTTAATCATGTAGATAAAAAAGATACAATCAGATCACACCTACCACCTGTCTGGAATTTTTATCTGTGATAACTACTTACACATTACTGTATATATCTTTATAAACCAGATTGTATTTTTGTTGCTTTTTATATTCTAGTCATGTGTAAAGAGGAAAGTGTTTGACGTTCCTATGCTCACATCGGAAACCTACAACTTCCGTTATTTCCTTTGTGGTTATTCTTTTTTTTATATATATAAATGACTAGTTAATCACCTATTTCACCGACCTATGCGGATAACTCGTCGAGTAGTGTTTCTGAGGTTGTCACCAGTGAGGAACTGCAGCGAGAGTCAATATCTACAGCAAGTTTCGACCATCTACAAGTTACATCAACACATGGGGCTGATATGCAGTATTTATAGTGTATTTAGGGCACGATATCTCGGTGTTGAATGATTTTTAGACTGAATTCAACGCCTCGAGTGAAGTGTTTCCCCCGATGTAATCAACGGTCATATGACTAAGGTGAGCTTTCAAGTCGGCAGACATCGACTGTGGTCGGAACTGGAGTGGAATAAGATACGTCTCAACTACTTGGTAAGATGCATATAAATGATGAGGGATATATACCTATCGAAAATTGTAAATGGAGCTGCTCCGTAACCCTACGTCCACACACGGTCATAGGATTGATAATGATAATAATGATGTAGATGACGATGATTACAAAACAGTTTTATGAAGTTAAATACCGCCAATTGAAATTAGCCCTGCACTTATCATTTTAAACTTACACTAACGTGATTTTTGTCGATACTGATTATTTTTACCTTCCGCTGACAATTCGAATCTTCTTACTAATTTTCTGATTCTTGAGATCAAAATAATTATTTTCTGCAGTGTTCGTAATTTTTTTTTGTGAAATATTGATTCTTAATTTCTTTATTTTCACTTTTGAAAGCTAAATGAAAATTTTCCGTGAGCGCAACGTAATAAGATAAATTACTGACATATTTGTTTGCAGACGATGGCATATTTTGAAAGAGGCAGACAATGACATGAATTATTAAGGAACTGCTTTATGTAAATAATACAAAAAAAACCCCATTAAAACAACATTACCCCGGGCCGAACACTAATAAGTAAAGTTGTTATGATTATTTCACTGCGTGGGAGGAACATGTACGTTTCTTTAATTTCTTTCATTTTATTCTGCTATGAAAACTGAAAAAAAGTTTCTAGTAAATTTGGTTATTATTTCATTCTTGGCCACTCCTTGTTGTCTTGGAGGGGCGTGCCTGATCCAATGACTCTAAAAGCGATTCCGCCGGTAATTGTAAACTACTGGTAATCCCACCCTTAGCGGCAAGGTCTAAGACGAGGACCCAGACTTAGAGCGATTAATATAATTAATTTTATATATTTTATTGGTGGTTATGACTGCCATGAATAGACCACATTTTTATTTATTAATACTCATGATAATGATTAAGAGATAAAATTGAAAAACAATCTAACTAACCGGTTTCGATCCTCGATCAACAGAGCTAAATCGAGGTTAATAAGTACGGAATCATCAATAAAAGGGATGGACATTATATATGGAAAAAGAATACTTAAATGAAAATGAATTGTATATGGCCTCCAATATTTTTAAGTGGTAATTTGAGTGGAAGTTACTAATGATAGAAAATGAGTTCACACTGAATGTAGCGGTACAATTATAGCCCTCGGACATACAAAACACTTGGACAATTTCTACATAGTTTATGTCCATTAATTTACGTTGTATTTACTTATATACCGGGTGTAACGGCAACATTTTCCAAATCGTCTAACAGAAAAAAGTCTTCAATTGTTAGACTATGATTTGAAACGTTGTACATAATAAATGATTATAGATATCGTACTGTAATTCTCCAAGTTCCTTTTTTTTATATATAGCTTTTGTAGTCTAATTTGAACAATAATAATGTTTTTATCTCTAAGTTTAAATCATGATTCCTCTAGCTGTTGTAAACTCCTAATACAGCTTTTCTCTCTACTGTTACTAAGGTATGAATGTTGGTACCATTACGGAATGCCTAAATGTTTTCTTATCCCTATTGCTCCGTTGGGAAGATATCGTGATGCTGATGCAAAATGATTTTGGCCTGTTCCCTTTCTAGGTGTATAACTCAAAGGTCTTTTTTTTACTGATTCTTACGACAAATGTTTTCAAAATAGCTAAAACTCTTATCCAAAAACCTGGAAAAAGTAACTCAGTTTAGTATTTTTTTCTAGATGTTAAAATATTTTGTGGGATGGGCAATTATCCCATGCTATCACACGATTTGGACAATTTTCCTGTTACGCTCGGTATATTAGTCGGCTCTCACTATGCTGTATGACCATCGTAATTTTGATTCCAAGATGCACCAGACACTTACGATATCATGCATTGCCTGTGCCTGAAATTTTTAAAGTTGACAAAGATGTTGTACTGTGTTAATCAATCTCACGCTCTAAGCAGAAACAGCGCGTGAAGAAACAGTCAAAATCATTGCATGTTGTTAAGCTGATTGATATAAGAGTTTCTTTACCCTAGTTGGATAATTGAATGAAAGCTAAGCAGTCAAGTGCTTTAAAAAAATAAAAAACTTTTTATACATCAGAAATTCTGCCAAGAATGGTGAAACGATGTAAGAACTTTGACGTAAATCACAATGTTGGATATTTAATAAAAAATGTTGATGGAAAAAACTAGATGATTCTGGCGAGATTGCAAACCAATTATTTCTAAATTTTGAAACTCCCAGCATCTCTCGTTCGTGTGCATATGTCGTCTCAATAACTTAAACAAACCCAGTCCCAACGGATGAAACGCGTTACTAAAACATTTTCCAATGTGTCATACATTTTTCTTTCAAAACTATTCTTTATCCATATAAATTTATATATAATTATCCCATATATTTTTGCTATCGAAATAATTTGACTGTGCTCACGAAAAGGCAGGGTTGATTTTATAAACAGTGGCTGCTGCTGCTGCTTCTGCTGCTGCTAATGCAATGCTCTTCTACGCGAATCGAGCTCTCCTAGCTACTGACGTCTTTCACATAATAAAAACGTTAAAATTTCACTTCCGCTCTGCCGTGCAACGATAATTTAGAGGTAGAATCTCTGACTGACGGGAAATCGGTCGGGCTTAGATTCCGGCTTGAAGCAATTCAATGTCTAGCCACACTGATGTGCTGTGATACAGTGAAACATTTTGTCTGTGGATGACTATATATCTATATCTATATCTATATCCATATCTATCTATCTATCTATCTATCTATATGTATGTATGTATGTCTGTGTGTATGTATGTGTGCGTGTATGTGTGTGTGTGTATGTGTATTTGCGTGCATGCCTGTGTTCATTAACTGGTATGGGTCCTCGGATTTATCGTTAACATGGTCTTTTAAATATTTCATATTAAAAAAAATGCATTTTTTCTTTCGAAATCCAATCTGTTGTAAAATAGTTTTTGATGGAATGAAAATCTCTATCATTTATCGAAGAAAATTTTATTGACTTTAGGCTCCCTCACCAAAAATAAATAAAGAAAGAAAGAAAAAGAAAAAGAACCGTTGTCTTCATATTGGCGCAATGGTCCCTTCCCGATTAGCTCATATTCAATATTTAATCGCATTAATGGGGCCAAATGCTACGCCTAATTCCATGGATTATTGAATAGTAAAAAAATCAATACTTTTTTAAAGTTGATTTTCTTTTACTTCACTTTAAGAATGAGTTGGTTTATCACAAATGAATAGCACCGCTATTGACATTGTTTTCTAACAATTAAGAAATACTCAAAGCCCTCCAGCATTAACTAGATAAGAACAAAAGTGACGCCAACGACAAACATGTCATTCAGATTGTTGACGATGAGAAAAATAATCAGTAATTGTTCAAGTAATTTCAATGATTGCACAGCAATTAATCCATCATAGCGTTGATTAACGAGCTTTTCTTCTTAAATGTTTTAATGACAGGCACTTCGAGGCAACAAATTCAACGGTTTTTGCATAGCAACTACAGATGGATTTTCCTTTTCGCCTCTCATTGAATTTGTATTCTCTTTAAATTTTCTTTATTCATTATTCTGTTCTTTTCCTTTTTGATTGTTGAGTAAATGATATTAAAAAAATAGCATTTATTCACAAAGCTGGTTACAAGATTTCATCGCTTTATTTGAAAGGTACAGCTATTTTTTATATTAGTTTGACCCCAAAATTTTCGTTCCGAGTTTGTCTTTAAATAGCAGCGATTTCGATTTCAGTTCATTTATTTCATAAAGATAATTTTAGTTATATTTTGAAAGCTGAGTCATCGATGTTCACTACATATGCTCAGAACTGTAGTTACTGTAACTGCTCAAAGGAACTACTTTTTCTGGTTCCCAAACTGCATGAATTTAAACGTGCTACAAGGTTGGAATTTCAGTTCCAAACGTTCACTGTCGAAACGTTTAAATGTAGCCGTCTCTTTTACTCTAATTGCTTCATGTCTCGCACTTTCCTATTACTTGCTTCCCTGATAGCTATGATCTCCAAATATTCAAATGCAATGTCAATCAAAATCTCCAGATGCCTTTATCAATTCCTCGTCTATCTCTTCATCCTTTCCTCTTTCCTACCTCTTTACTCTTCTTCCCACCCCCCTGTAAACCCCTTGCATGTTAGTGACACTCCTGCCTTGCTTGGGGTGAAATGCTTAACAAAAAAAAAATGTTTACTTGCTTGAAAAAGAAATGCCAATCAAAAAATAATGAAAAGATTTTTTAAATTTTATGAAGAGGTGAAAAGGTCAAATGTGGTTTTCAGTCTGGATAATGAGATCGTCTCCTCAGGTTGATGTTATCATTACCTTGGTTAATCAGCCATGATGAGATTCGAATCCAGGTTTATAATCATAACGGGAAACTGTTAACTTGGTTTTTCCGTTTTTCCTCCTAAACTCTGTTCCATTATTCATTTACTCAACCTCACTAAGTATATCATGCGTTGTTTTCTGCCCTGTGAGTATCAGATTTTCCAAGCCTTCCTTCTTCATTATATTTCCAGAAGCATCAAATAACCCTTCCTGATGTTAAGTATTAGCTTTCTCTTTGTTTCCAATTTCTACAAAACTGTAGAACAACATTTCTGTTACTTCAAGTCTCTTCTTCAACTTTGATGGGATCGTCTGGCACTCACTGCTAAACAGGAGGACAGATAGTATATAAGAATTTAGTCCTATTTTCCTTGTTATTTTTATAAGAAATTTTTCTATTAGTCAGTACACTGCTTAGCTTTCGGAGGGCATATTTGGCTATCCCAATACCCATTCAGATTTCAGTGTCGCTCCTTCCGTAAATTTTCTTTCCACATTCGGTGTCCGATAAATGTCAACTGTCGCTTTCTGAATCTAAGTTCGTTTCCTTATTCTTATTTCGTTACAATGGCATCGTTGTTCACTTGCTCTGATCACGGTATTCTTATATCATTTGTCGTTAGAACCACATCTGTGTCCTTTCAAGTCCGTTCTTTACCTGTCAGGAAAAGTGACCAGAATTCACAGTCATAAAGGTTTTTTTAGAGATTAGGGAGCAATTCAATGACGTTTCCTTTGTTTCTAATGATATTCTCCTGTTTTTCAATACTTGTTCTTATTTCTGGAAAAAGAACATGTTTCGAGAAACATTTCGTCTTCGGAATCAGTATTAGATTATCATATCGTCTGTTAATGCACAGAACACACAGACAAATTTCTGTACTTGATTGATCTTGATATTTCTTAACGTATCTGGTTTGTTTCTTTCGCCGAACACAATGTAGTTGTTTTTATTACCGTAAACAGATATTTATTTTTTGTTTTGCTTTCCATCAAAACTGTGTCAACCTATATCATGTCCGCTACTACTAAATTCTGTGACCTTCGTTAATTTTACGTAATAACATCGCAGTACGTCTAAGCAATAAGACATGAACAAATTTGGTTACAAATTTGCCTGATTTTTATTTCTTTAATAGGGTGATTTGTATACCTATCCGATACAGCGCACAAGTAATGTGTCATTCACAATTTGCCTGTTTGCCTTTTCTATCGACGTAGACACCAATGTGTAAATATTCTGCTACGCCATTGATGGCAATGCGCATGAGTAGTCGGTTAGACGCATTCCCGGACACGAGACGGGAGTTAATTGTTGTTGGCATCGAAGACAAAAGAGCCGGAAACAAGTGCTTGTCTCTTTCTTCCTACCTCATCCGTAACGGACGGAATAGTCGTTTTCTTCTTCTTCTTCTTCTTCTTCTTCTTCTTCTTCTTCTTCTTCTTCTTCTTCTTCAATTTTTCGCATCCATCCAAGACGTTGGGATCACACACACACACACACGCACGCACACACACACACACACACACACACACACACACACACACATATATATATATATATGTAAAATTGATTCCTGATTTTTAAAGTATATATATATATATATATATATATATATATATATATATATATAAAATGTGTAAAGACGCCCTCCCTTCTCATCAAATTAATTCTATAATTTATAAATATGGTTGTAGTTGCGGGGCTGACTACATAGGAAGGACGACACAACGCCTGGACATGAGAATTAAACAGCACGTTCCTAACAAAATAAGGAACCACACCTTGCCGTTGAATGGACTCGTCCCAAACGCCTATGGGTGCGCCATATGTGATCACTTTTTAAAGAGCAGATCGTGTGCAGCTAATTTTAGTGTCGACCGGTTCACCGTGTTGTCCCGGTCACAATAGTTTGTTCACCTTAAGGTGCTGGAGACACTTTACATCGGGTCCCGCAAGCCTTCCTTGTGCAAACAACGTGAGTGTTTGTTGGGGCTCGCTGTCATTTGCCTCTAGCTCCTTTTGCTCATAATTTTTCCATCCTCATCCACATTTCCTTTTCATTGTACATTTTCTGTGTTTTTTAATTTAAATTAAATCTCCCGTTGTAAGCCTGATGACCGGGAGCGAAACCGGTTGCTTCGCCCGTTTTTAATATGTCTAGTAATATCAAGTTTCATACGTTTATTGCTGTGATAAAATTTTGTACCTTCAAAAATATCTTTATATATATGTGTGCGCGCGCACGCGCGTGTGTGCGTGTGTGTGTGTGTGTGTGTGTGCGTGCGAGTGTGTGTGTGTGTGTGTGTGTGTGTGTGCGTGCGTGTGTGCGTGCGTGTGTGTGTGGACTTAAAAAATCAGGAATCAATTGATTGGATCCGCTACCTCAGTTTCAACGTTATGCATACGGTAAAGTTGAAACCAAGGTAGCGGATTCAATATATATATATATATATATATATATATATATATATATATATATATATATATATATATATATATATTGTATATTTGCGGGGCTGACTACATAGGAAGGACGACACAACGCCTGGACATGTGAATTAAACAGCACGTTCCTACCAAAATCAGGAACCACACTTTTTTTCGATAAAAACTATACTTTCAGTCATTATCAAGCAATATTTTTTTAAAACTTTTAATTGCATGTGTATGTGTTTATGTGATGAAATGTATTATTGGGTTATGACATTTTTGCGGTAAGATTTAGTGAGTTATGACATATTTTTCGGTTATATATATATATATATATATAAATAAATATATATATATATTTTAGAATTGGACATAGTCCGAAAATTTATTTAAAGACATTTATATATATTATGTTTAACGTTCTTTTTATAGATACAAGTATTTAAGCAAATGCTCTGTTTTATAACAAACAGTATTAAATAACATTTGCCGGCCTGAATGTCCGAGAAATTTTCATAGAAAATTTGCGCTCTCCGACAGGAATCGAACCTGTATCCTATACGGAACCATCATTTCTCGTGATGTGCCTTAACCTTTCCGTTATATATATATATACTAAACGCGGTACTCGGCTTTTCTCGGGTGTACATAGCTGCAATTGTATAACTGCCCGCCACTGTATTCCGCACGCCCTGTTTAGAAATATCTCCCTGCGTCTCAGCTTGCCTGCATCATCTTTTCTTATACTAACCTACACCCCACTTATGTTTTTTACGGTATATCACTCGCAAGTGATTTTTCTTAATAAAAGAATTCCAGCATTAAAAATTCTTCTGTGGTCGTTGCACGGGAATAAAGTGTTTCCATGTTTTACATATTCAGTAAATTCCCTATGGCCGTAATAACTTTCAAACAGTATGGCATTGTTCAGGAATCTAATAGTGAATGGGGAGTGAGCAGCAAAATAATCACACTGTCTTATTTCTTGTACGATGGACAATATTTTTGCGACATGTTTGAAGAGAATCGGATAAAAAAAATGAGGAATTGTCTGAATATTTTTTTATTTTAAGTAGTACAAAAAAACTGATTTTTTCACCATTTCTTGTTTAAAGCCAGGAAAAAATATCAACCACTTTACATAAAACTCATAACATGAGCTATGATTTGTATTAAATACAAAAACATCACCTCGTACAGTGAAAATGTTATACGCGTGTTAATTTGCCTTGGTTTTTAGCAAAAAGGTGCGCACCCACGTTCAGTTTTATCGATTTTCCTGCCAATCCTGATATGTGTGCTGGAGATTGAAAATTTGGTTTTGACTCAGTAAATTTGCAACATGTGTCTACAATTTCATCGAAATCAATCTGGGAAAAAATGGTTGCTGAACACATTAGGTTTATAATGCCCAGAAATTCATACACAGATGCCCTAAAGGACACATGGCACAGTGGATAAAGGCGTTATTTAGATTTAGACAGGACCCAAAGAGTGTAAGTTCAATACCGGGTAAAGGAAGTGGAAAATATTCAAAGGGGAATTAACAGGTGATAACTGACATCTAGAACAGTGGAACTAGAACAGTTTACCCCATTGAGCGAAATAAAGGGTTCAGTTCGACATTCCAACCACCTGAAGAAGGCCGGAGCGTACAACGGCCGAAATGTTGTGATAAACACTGCGACACATCTGGGGACAATAGATTAAATAGTATACAGTTTTAGATCGTAAATTATCTATCAAATAACCTAGACACAAAGATTATATTTTACATTTATTTTATAAATACACTCGATACCGCCTTTGTTTACTTTTTTATTTTATTTTTTCAGTAATCACGTAAGGTGTAAAACGGTTACATACAACTAGACTGCAGTGGAAAATTATACGTATTGTTATTAGTATTATTTGACATGATTATTTAATATTTTATCCATAATTTAAAATACAGCCTCTTATAGTGATATATATATATATATATATATATATATATATATATATATATATATATATATATATATATATATATATATATATATGTGTGTGTGTGTGTGTGTGTGTGTGTGTATGTGTATTATATATAAGTTATTTTTATTGATACAAATATTTAATGCTTTGTATATAATAAACAGTATTAACAACATTTACCAGCCTGAATATCTGAGAAATCTCAAAGTTTTCGAGAGAAATAATGGGGAATGTGTAATTTTAAAGAAATAATTTAACGTTGTTAACCAGACGCTTCTTCTGTAGCTAAATGGCATAGCACGTCATGCTGTATGACGGTACTGTGGAGGATACAGTTTCGATTCCTGGCGGAGGACACATTTTTCCTATGGAATGTCTCTGACATTCAGGCCGGTAAATGTTTTTAATACTGTTTATTATAAACAGAACATTTACATATTTGTATAGATAAAAATAACGTATAAACAAAAATATATTAAAATAATTGTCGGACTTAGTCCACTTCGTAATATATATATATATATATATATATATATATATATATATATGTATGTATGTATGTATGTGTGTGTGTGTGTGTGTGTATTTAGACAGCAATCCAACTTTCATGCACATTTTATCTTGACTGTGTTTTGAGAAATGAAAACATACGTGCAACAAACTATTTCTTATTTAGCATTTAAAATATTTCATCCTTGAAAATGGCTAAATGTATAGCCGAAAGCGCTCGGAAAAAAAGAACATTCCGACAGTTTTTATATAATTTATCATCTAAAAAGAAAAAATATATTAGATCGCATGAGAAATTGTATAAAATACTAAATCAAAGCATCTTGTCTGTCGTGTTCAATGTAATACATATATATACTAACAGCATGACCCACGTTGCCCGTGCTTGATTCAAAAATCGTACGACACATACAGCAATCGCTCTCACTTGACTTAAAATATTTTTGCCCTTACTTGCCTTTAAAGAAGTGCCCTTCGCCGTGCTGATATTGCTACATGCCTTACTTCTTGTCTATCTGCTAGTGCGAATTTTTTCTAAGCTCTATACTAAACATTAAATCTGTTACGAAAAAAGAACTAAGCAAAATGAACACAAAACGATCAGCTTTAAAAAAGGACTCGTAACTGGAAAAACCGAATGAAAAAAGAATGTTAACAACAAATACTTTTTCACACCCAACCTAGTTCGGCTGAATCAGAATAAACGTTGAGTTTAAGCAAGCGAATGATCCAATTGGAGTAAAGTGCCATGCAGATTTAAATTTTTCCCACCTGTGACGAATGCAGCTATCGATGTTTTTGGCATGCTAGCATGCTAGTTAACCTTCGTGTCAGCCAGCTATAGGCTCTCACTCTGGCCAGTAGAAATTGGCCGCGAACTACGTGAAAACTGCCGTAAGGCATGAAAGAAATCGAATATTTCCGCTATCGATGGGTGTTTGGAAATGCAAAGTCGCTCTTGGCCTTTTCACTAGCTTGGAGTATGTGCATGTCAATTTTGGTGAAAATCCGTCGAAAATTGCGACAGTGCATTCGTTACACAACACACACACACAAAAAAAACATCCTGCCTGTTATATATATATATATATATATATATATATATATATATATATATATATATATATATATACTAGCTGAGATTAGTTGGTTGACTTTTTTTATTTCAACTGTTTTTTAGGTTTGCTGTTAACGTGTCATTGAGTATTTTTCTATTTTTGTATTTTAATCTGATTTGTTTAAAACTACAAAGATGTATGTTTTGTGTGCTTTCTTGATAATTATATTGGGATATTCTTGTAGTTTAGGAGATTTTTTTTCCGTTTATGTTATGTACCTTTTATTGCCTCTGCCTTAAATAAGGCCCGTATATCTGGTTCAGGTGTTATCAGATCCTCCTCTTGAAATTTTGCTATACTTTGATACAACATCCCTGTATCATTGTTAAAAAAAATTAAACTCTTATATTTGCGGTAGAGGTGACCGTTGCTCCGAGGTTAAGTAATTCCTGTTGATGGTCAATTCATTCATATTTGAAAATATTGATAAATTTATACAATTTTGTTTTTGGAAGATTGATAGACACGTAATATTTTGCATTTAGTTTATTTTTTTTCATTTTTAACCGGTGGTGACATTCTGATTTATTGATGGTTTATGTAAGTCTATGTATAATTTGTTTTATCAGATCAGGAATAGTTGTTTGAGTTTATTGTAGATGTCTTTTTTCTTTTATTAAAGGTGTTAGAGTTTTGTGGTAGCTTTGTATACTAGTGAGCCAACCAAATTGAGCTGACTCATTTTATCGTTGACCAATAGGAGAGTTAACCAATCAGAAAGCTTAAAATATTCAATTCGACGTGTATAAAGGCAGCCATGTTTTTTTCAAAATATTCACTGCCAACCCCCGAGACCTTCGAAGACTGAAGATTTACGGAACAGCTGCTGCTGATATTGGCAATATAGTCAGATCCAGTAGAGTGTCTGACTCGTGAGTGTTAATCTTTAACGTTGTTTCATTGAACAGATTACGTACTGCGCTGGATTCTATATTCACAGACTACGACAAACATGGTCAACAAAAGGTTATTAATTTGTTAAGCTAATTCAATTTGCATTTTCGCAAGGTTTTAAATAAATTTCCAAGTGTTGCTATTCTGGTAAGCTGCTGGATCATGTAATTTAAATTCCGCAAATTTTCCGTATATATATATTGTTTTAGCCCTATTGATGATATTGGGGTATATCGAAAGTACTTGGAAAAGTAAAAATGAATGAATACCTTCCTTACTTTCTTTTTCGTGAAACAACAAATCTTATAGGTGATTATGAAATGATATTATTGAAATAAACATAAACACCATGTTTAAATTGTTTACTCAGACATGCTGAAAAGGAAACATATTGCCCAAATATACAGAATTTAAAATAGATCTGATTATTATACTAACATAGAACAAATATTCGATGACCACACCAAATTTCAAGAAGATAACAGGAATCGTATCAATCAACTGAAACTAAAAAATATATGTGTGTATGTATGTGTGTGTGTGTGGACATTGAAGTCAACGCCCAGAAGCTTCTAGGTGTTGACCTCAGTATTCCCTTTTATATTTTGATACCCTCTATCCCTGATATCGAGCACTTTAACCCATAAATATTGTATACATTGAAACGATATTTTATCTTATATATATATATATATATATATATATATATATATATATATATATATATATATATATATATACACATACATATATATATATATGTGTGTGTGTCTGTGTGTGAGTGTGGGTGTGTGTGTGTGCTTCTGTGTTTGTTTGTGTGTGTGTGTTCGCGCTTATGTATAGTGATATATATATATATTATAATATTTATTTCATAATAAATCACAATAAAAATATTTTACATCGCTACACAAAGACTTTCATGTTTCGGCACTAAGATAGTACTTCTTCAGGGGATGGTAGATAACTAATGATAAAAATGATTTATTAAGGAAATTAAAAACGAAATCTTTACCTCTTTTCGAAAGTTAAAATGGGGTGCAACAGGACAGATCTAAATATATACTTATGGGTATGTCTAGATTAACCAATGAACGCCAGGTCTACGCTAAAATATAAAATAAGGTTAGAGGGTTGAGGTGGGTGGGTGTTTTATTATTACATTTCAAGAAAATGCTTAGACATGTCATTCAACGATACTAGGGAATAATCTCAGCGGCAAATGTATTATTGGTGTATCCACGTATGATTTGCCGATTTGACAAATAGACATAAATTTATCAGAACCGTAGTTTTTTTTTAAATAATTTCTTTTTTTAATAATTTTTAATATACTCAGGAAGCTTCTTAATGGTAAAGATTTAGTTTTTCAAGTACCCTAATAAATGATTTTTATTATTAGTTAACTATCATCGACTGAAGAGGTGTCATCTTCTTAGCGAAACATTAAAGTTTATGTGTAGCGATATAAAGTGTTTTTATTTTAATAAAATATTAAATAAATTTATATAATAATTATATACAAATAAAATACTAATATTTTGCTCTACTTTGTATTGAGCACTTTAAAAAATAAATGATACGAACTGTGGATTTTTATTCTATCCTTTCTTTCATTTGTATGTCTATCTCTCTCTCTCTCTCTCTCTCTCTCTATATATATATATATATATATATATATATATATATATATATATATATATATATATATATATAAAGACATTTATATATTATATTTAACGTTCTTTTTTATAGATACAAGTATTTAAGCAAATGCTCTGTTTTATAATAAACAGTATTAAATAACATTTACCGGCCTGAATGTCCGAGAAATTTTCATAGAAAATTTTCGCTCTCCGACAGGAATCGAACCTGTATCCTATACGGAACCATCATTTCGCGTGATGTGCCTTAACCTTTCGGCCACAGATGAGCGTCTGGTTCGATTCCTGTCGGAGAGCGAAAATTTTCTATGAAAATTTCTCGGACATTCAGGCCGGTAAATGTTATTTAATACTGTTTATTATAAAACAGAGCATTTGCTTAAATACTTGTATCTATAAAAAGAACGTTAAACATAATATATAAATGTCTTTAAATAAATTGTCGGACTATGTCCAATTCTAAAATATATGACGTCATTTGTTTACATTTGATACGCTAGAGCAGATATGAATAGATGAGATTCATGGAAGATTTAAGTTTAAAGATAGTAAAATCGACCTTGCTAACCAGACGCTGCTCTGTGGCCGAAAGGTTAAGGCACATCACGCGAAATGATGGTTCCGTATAGGATACAGGTTCGATTCCTGTCGGAGAGCGAAAATTTTCTATGAAAATCTCTCGGACATTCAGGCCGGTAAATGTTATTTAATACTGTTTATTATAAAACAGAGCATTTGCTTAAATACTTGTATCTATAAAAAGAACGTTAAACATAATATATAAATTTCTTTAAATAAATTGTCGGACTATGTCCAATTCTAAAATATATATATATATATGTGTGTGTAAGTGTGTGTGTGTTGTTTTCGTGCGCAATTGTGTGTTCCTATATACAGTGATATGCATATATGTAAAATATCTAGACAATTTTAAATGAATTGTTACTTTGGCATGTTACCCGAATTGGGCGGCAACATCAGAAAAAACATTTTATTTCAATGGAATATATTTTTTGAAAAATATAAAAAAAAATCAAATTCATGATTGCTTTATATATTTACCTGTACGTCAGATTTTCATCCAAATTCACACGAATACACACGCGCGCATATAGGCATGTGTGTGTATTAAGAAAAACAGTATAAAAAGAACAAGTATGATGATCGATGCATTGTCATAAATGAATGTCTATTTACCTTTTCTCAGTGTGCACGATTCTTTTTCTCGTGAATTGGGGCTTTTCTTTTCTTTCTGTGCAGGTGGCTTTGGAATAAAGCGAACAACGGGAGATTGTGAAATCCACTTTAAATCATTCTGAGTGTCTTGGAGGGACAAGATTTTGAAATGCTGTATTTCACAAGTCTATTTCATAACCTTTCGGCAATACTGCCAATTTTTCTGACTACGACAAATTATTTACTGGAAATGGCATTTCTTTTATGCTCGATATGATTCCTTATTATTCCGCGATCTCCGACATTTCATTTCAGGAAAATAATGGGAAGAATATAGGTAAGGAAATAAAGAAGAAAACGTCAGAAAAGAAGAAACATGAGGCAATGAAAACGAACAAGTTGAAGAAATGGAAGAAGAAGTAGAAGAAGAAGAAGAAGAAGAAGAAGAAGAAGAAGAAGAAGAAGAAAAATGAGAAGAAGAAGAAGAAGAAGCCAAAATAGACAAATATAAGAAGAAGAAGCTAAAAGAGACGAATATGAAAAAGAAGCCAAAACAGACGGATATAAGGAGAAGATAAAATAGACGAATATAAGAAGAAGAAGCAGCAGCAGAAAAAGAAAAAAGAAAAAGAAGACATGTATTTAAGGAAATAAAAAAGGAAAAACATACGTTGTGAAAGAAAAGACGGTACGAGGATGAAGCTAAAATAGACGGAGGAGGAGGAGCAGAAGAAGGAAAAGAAAAGAAGGAGGAAAAGCTAAAAGAGACAAATATAAGAAGAAGAAGAAGAAGCAGAAGCAGAAGCAGAAGAAGCCAAAATAGACGAATATAATAATAATCTTAATAATAATAATAATAATAATAAGAAGAAGAAGAAGAAGAAGAAGAAGAAGAAGAAGAAGGAGAAGAAGGAGAAGAAGAGAAAAGAAGAAGAAGAGTAGGTAAGGAAATAAAAAAGTAAAAAAATGATGTCTAGAGAAAAGACTCTAAAAGAGAGGAACATAAATTGAAAATAGCAAAGACCTCTCTGAATAAATGTATGCAATGTCAGATGTATCACAAATAGAATAAAATACAAACGATGGCTAATAAAGAATACAACCAAAAATTATTAATATTCAAAAATAAATGACGATACAACCCTGCCATAGAAAACAATAGATTTTGTCATTATTACTTGGTAAAAAGTCATAAACTATCGAAGAACAATGGACGATGTCGGCCAAAAAGTTTCATTCGGTTTCTTAAGTAAATATTCTTCTAAATAAAGCGAAGTAACATTTTGGTAAACTCAATAATTTTAACAAGGGTCAATTACGTTTCTCATCATATATCAATTCCATAAGCCATACGATTAAAATCTATTGAATTTGAAAGTCGTTTGACTCTTTGCTCTCCCTGTGCGGAATTTTGATATTCAGTATTTATTTTTATTTTATCTTAAATGATTCGACATCAAATTTTCTACTACTACTACTAATAATAATAATACTTCTGCTACAACTACTATTACTACTAGTAATGATAGCAATTAACTCACACCATTATTGAACTAAACAAGAGAAACTCTCAGAAACCAAGACCAGAAAACAAGATATCTGGTGCTATATTCGAAAACCTATGTGAACAGAGAGTATAGTAAATTATCAGGACCAACACTCAGAATCAACCTTCTAGATTGTCAGCTTCGCAAAACAATCTACATTTTTTATTAAAATAAAACAGTGAAACGAAAGGAAATGTTATATCAGCCTTGCCATTTAAACCAAGAACCTGAAAGGTTACGAAACACAAAAGGAATTCAACAATAAACAAAATGAAAAGAAAAATAACATCATATGAACAATTCTGATTAAAATTCGAGGGAATATCTGTGAAATTGACACTGGCACGGCTACGCAGAGGAGACTTATACCGAGAAACTTATATAAGATCCAATTTAGATAAAAGGCCGTAAGACAACAAATGTAAACTGCGTAAAAATAAAGATGTGAAAACGAATCAAGTTTATCCAGCCTATATTCAAATTATCCAAGAAAAGATCATAAATATTACATGATTGTTTGGACAAGGGGACTCTTGGTTTCAATCACTAAGAAAGATTGCAAAAACAATTTTCATTCCACATTCATAGATAAATTAGTGCTACTATAGTTTAATATCTATCGTCCATTTACTACTCTAGTATGATATCTACTGTTCATTATATACTATGGTATGATATTTACCAACTGTTGGAAGTATGAAATATGTTGGGGTTAGGGGTTAGGGTCAGGGCTTAGAAGTTAAGGTTAAAGGCAGTGAGTAGTGAAATGGTTATGTATTAAAAATCATTAACAATTTTTTCACACAAAAATTCATCAAATAGTGATTTTAATGTTTGTAATCTTATTTGATGTCATTAAAAAAAAAACTGTAAACTGGTCATCGTTTCTCCTGAGCATTTTCCAGTAATATTGAGTGCATAGTTATTTACGTTAGGTTGGAAATGGCTTTGATAAATATCATCCTATACTAGCACTGAGAAATCTTACAGGTGCATGATGGATTTCTTTCAAACCAATCAAAAAAGGGATTTCTTGGTCTCATCCACCATATATTTTGTTCTTTCTTGTCTTGAAATCCAAACACTATAACCACTTGTCTATATCCCTCTGGCGTGTGAACACAATACTTTGCTTCATTGCCGTCGATTTATCTAGTTTTGACTTGCATATATACGAGGGTCATTCAATAAATAAGTTAAATTTTTCGGTATAAGGACTTCTAATACAGATAGAATCTTACTCTTTTTTATTTTTTTGTTTTACTTATTTTCACATGGATTTAATTTCTTTTGCAGACCAGACCTCACCCCTACAGACTTTCACCTGTTTGGTCCCTTGAAAGCGTTCACGAGAGGCACGAAGTTTAAAAGTGACGATGAATTCAAAAGTGTTGTGAGCGACTGGCTGAGACATCAGTCCAAAGATTTTTACGCTGAGGGAATACAGAAGCTTGTGCACAGATGGGAAAAGTGTATAGCAGTGCTAGAAGATTACGTTTAAAAAAAGAAGTACGCTTCTATCTGTATTAGAAGTCCTTATACCGAAAGATTCACCTTATTTATTGAATGACCCTCGTATATATATTTTTGCTGCTATTTTGCCCTGTTCTTACTTTTCCTTTTCTTATTGTTTATTTAGAGATTTGTAAAATCCACTTGTTGATAGATTTGTCAATTACAGTAAGTGTGGCATACTACTCCATGCGTTTCAAGATGTCACATTTTGCTAGAAGCCAGAATTAAATTAGGATTTTCACGAACGCAAATGATAAGTTATATACAATATCGTGGTCTTAATATTTGTTATTTAAGGTATGGACTGCCAGAGATACATTCAATCAATCAAAGAGAAAATTTTGCAGTCAAACCCAGGGCCCCTGCCACAATTGGAATTATTTATGTATTCACGTGTTACATTTTTGAGATTTCCACTTAATGATCCTTGTATTTTAATAGAGTTTTTTAGATCTTAAACGAAACATTACATTCTCCAGAAATTGCTATATCAACAATAAAACACAAACTGTTTATTATTATTATACTAAAAACGCCATCGCATTAGTATAGTATAATGCTATCCTCTTCAATACGTATATCACAATCAGCAGCAGCATTATAGTCAGCCGGCATAGCTTAAGGAGAATAAAGCTAATAATATGTCATGTTCAATTCAATAACCGTGTGAGAGTCGTGAAACTTTGGCAAGAAATTTGCTAACTTTGGCGGGGGAATTCTGAATGATTCATGAACTTAAAAAGGCGGTAAACGCTTGCTTGTAATTATTGCCGGCCGTTGTCGAGCGAAGAACTCGATTGTAATTACGACGCCAGGACACGCCTTGAAGTGCAAAACGCTGACCTATGCTAGACCTTTGGTCATAATTATGACATCGATGATTGTCTCCCCTTAAAGAAAAATTACCTAGTGCATATAGGAACATAATAACAATTATATATATATATATATATATATATATATATATAACTTGCGATGAAGTTACATATCTATACACACAAAATATATGTTTGTATATATATATATATATATATATATATCTATATATATATATATATATATATATCTCTATATATATATATATATATATATATATATATATATATATATATATATATATATAGATAGATAGATAGATAGATAGATAGATAGATAGATAGATAGATATGAATGTATGTATTATTAGACGGGTGAGTAAATTGTACGACCATTTTAGCGGAACGATATATTCAGTGAACTGTGAAACAGTTCATTATAGTTTCTTTTATTTGCCTAATGAGCAAATGATTATATATATATATATATATATATATATATATATATATATATATATATATATATAAATGTGTGTGTTAAGGTAAAGAAAAAGAAAATGTTTATAAATCAAACATGTTTATTAAAGCTTCATTAGAGAATGAGGCATGGAAAAAAACTGCTATTTTTATTGCTTTGTTTTTGATTTTCATTGAATATTTGTGCGTGTAAATGTATCATAATATCATATATGTAAATGTATCATAATATATATATATATATATACATTTAGGTATGTATATACATATATATATATATGTATATATTCTAAGAAATTACTTAAAAACGGATCGCTAAACAATTTGTATATATATATATATATATATATATATATATATATGTATATATATATATATATATATATGTATATATACCCTACAAACTGATAACAGAAACAATTTGAAAATCCTGAGAATTTTAATATTAAAATTCGTATGAGTAAATGGTCATTTACTAAAAGTTTCTTAATTCCAGTTGTAAAGTAAATGCTCTGATCATTGAAAATAAGCATTGAGCCCTCTTTTGTGAGTCAGTTTTAACATATTTCAAATTCTATGTTGTGTTAATAGGAATCGCCTGGATTATATCAACGGATTACTATATATATATATATATATATATATATATATATATATATATATATATATATATATATATATATATATATACATATATATATATATATATATATATATATATATATATATATATATATATATATATATATATATATATACACGCACACACAAATTAATTTGCGATCCGTTTTACGAATACTTAGGTATCGTTGAGCAATTTATTCTACATTTTCAGTGATATGAAATGGTAAGAGGATTAATAGACCTTTTCTTATAAGAAAGTAATCGGCATTCAATGCCCGTTCGGGTTGTTTTACTTTCGCTCAAAACAATTTTTCAGTTCCTCTAATTGATATCGCCTTTTCTAGTATTGACGGAGGATTCCTTCCTAACCCTTTGCTCGACGTAGTGTGGAATGTGAACATGCTCACTCATTATTGTTTCTTTCAAGAACATAATTGTCGCTTAAATAATGAAATTATTTGCTCTTATGCGGACAATACGACCTCACGTGGATTTATTATTAGTGGACACAATGTTACTAATATGAAATATATAGATGTTGATAAGAGAGAATGGAAGCAGTCTCCTGGATCTCTCAGATAAGGTGGTAAATCAAACAGAGCAAGAGAGATTAACCATTAATCGTAAGAAGAAAAAATGTATTGGCGTTAGTCAAGAGACAGCTCAATAAGCGAGCTTCGAATTCGAGATGTAATCAATGAATACGGAAATTTAACTATCTTGGAAATGAGAATACACATACTAATACTAATATACTAATATAAAAATATGATACAGAAATCAGAAGCCGAATTTAAAGAGAGAAAATGACCTTCGAAAAGATAAACGAAGTATTAGGAAACAGGAACATTTCAACTCAAGAAAGACGGTAGTGTCACTAGCACGCAAGGGGTTACAGAGAGTGAGGGTAAGATTATAGAGGAGTATTTGTGGAACGGATAAATAGAAGGACTGGGATCAGGATCAAACATCAGGAGATTTCGAGTGACATTACATTTGAATATTTGAAGATTAAAGCTATCATGGAAGCAAGTAAGAGGAAGGAAGTTCCCTGTTAGGAAGTGCGAGGGAAGTAGCTGTTGGAGTAGAAGAAGCGGTTAGATTTAACTCTTTCGACAGTGAAAGGGTGGGACGGAGATTCCAGGCTAGTAGCACGCTTAAATTCATACATTTGTGGTACCAGTGAAAGTAGCCCGTCAAAGCAGTTGCCATGAAACTATTTGTAGAAAAACAGTGGGAAGACACATTACGTCTGTGAGAATGTGACTGTAGTCGAGATGCTATTTCATATCCGTCTTTGGATTTTGTCGAGAACCTCGAGATGAACCGCAGGGGCACCAAACCATGTATGGCAACAGTATACAATGCAAGGACGAATGGTAGATTTGTAGATTTGAATGATGGACTCAGGCGAGAAAAACCTTCTGGCGCGACAGATAACCAGCTTAGGAAAATAGTACTGCTATGTAATATTAGTTTGCCAATGTAGCAAGGGATGTTTCACAATCCCCTTAAATGTGGTTGTAAAGAAGGATTCTAACAATACCATGAACAGAATATGTTAGCTACGATGAGTTTTTAATGAGTTTTCTTTTACAATAGGAACGTTTATGTTTGCAAGTTGAAAATCATAGTTGAAATTTCTAAGATTCATAATGAGAAATATGTGGTTGGTGAATTTGAAACAAACAGGAAATTATGCAGGAAGGAAAACCAGAGATAAACAAATCTTAAATGGATTACAAAAGTGGCTGGGATATATAGTAAAGATACACACGCTAATTAGATATAAAAAGTATAAGAAGTGAAGGAGTTCTATGACCGATCAACAGTTGAAGGAATATAACAGATAAATGAAAAATCTAAAATTAGTATTCTTTTCCTTGCTTGTAACCTGTTCACTGAGTTTGTACATTTACTAATAGCAGCCATTTTATGTCCCCGCTCTGCAGAGATATGGTTTGAGAGCTAATTAAATTGATCGTTTACTAATAAAGTAGCGAATTCGATCATCATTGGAAGACTAACTCTTGTATGTTTAATGGAGACACTTATATTCGAATATGACGGTTTAGGTATTAAATTAATAGTTCACCTATCGCCAGGTTCACACTACTCTCCATTCTTTTGAATTAAAGAAGAGGTTTAGTTCTTCCTTCCCTTTAGTATTGGGTTTCTGGTTCCTTCTAAATTCTATTTCAAATCTATACCATTTAACGTCTCCGTCTAACTTTGAAATTATATTTGCTATTTTTTTTTCTTGAAAAAATCAGAAGAACGATTTATAATGTAATCGATCCTGACCAGGCATCTAGACTTTTTTCACTTTCTCATCGACGTGACGTGGCTTCCCTCTCTCCTCTCTACAAATATATCCATAACAACTGAGCATTTTTGTGGAGCTGTTTTCCATAGTGCCCCGAGTACATTAATTTAAGCGTGCTATGAGATTTCAGAATAGGTCACATCGTTTTACTGTGAAACTAGTTAAGTGCAACCGCGTCTTCTACTTCAACAGTTTCTTTTCCCGCCGTTCGCATTTGTGGAGCCCCTTTTGTTTTCTTGCTTCCCTGGTAACTACAGTCTTCAAAGATTTAGATGTAACGTCAATCGCCATCTTCACTTTTCTTGAACACTGTTCTGCTTGAGATCTCTTAATCCTACGAATTCTCAGTCTTCTCTTATACTTTCACTTTCACTTTCACTTTCATTCCCTGTTTCCTTATGACTGCTAGTGGCATTACTGTCTTGCTTCGCGTGAAATTATTAAAAAAAAGAATTTCACATACTTCCACAGTATTTTGAATACGAGTAGAGGTGTATCCCTTTGTTTCTTCTTTAGTATTGGGCTTCTGCTCCCTGCTAAATTGTACTTCAACTCTATACCAAAATTTCCACCTAAATTTAACATTATTTACCATTTATTTACCTTTTTTTGCTCTCTCAACAGGAGAAACTAGGTTCAGCTATCGTCCGATTCACACTCCTTCACGGTCTTTTGAACAAGTGTAGAGGTTTATCACTTTTTACTTGTTTAATATTGGGTTTTCGGTTCCTTCTAAATTCGAAAATATATTTCAACTCTATACTTCTAATGTGTCCTCCTGAAATTTAATTTAATATTTATTACATTTTTCTTCCTCAGTTCGAGTAGATGGGTTCAACTATCACCCGGTTCACACTACTCCTCGATCTTTTGAAAAGGTATAGAGGTTTATCTTTTTTTTTTTGTTTAACATTGGTTTCCCGGATTATGTCTTAAGTCTTTCCTCCTCTTTCTCTTCCAGCAGACCTTTGCGGTATTATTGCTTATTGGGATGAATAGATTAAAATGAAATTACTATTTCGGCAGATCCAGTATTTAGAGTAGACGTTTGCCGAAATTCCCCTTTACTTATTATTCTCCATCAAACATCATGGTATATCAACGAACTGAAAGATTTGAGAATGTCTAGTGATGGCAAAAGGCGTAGATGAAGTTAGCGCTGAATTTTTGCCAACAAGACTATGGGCGCGGCGTGATCATAAGTAGGATCTTTTTTTCGTTTTGCGAATGGCTCAGTGGTGTTCCGTCCCAACGATGGAGTAAGTTCTACTGTAAATTTCAGAAAATATCGTCAGCCGAGGTAATTATAATTTGACAGCATCTAAATAAAGAAGATGAAGAAAGCAAGGAAGAGCCAGAAGCCAAAAGCCTATTTCAACCAATCAGCTGGCGTCGATTTGAAAACCTATTTCGATCCACTTGGATATACATCAAATTTTACCAGACGCAAATTGGGTACACCATTCATACAAAATAACGCCCGGTCATCCAAGTATAAACTACTCGACCCACAGGTATACATCAAAAGTTACGACATCTATAACATTTCGTTAACATACATCTATCTATAACTACCTATCTCCATATGTAACCAAACACCATACTGTACCCAACATCACTGTACTCAATGACCTTTATTGTACTTAAGCGGATTATTTCCCCCAGTTAAATTTCTGTTGCACTGATATCACCTTTGCTTTAGTGTATATAGCGGCTTCAGCATGTGTATATATAAGAACATAAATTCACCTATTAGTTTTAAATTAGAAAATAAACCTTTTTGTTACTTATCTATGTTTTCTTTGCTTCAAATGGACTGTACGATTGCAATCATGTTTACCAACGCCTGTATTCTTTCTACATTTAAAATTCCAGTTAGAATTGCGACTGCAAAGAATGAAAAAAGAAGGAAAAGAAAAAGAAAGATAGAAATGAAGAAAAAGAAAGAAAGGGCGAAAGAAACGCGTGGAAGTATAGAGAAAAATATATAAAGATAGAAAGAATGAAAGAAAGAAAACTAAAAAAGAAACAAGGAACAAGTTATGCAGAAAGAAAAAGAGAATGGAAAAAAAAGAAAGAAAAATGGAAGAAAGAAAGGAAGAAATTGAAAAAAGGGAGAAAAAGAATGGGAGAAAGAACATTAAAAAGAGGCAGGAAAACGTCATAAAGAAAGGAAGGATAAAGAAACTGAGAAAGAAAAGAAAAAATGTAATTATAAAGAAAGACAAAAAAGTAGCAAATAAAAAAGAATGGAAGAAAGAAACACGAAAAACAAAGAGAAATAATTAATAAAGGAAGTCTAAATAAACTGAGAAATCAAAGAAGTAAAGGCTATAAAAATGAATGAAAGAAACTATAAAGAAAGAAAGAGACACAGCATATAAAGAGAAAAGGAAGACGGACGCTTTAAAGCTTAAGTAAAATAAATTATATGTAAAACTTACTCATAAACGCATTAATTATTACATTTTATAGAGGACGCTTAACTTACACTTTAATGATTTTATGAGGCCGAACGTATAATAAATAGCCTTATACATGTATTATTCACCTTTGTATTTCAAACTCTCACTGCATAACGTTTGATTGATAGAGAAGCTATGGGTTAAATGCATAACGTTTTCTACGTATGGATTTAATGCTTCAAATATATGTATTTAACTAAATCACCATAGTGCTATTTCATCATGGGAATATATTAGCAGTGGGTAAAACGGTGCGACCTATTTGCCAATCTAATTGCAGGCTTAAATTAATGTAGCCGGGGCAAAAAAGCTCAGTTGCCATGGACATATTAGTAGAGAGGAGAGAAGGAAGTCACGTCACGTCGGTGACAAAAATCGAAATGCCTGGTCATGATCGATTACATTACAGATAGTTCTTCGGAATTTTTTCCAAGAACATCCAGATGTACAAAAGGTGATCAACATCCGATATGGTAACTGGTGGAAAATACAAAAATAAATATAACTTATGCCCAATGCCAGCGGATGCTTATAGACTCACGCATAAGTGGAGATATTAACATATTCCCGAAGCAAGAAAAATGATTTTAGATGTGAACATAAACGACCAGGAGTTACTTATCCTTGAAGGAAGTACATACTTACACACTTGGATATTAATATTTACCCTTTCACGAACAAAGCAAATATATACTAATAGATGTAATAATCATCAATAATATTTACCTACCCCGAATCTACGCTTTGGATATTGATATCACATATAGTCTCATGCTTATGATATTCACTGTGAAACAGCGAAACAGTCTGTCTGTGGATGACTATATATACTCTCAGAAATCCGATTGAGCTTTCTAGAGAAACGGGGATTAAAAAAAAAACAGCGGCTCCTACTGCTTTAAACATTGCTCTGCAAGTAAATTGACTTGAGTTCTCCAAGTCGCTGGCGTATTTCCTATAGAGAAAAACGTTAAAATTCCCTTCCTTTCTCCCGTGCGACGATGTCAGATAACTTACCTAGAGGAAAGATATCTGACTGATGTCAAATCAGTCCGGTTTTCACCCCGGCTTGAAGCAATGGAATGTCTAGCAAAACTGTGGATGATTATATATATATATATATGATTATATTAATCAATTAAAGCTTAAAATTTTCACTTGTTTTTTTGATAAATTACATATTCTAATTAAATGTAAATTAAATGTTTCGCAAATATATTTTGATTAAAATAACATATTTTATATTCTTTTTAACCCTTTTGTATCTGGTGTTAATATTTTGACCAGTGGTGTGTACGTATGTATATATATATATATATATATATATATATATATATATATATTTAATCATATTTAATACTGAGTTTCAGATTATGAATTTTAATTTTCAGGAAAGAACATGCAACTGCTCTTTATGTGATTACATATTCACTCTTACGTGCCATAAAATCTTTACACATATCAGTCAAATAGCTCTTAGATACCTTTTGAGTAAAATTCCGCATTGTCCAAATTGTGCAACTGCATACATATCCATCCTACAAAATGTTTAATATCTAAAAACGATGGCCTTTGGGACGCATGTTTATATGGGTATTTTACTTTGTTTTGGTCTCAGAAAATCGCCACCAATGTAGTAAATGTATTTTGATACATCATCTGCGTTTGTTTGTGTGTGTGTGTGTGTGTGTGTGTGTGTAAAGAGAGAGAGAGAGAGAGAGAAAAAGAGAGAGAGAGAAAAAGAGAGAGAGAGAGAGAGAGAGAGGCATGCTTGATAAAATCCAAGAAAATCTGCCGTGTCATTGGTCCTGAGTTGCCATCTTATTTTCTGTCAAATTCTCAAATAAACATTTTCATGGTAATTACTCGGATGAAATTGCATCTATACTACCAAAAATTTATGAATTCAATCGCAGTACTAGAATGGTGCCAAGATATCCTCTTGTTACATCTGAAATAGCTAGATGCAACCGCAGGTTTTTCTTCAGGCATTTTTTCTCTTACTTCTCGCTTGCGGAAAATACTCCATTCTTCTTACTTTCAAGTCAAGTTTGATCTTCAAAAATTAAAATCCAACGCCAATCGTTCTTTTCCGCTTTCTTATTTTCTGTTCTTTGATTGTTCTCATTCCTTAATAATGAGTTTCTTTTTATTTATATATATCCCGCATATCCCCCTGTGCTTTAGAAGCTTGGTTGTATTGCTTGCAGTGAAATTATTAAAGAAATAGAAAATGAATTCGTGTTTATTTATCCGTTTCTATAAAAGACATTTTTGGTAAAAATATATATAAACGTCTAGACCAAGGAAGGCGTTAAAATTCCTTGAGGAATTAGAGCTTTGTTTCAGAAATATTATAGTCTAGTCTAGGGCATTGAACATTTAGACAGCTGAGTGTTCGTGAGTTTTCGTAAGATTCCGTGAAAGTTGCTGAAGTTAAACAACAAGCACCATATAGCGTCATTGTGAACACACAGATGCATAGATAATTTTGATAATAATAACAGCAGAATGTTTATGGATGAGTAAAGAATCCTGGTATTATTTTCCAATTAATTTTATCACAGATTCTCTTGTCAAAGCAGACATAAATGAGAAATTATGATTAATCGACGAGTCCTTCCGAAAGACATCGAATATCTTTTCGATTTTCTTTTGCATAAAATTAAATATGAATAATTGAAATTGAATCGACGGCAGTAAAATGAAAATAAATGGATAACAACTTTAATGACTGATTAAAATCTTCAAGTCTGTCTGTAAAATGACAGGAAATGATGTCGTCTCTCGGCATGCAATGGTATCTACTTAGTTTTCTTTTTAGTTTTTTAGCCATTAATTTATTTTTTTCATAACTTAATAAATGGCAATTACCCGATAGGCATGTGTAGTATAATCAGGTCACTTGAGCCTAAACATATTCAATGACGCCATTTTAGCACTGGGCTTTCTGCCTTGTAAAACAGAGATGATGGTGTCTGAAAAAAGTAATTGATGAGAGATCTTGATATCGAGAAAGAAGAAAAAACAAAAAAAAATGAAAAGAGGAAGAAAGAAATACGATAGGCATCCTCAACAAACTATAATTACTTCCGTCATCTGAAATAGTTCTTTTTTACGTAGTTGATCGCATTTTTTTTATTTTACCAGCCACAGTTACGACGAACAGACACGGTTTAAGAAATAATAATTTCACAGATTTTGAGATTATATAAAAAAACATTTCGCTAGCAGCTAAGTAGAAGAAAAAAATCAAATAAGAGTATCTTGTTCTCATCTTTATTGCCATATTCACGACGTTTCGATTTTTGTACGTTCCGGCCTTCTTCAGGTGATTGGCATTTCGAAATGAACACCTTATACCGTTCACTGGGGTAGATTGTTCTCGTACCACGTTCCTCTGGATATCACTCTTGAACTCAACTCTCCAAGTGTATCTATCTCTATTTCTGAGATAAGGTATTATGTACACTATTTACATAGAACTATTGTCCTCATCTTTGTTGCCTTATTTATCTCAACGTTTCGGTCGTTGTACGCTTCGGGCCTTCTTCAGGTGGTTGGGATGTCGAACTTAATCCTTTATTTCGCTTGCTGGGGTAGACTGTTCTAGTTCCACGTGCCATGTTTAATGGATGTCAGTTATCAATTATCTCATGTTAATTCCCCTCTCCACGTTCTCCACTGCCGTACCCAGGCATTGAACTCACATTCTTTGGGCCCTGCCAATGGATATAACTAACGCCTTTATCCATGTGTCCTTGAGGAGATAACTGATAACTGACACCCATTAAACATACTCAGACTATTCAGAGGTACTCAGCTGCTGTTGACTGATATTGCTTCTTAGGATGCAGTACTAGACAAGGGTCTTAACTTCGATACAACTATCAGAGGGATACCTGATTGCCTCTGAGGAGTTAGTAATAAACAAAGAGTAAGCCAAGCCGTGGTCCATATAACATCAGGACGGCCTTCAAAAGCGGGGGGGGATTGAAATAATAGACAGAGAACAATACTGGAAAATACGAAAACTTAAGGAATCAGCACATATGCTATTCCAAAAAAGTCTCCTAAGCACGCCAAGCATAGAAATGAATACAATAAAGGAACCATTTAATAAGGAGTGCTAGAGAAAATCAATAATAATAAAAAACATTGCAATATGCGCTCTGGTAAAAAAAAATAAACCGAAACATTAATTTTATACGTTCCAAAAATTCATGCATTGATTTTCTCAATGAAACCTGGCCCCAGTAGGATAAAATCTTTGTTTCGATCCAGTAACTTGACCCAAAGAGTTGTGAGTTCAGTACCTAGCTCCGGCAGTTGTGAAAAAGAAACACTTGGAGAGTTAAAGGGAGATAACTGAGACATCTGGAAGAAGCATGTAATGGAGGACGAAAAAAGGGTTCAGTTCGAAATGCTGATCACCTGAAAAGGCCCGAAGTTGGTTACAGACTGGGGAGTTAGGTGGCCAGATGTAAGAGGTGATGTAGTCGCAGAAATTGTCCGACAACCATGACGCGGTTCTCCTCCTTGTGTGGCATGGTGCAGAGCCCTGTTACCAGTCATAGGTTCTTCCTGCAGCCAAACTCTTGATCCAGATTTGGAAAGATGAACGGAGGCATAACGTTACCATCACTAAAGATCACTCCAAACTCCTTCGTAATCACCATTAGACTCATCCAACTCTTTCCTAAACCACTGTACTGTCCGAGTGAATTGGGTCATGGTGCTCTTTTTCTTACAGAAAGGTTAGCAACTGACCCTATTATATTGTGCAGTCGATACAATCCCAAACAAACAACGCGCATTCAGGAAATTAAAAATACAAAATTGGGCACCCTGCATATGTTTATTTTATTACTGTAAACGTTATATCTGTATATGAGTATGCTTGTGTGAAAGGAACTGAGTGAGTGCGAGGGTGTGCTAGAAACGTGGGAAAAACTTTCAAAACAACGTTTTTTTTTATCCAAAAGCAAAATAAATGGATCATAGTTTCAATCCCTGCCAAGAGATACATTATATATTGCTCATGCTGGTAAATGTCCTATTTTTGTCTCTGTTTTATAACAATAATAATAAATTTAAAGGAGGCTTAAAATCAGTAATTGCTTATATATATATATATATATATATATATATATATATATATATATATATATATATATATATATATATATATATATATATATATATTTATATATATTTATATATATATATATATATATATATATATATATATATATATATATAGTAATCCCCATGTATAATACGACATAATCCATAAAATGCACCCCTAAATCGTGCTGAAGTGTGTGGAAAATCAAACCGTATAAATTGTACCTCTTCAATTTCATTACGGCCAACGGTTTCTACTCTTATTCAATCTGTAATTGAATATATTTAACAAATTTTCGATCGTCACAATTCTAAAAGGAAACGGAAATACCAATATTGTACTTACTGCGCAGACTCATTAACCTGTTTTTGTTTTAGTAAATGAACACACTTCTGGATCTGTATGTAGTGTTTTACAAAAATGGATGTAAACATTGAATGATATTATTCTAATTTAATTTTATCATAATACTTATTTTATTTTACATTTTTAACAATTGTTAGGTACATATGATTGTATTTGACACACTATGTGGTCGCAATCGCAGAATGTTAGTGTCAAATTGTCGTATGTTTGTGGTTGTAGTCATTCCGTAAGAGAAATCGACCTATGAAATAGCAATATTTTAAAGATTTGTTTCAGTTGAGCATAATACACACCCCTATTTTTGATTATTATATTTTAGAAAACAATGTGTATTATACATGGGGAATTACTATATATAAATATATATATATATATATATATATATATATATATATATATATATATATATATATATATATATATATGTATCAATCAGATATGTGCCATGCATGATACATACTTAGGCGATCATGTATCTTTCGATACATGACTGACTAGGCAGATTTTTTCCGCAGTAGGTTGGCATTTCTTTCTGCGGTAGAAGAGCTGCCACCCAAGGCTATAGAACACGGCCTGTCCTGCTATTTACCCATATCTGGAGGGAGAATAAGGGAATTCATACCTTTCACAGGG
>OZ038484.1:31914195-31991695 GCA_964036315.1 Acanthosepion esculentum | reverse complement strand
AAGAAGAATGAGAAGACGAAGATGAAAAGAGGAAGAAGGTTGAAGAAGAAGAAGAAGAAGAAGAAGAAGAAGAAGAAGAAGAAGAAGGTGAAGAAGAAGTACAAAAACAAGAAGTAGAAGAAGAAGAAAGAGAAGTAGGAGTTGGAGAAGAAAGAGAAGTATAATTTGAAGAAGAAGAAAGAGAAGTAGATGTAGAAGGTGAAGATGAAGAAGGTGAAGAAGTTGAAGAAAAAATAAAGACGAAGAAAGTGAAGAAGTATAACAGCAACAAAACGTAGAAGAAGAAGAGGATGGGGAGGGCGAGGTAAAGAAGAAGAATGAGAACATGGTGAAGAAGGTGGAGAAGAAAATGAAGGAGAAGAAAAAGACGAAGAAGAAGAAGGTAAAGAAGAAGTACAAAAACAACAAGTAGAAGAAGAAGAAATAGAAAAAGTAGACGTTGAAGAAAAAGAAGAAGAAGGTGAAGTGAAGAAGAAACTGAAGAGGAAAAAATAACGACAAGGAAGGTGAAGAATAATAACAACAACAACAACAACAACATGTAGAAGAAGAAGAAGAAGAAGGAAGAGGAGGAGGTGGAGAATAAGAATGCGATCATGAAGAAGAAAATGAAGAAGAAGTTGAAGAAGGAGGTGAGGAGGAGGAGGAGAAGAAGAAGAAGAAGAAGAAGAAGAAGAAGAAGAAGAAGAAGAAGAAGAAGAAGAAGAAGAAGAAGAAGAAGACTGACAAGTAGAAGAAGGTGAAGAGGAAACATAAAAAAGCATTTATTGTATGCGAAAAAAATAAAGGGACAGTAACAAAAGCTATTACCCTATAATGATAATATCAAAATACAACACGATTAGCACCGAAGATATCTAAATCAGTTGATCGGTTCTCTCTGATCAGAGCAGAAGTTCGGATCTTATCCTCGATCTTACCCCAGCGCAGAGCAGATCGATAAACCAGTCTAGCGGTGTTAATCAGTTTGTGTTTCGATATTACCGTATTACGGTAATTATTTTCTGTTACCCTCATTTTGTTATAAATTTTCGCCTCGTTTTAACATGGCCGTTTTTATTGCTTTGTTAAAAAAAAGTGATGGTTAAAATGGAAGATAAGAAATTGAAAGAGATAGGGGGGAAGGGGAAGTTGGGGGAAAGTATGAATCACTTGTTTATGCATCTTCTTGGGCCAATAGAGATGGCGATGCAGGTGGTAGGGAAATAATCGAATAAGATGGAAGTGAAGAATCAATTGAAGCGGAAGAGATAAAATACATATTATATTTGAAAATAAAAAAGACGACTTTAAATAAACGGGGCTCAAGAAAAACATAGGACGGAGAATAAAGAATAAAGAAAAAAAACTTTTATTAATAGGACGCTAAAATTAAGTAAAGTGAAAAAGTCAGCAAAAATGATTTGCGACAATAAATTAAGCGAGAGAAAAAGTACAAGATAGTGATAAATGAGAGGTACATTGTGAGAGAGAGAATGAGTGAAAAAAGAGAGAATAGAGAAAAAAGAGTGGAACGAAAATAAAATGAAATAAGAGAGGGAGAGAAAGAGAGGGAAATAGAGAGAGAAACTAGAGGAATATGTGAGAGGAAAAGTGAGAAGGAGAGAACAAGAGAGAAGAAAAAGGACATTTGAGAAACCAAAAAAAGAACAAATGTAAGACAAGGGATTGGAGATAATATAAGTTTTTTAACATTTGAAGCAGAGAATAACTGACAAGAAGTTTCACACAACTGTCGAGGTTGACAAGTGATGCAACACGTTCTTTTATTAATACAGATTGGAAATTTAGTTATTGGAGAAGAGGTCTTTGCTAAATATCTTTCTATCCATGCAGGCACATTTGGCGTATAAACCGAAGAAACTGTCTATATTTTAGAGATTAGGTATTATGTACACTATTTACATTATTCGGTTTATTTTCTTCATCTCTATCGCCATATTTATCACAACGTTTCGGCCGTTGTACGCTCCGGCCTTCTTCAGGTGGTTGGAATGTCGAACTGAACCCTTTATTTCGCTCACTGGGGTAGACTGTTCTTGATCCACGTGCCATGTCTAATGGATGTCAGTTATCAGTTATCTCCTGTTAATTCCCCTCTCCACGTTCTCCACCGCCTTAACCAGGTACTGAACTCACACTCTTTGGGTCCTGTCACTGGATCTAACCCACGCCTTTATAAAACCGTATCAAGTGTCCCTTAGTCCACCCAAGAAAGTAAATGGTCTAAATGTCAAGATGACCATCCAGATAAAGAGATATAAATCATAGAGGTGAAGTATAGAAGACATATAACCCCCTCCGCAGAGCAGGAAATATCGATGACACATATATGAAAGCCCATGCCTATACCAGCGCAGCTGAGAAGGTGACTCAAATTATCAGTAACAATAATAAAGGAAAGAAATATGGAGCTCACGACGAGCATCGTGAAGCTAGGACAAAACGAATGTCCAAAATTTGGTTTGATTTGTACTTTTAACGGTATACCAACACCCTATGGGTTATTTAATGCCGAAATTTAAATTTCATGTGAGCTTTGAAGTAATAACAATATACTCTCTGTTATTCTGCTTTCCGGTTGAGTAAATGGTAGGTGATACTCAGATTTTTGCACATACATGTTTGTGTGGACATAATTGCTACTGGCGGTGATATGTGTGTTTTATGAAGATGTTTTATTGAAGTTGAATTTTGGAATACATTTGGATTTCGTTGAGAAATTGTAGGATATTATATGGATTAATTGTGATGAAAGAGTTCTTTCGTGTTGGTTGTTTGATTTTATCTATATCAACTCTATGGTTATTTAAAGCCGAAATTTATATAATTTATTTATTTATAAATATTTTGGAACACGATTTTATGGCTTCAACGACAGATACAATTTTTTCTTGGTCAGTTTGTTCTAAATATGTATTGCTGGTAATGAATTTATAGCCTTTTTATACTTTCATATTGTTTTGTTTTTGTTTGGGGATTCATTATTTGCCTATAGCTGGGACCCTAACAGGGGTTACCACACCGGGTCAAGGTGGACCTGGGAGCAACAGCAATTGACGTGGTTTCACGCTCCTCAAATCCCTCCAATCTCGTGACCTTGCGGCTGGATGTTGTTTATCGTCATAACCAGCGCTGAGTGGGCAAAATTCCAAGAACTCCTGAAAAGAACACACACGGCTAATAGCTACCAGGATTGCTATATTTAACAATTCTTGTAGCTATTATCCGTGTGTGCTCTTATCGAAAGAACCTATTTCAAACTCCCAGACTACGGCTTAAATAACACCTATACAAAACTCAAAAGCAAAGCCCATTAAACTAAACTCTCAATGATCATCAATTCCCCCATCAAGTCTAAAATTAGATAGCTCCAGAAATTCACCCTAAATCCTGACAAACCAAAAAAAATAAATGAATAAAATAAAATAAAATAAAATAAAAATCGAGGTACTAAAGAGAATAGATGATACGCGATCAAAATCTTTGAACAAAACTTTGAACAATGGAACAGTCTAAAACAAAACTAAATATACAAAAATGGCGTATAGAATAATCCAGTGGAACGGTCGTGGACTAAATTCAAATTACAACAAATTCCACATGCTAATAACACCATTGGATTCTGCTGTTATTTGCCTCCAAGAAACATTTATAAAAAAAAACTTTAATACTAAAAATTATCAAGAATACAATTACAAAGAATACAGCTCAGGATGCAGGGCCTCTGGAGGTGTAATCCTGTTAATAAAAAAAGAAAAAAACACGACAGACCACAGAAAAAAATTGACCTACAAACAGAATTGCAGGCAATAGCCGTAACAGTCACTTTGAAGAAAACAGCCAGCACATTCTCTTTGTACATCCCACCGCATTATCAGATAGTTCAATACAAGTTGGAAGATCTGAAAAAGCAATTAATCTAACACTTCATTTTCTGAAAGGGTTTTAATGGCCTAAATGCCATCTGGCGATCGAAGGCGACCAAAAAAAGGAAAACTAACAGACAAATCTACTATGAATAATGAGCTATTCCTATTCAACCAAAATCATTGATACACATCAATCCAGTAATTGTAATCCTGGTGAGATCCTGTAATTTACTTAGAATTTATTTGGAGTATGTACGATGATAGATGTGGTAGCGGCAGTTTTTCGTTTATACTGAGGAACAATGAGCTGATCGATGAGCGCCCACCTAGATGAAGGCTAAACAAGACCGACTGGGAAAAATTCGGAAAATTACGTAAATACAAAATACAAAGCTACTCAGTATAACTTACAAGCAGCAGAAACTTCCATGGAAACCCTAATAGCCATAGTAAAAGAACACATCTCCAGACGTCCAACACAAAGTAGAAGAAAAAGGCCATGGTTCGACGATACATGAAATGAAATAATTACTGCTTGTAAAGGAGCTTTTAGAAAATGAAAGAAAAAAATGGCGATCTGACTGGTTTGATTTGGTTTGTATTGTTTTATGGCATATCAAACTCAATGGACTATTCAATGCAGACAAGTTTTTATTGCTGGTATTTTTTTGTCAAAAATATATTGCTGGTAATTTTTTAAATATATAGCTAGTAATATTTTTTTTCAAAAATGTATTATTGGTAATATATTTTTTCTTTTTTAAATGAATTACTGGTAATATTGTATTGCTTGTAACAATTTTTCTTCGAACATTTATTACTGGTAATAATTTTTTACAAAGTATTTCTGGTATTGTTGTGTCGGAAACCTACCACCCCTCTTGAAGATGAACTTGTCTGCTAGCAAAGACTTTATATAGTGGCACGTCGAGAGACAGAGGAGAGAAAGTTCTTGGCTGAGCTAGTTATAGACTACTCAGGCGATTACTGTACCTTTTACCAACCAATAAAACCCTTTTTATTGTTACGTGTTATTTGTCGTTTGTCTCTACAAACCCCAAACCAACATCATAACAGGTATTAAATTCTATTTTTACACTTTCATAGTGTTTTGATATCAGTTTGGGCCTTAACCATTTACCCATAGCTAAGACCCTAAGATGTAAGGCTGGATCTTAGCACACCAGCAGTTTGTATTGCTGGTATCTTTTAAGTATTGTTGATAATAATTATTCCTTAAATTTTTTTTTTAATTAAAAAGTATTTCTGGTATTAAAATCTATTTTTACACAAGTTTGGTTGTTAACTATTTGCCCATAGCTAGGACCCTAGCAGGTGCTACCACCTCACATCAGGGGGGACCTGGGAACACCAATATCTAAGACGTGGTTCCACGCTTTTAAGAACCTCCTGGTCAGAGGCCTTGCTATTGGGAGTAGTTTATCGCCTTACACAGGACGCGGATGTAGTTTATTGTCATACCCAGGACGAGCCGATCTGATAAACTATAAACTAAAATAAATTCAAATAAAGCAATGAAAGAAGTTAAAAAGGAATGTTGGCAAAAATATCTCAGTATAATACATTCTTTTATGTGAAATGGTTAGAAACATCTACCGGTACCAGTAAAACATTTCTCAATAAATAATACCACGAAAAGAAGTTTATAAAATATATTTTGGCCAGAACATTCTCAATATGTTTGAAACTTCGATCAACAATAATCCCAAACTATAAAAGAAATATGAAGAAAGATACACATTCAACTTCAAAACCTGGAAGATGATGTTCTCTGACAGAACTAGAATATTCCATGAACAGGTCACAAAATTAGCATGCCCATTAGAAGTTCATAAAAAAACTCACAAAAGATTCATTCAAATTGTTACTAAAAATTCTTGAGGGACCTCCCCCTTTTTACACAAATGGACTCACCCAGGATATACATATAATACTACCAGTGAATACCCGAACAGTAGGAGACGGTCAGTAGAACAGTAGAGTCGGTCGAGTAGAGAGTCACACACAGAGATGGTGTCAGAGTCACAGTAACGAGCACGTAGACTCAGTAAGAAGTCATACAGCGATACGTCGATACCAAAGACTATATACATAATTTCCTACTAATCCGCATTCATGGAACTACTAACCTGTATTACCAGTTTGTATTATTACGTTAATACATTTATTTTCATATATTCATTCTTGGCGTTTGTTATTATTTGATACCGGATTTCATCCCGGAATACACAAAAACTTGGCGACGAGGATATAGAACTCACACGGGAAGAAAAAAAAAACAAAAAAAATTCCCCCTCGTCGACCACAACAACTTGGCGACGAGGAATTCGAACTCACACGGCAGGAAAAAGAAACAACATTTTCTCTCTCGTCGACCACAACAACATGGCGACGAGGAATTGGAACTCACACGGGAAGAAGGAAAAAAACAAAACAATTCTCCCTCGTCAACCACAACAACTTGGCGACGGGGAATTCGAACTCACACGGACGAAAAAAAAAAAACGATTCTCCCTCGTCGACCACAACAACTTGGGCGACGAGGAATTTGAACTTACACGAAAGGAAAGAAAAATTGTCTCTCTCGTCGACCGCAACAACTGGGTGACGAGAACTTCGGACCTACAGACAAAAATAAATTGCCGTTTGCCAGTGTCCACAACTTGGCGACAAAAGATTTACGTGGATTAAAATACAGAAAAGCAATTCTTTCGTAAGACTCTTATCATGGAGGATTTTAAAAGTATTTTAGTAGAACTTGTAAAATACCAAAATGAAGAGCAATTACAACTCCAAGAAAGAATGGAAAAGAAGTGGCAAAAACAATTACTACAAACGCAGAAGGAAAATCAAGAAAGACAAATGCAAATTGAAGAAAGACAAATGCAATTCCAGGAACTAATATTAAAGGTAGCGGGTAACAAACAACAAAATATCGAAAATGAGGCGACATTTTCCCAAGACGCAGTGTGGAATACGATAGAAACATTCAATTATTTCATAGAAGAGGATAAAAATTTCGGGGACTATTTCCGACGTCATGAAAACATCTACAACATCGATTGTCAAAACTGGACAGAAGCAAAGAAGCTATGTCTGTTACTCAGAAAATTAGGAACAGAATAATACACAAACTTTGTGCATTATATTTAGCAAAAAAAGACAAATGAGTTAACGTTTGACGAAGCAGTTACATGCCTTACAGAGCTTTTCAGTCCAAAGACGTCACTATTTCACAAAAGGTGGAAATGTCTTAACCTCCTAAAGGACGAAAAGGAGGACTACTCCACGTTCGCCATAATCGTGAACAAACATTGCGACGACTTCAAGTTGGCAGAATTAACTCCGGACAAATTTTAATGTCTTATTTTTGTACAAGCGTTAGTCTCAGATAAGGATAGTGAAATGCGCAAATGAATGCTTTCAAAACTACAAAATAAGCCTGGATTAACACTAGAAAAAATTATCAGAAGACTGCCAAAATGCCTGAGTATAAAGAATGACTCGAAGGATATCGAGGAGTCAGGAGTAGCACATTTACGTAAGTTGAACAAAAGTTTACGTTTTGCACCCTCCCCGGTAAGAAAACAAAAATTCAATAATAATGAAAACAGATTTTCACCCTCTCCGGAAAGAAAACAAAAATTCTATAATAATGGAAATATATACAATGTATACGGCAAATAATAAAAAAAATAAAAGCAAATATAAGCCCATTCACCCATCTGCATGCTATCGATGTGGAGGATTACACTGGAATGAGGATTGTCTTTTTAAATATAAAAAATGTCTAGCTTGTGGAAAAATGGGTCACAAGGCATCCCAATGTAGGAACAGAAAATTTACTAGTAAGATAAGAGCTACTAGGATGCACGACTAAGACAATATTTACATAAGAACATACATGGTACTTGAAATTCTAAATAAAAAGATAAAATTACAACTAGACACAGGTTCGGATCTAACGATAATTAACCTACAGACGTGGAGAAAGCTTCATAGACCGACCATGATACATACGCAGAAAATTGCTAAGTCAGTTACAGGGAAGCGTATCAAATTCGAAGGAGAAGTAATCCTAAGTATAAAGTTCCACGGAAAAACTAAAAAAACTCAAGATATTCGTAATGAAAGATACAGAAAATCTGGTGGGCAAAGACTGGATGCAAAAGTTCGACGTATGGGATTTACCTATCAGTTCTTTTTGTAAGAAGATAAAGTGCAAACCATCAGAAGCGACAAAGTTAAAGGAAGAATTACATAATCAATGTCCCGAAGTATTCTCGAGCGGTTTGGGACGAGGTAACAAGTTTGCCGCTAGAATTAAATTAAAATAAAATGACCAACCAGCAGTACAAAAGAAGCGAAACGTGCCGTTTTCCCGCAGAATACGGTGTGTGTTTGATGAGTTATTGCCGAACAAGAACAAAAACCGGCATACACCTATTGTACTCAAGAGATCATTCGAACCTGGTACAATATTTAACAGACTAGGAAACGTGATGTAAACATATTAACCAAATACAAAATGAGATTCAAAGACCACAGGAAGACACAAAAATTAGAAGGTCAAGCAGGAAGAGAAAATTTACCGAACTTCTGATTATCGACCATAAGAGAAAAAAATACTAACTCCCCCCAAAAGGAATCTAATGAGGGGAGTGTTGAGGGGTCTCCCATTTTTACACAAATGGACTCACCCAGGGTATACATATACTACTACCAGTGAATACCCGAACAGTAGGAGACGGTCAGTAGAACAGTAGAGTTGTTCGAGTAGAGAGTCACACACAGAGACGGTGCCAGAGTCAAAGTAACGAGCACGTAGACTCAGTAAGAAGTCATACAGCGATACGTCGATATCAAAGACTATATATATATATATTTTCCTACTAACTCGCATTCCTGTAACTACTAACCTGTATTACTAGATTGTATTATTATGTTAATACAATTTTTTCCTATATTCATTCTTGGCGTTTGTTATTATTTGATACCGGATTTCATCCCGGAATCCACAGTAAAAATATACAATGATCTCTGGATAAACCGTAAGATCCAGAAAAAAAGAAGAAAAAAAGCACTCTTTATAATACTAGGAAAAGACAATTCAAAATCTGGAAATTGTAGACCATTTTTTTCTCGCGAATTGTTTATGTAAAACCTTGGAGTGACTGGTGAATAATAGATGAGTTATTTTCTGTCTTCCAACAAATAAATGATAGACTTACAATGTCGCTCGTGAAAAAAAACAGAAGTACAATGGACAACATATTCCGGTTGGAAAGTATTTAAAAGGGAAACGTTTATAAGAAAAGAACACGGCTACTGTATTTTTTCACTTGGAAATGGCTTAGGAAACAATCTGGATATATGGGAGAATGAGCGATCTACATGATCTATAATTGAAAGTTAGACTACCAGAATCTAGAAAAGACTTTCTTTCAAATAGATATTAAGAAATAATTAAAAACAAAAAAAACAAAAGAACAAGAAGATAAAGCGTAGTGGAGTATATTTTTAGTCGCTCTGTTCAGTATTAAAATAAATAATACTAAAAAAGAATTTCCCCAATGTATAATTTTCCTGTAAGTTTGCGATCCCAGAATATCCACACCATTGAAAGGAAACTGCAGGAATGCATAGATAAGATCACCACATGGGCTTTAAAAAAACGATTTCAGCTTTGTGAAAACTAAATCGAAATGCGTGCATTTTTGTAATAAATGTGAATTGCATAATAATCCAAGACTGAAAAGGACAGAATTCCTAAAGGTAAGCCAGTTAGGGTTCTTGGGAATGGTTCTCGGCAAGAAACTAACATTTGTACCACTCTTCAAATAGCTGAGAACAAAACGTAATCAAACATTACAACTTTTTAAAGTGTTGACCCACAGAAATGGTGGACAAGATCTGCAAACTCCGTTCAAATTATGAAACATTTATCCGATCCTAGTAGGACTATTAAAGCCCGTCCTGGGTATGACGATAAACTGCATCCACGTCCAGGGTAAGACGATAAACTACGTCCAATAGCAAGGCCTCTGATATGTTTTTGGAAAAATAATGTTGCAAGCTGTACGTTTTTTTTTTAAATACCGGCTATACGTTTTTGAAAAACAATATTACCAGCTATACGTTTTTGAAAAAAATATTATTACCAGCTGTACGTTTTTGAAAAAAAAAATATTGCCAGCTATACATTTTTGAGAAAAAAAATTAACATAAATGGATATTTGACAAAACAAAAATATTACCTGGAAAAAAATGTTGTCGGCATTAAATAACGCATTGAGCTTTATATGCCGTAATACAAACGAAACGAAACCAAACTATTAAAATTGCATATCCCAATCAGTAACGGAAAACATAAAAAATAACCTTCTTCTATGATGTTTTGATGTTGGTTCTTGAAGCATTTCAAACATCTACAGAATGTCTGTATACAAACGAACCTCCACCAATATTTATGCGGGAGAAAGTGGCACTATAATAGTATATAAAATTAAAAATATGCAACTACAACGCTGCTTAGAATAGCACATTTGATCCAAAATTGCAGAAACCTCTTCCAACACAAAAAGAAAACCATAAAGTCCATCGGATGAAAGCAATTCATTAAAGAAGTAGAAATACTTTTGTCTAGAACCCATAATACAATCATACCAAATAAAACACCTTTGGCCATAAGAAAACCACAAATATACCTACAAGTCTACAAACGTCATAACGCAACTACTCAATTAGAAAATAAATCCAATACAATTATCCAAGAAATTCATACATTTTCACGGATGGATCAAAATACAAAAATGAAACAGGATGTGCATCAATGGGTAAGAAGGAAATAAGAAAGAAACATCTGCCAAAAGAAACTTCAATTTTCAATGCAGAAATTTCGGCAGAAGACCTAACACTGGACATCATCTTTAGAAACCAAAATAAAAATATAACTTGGCAACACACTGATAGAAAAATTACTATTCAAGCTATATTGCCCAAAACGAAACATTTAATAATTCAAGATCCTCTATACAGATCTAAAAAATAAAAAGATAAGTTCCATTCAACAGAAATGGCAGAATCACTGGACTAATAACACAAATAATAAACTTCTCCCAATAAAAACATTCTTAGGTGAATGGAAATAAATATCTAGAAGATGAAGAAAAGACGAAGTAACGCTGGCTCGACTACACTTAGGCCATATATGCCACAGCCGTTCATACTTGCTGAAGAACAAAGATCAACCAACATACAACATGACAGCATGCACACATGAAACACATTTTATCGGAATTTATTCACTTAGTACCTGTAAGATACAAATACTATAAGGAAAACATAGGAAAATATTGAAAATACTGAAACCGTCACAGCTTTATGTCCTACCGTAAAAAATTGGTGTATACCAAAATATATAACACATGCAATACTTTATGTGCAAACTATATATCTATAAAACCTTTGTTTATCCTAATAGTATAAATTTAATACCGAAAATATCTGTAGTTGAAGTCATAAAATTTCGTACAAATAATTTAGATTTCTGCGTTAATTCACAGACACAGATTGATAGACCGCTAAAATAAAAATATAAAAACCAAAACACTCTTTATTATAAAATTATTTACATTAGAATGTATGAATGTGAGTTCAATACCCGGTTAAGGCAGTGGAGAACTTGGAGAGGAGAATTAACAAGAGATAACTGATAAATGACATCCATTAAACATGGCACGTGGAACTAGAACAGTCTACCACAGTGAGCGAAATAAAGGATTCAGTTCGACATTCCAACCACCTGAAGAAGGCCGGAGCGTACAACGGCCGAAACGTTGTAATAAATATGGCGACAACGATGAGGAAAATAGTCCGAATAATGTAAATAGTGTACATGATAAATAATCTCAGGAATATAGACAGATACTTAAAGGCCGAAACCTTGTGATAAATATGGCAACAAAGATGAGGTTGACAGTCCGAACAATGTAAATAGTATACATAATACCTCATCACAGAAATATAGACAGATATTTATTATTAAGTGAAAAATGAAATCTGTTTTTATAACCCAGGATAAAACACCATCGGAAAACAAAGATCAATATTGTTGATGATTAACAGGCTATCTAAATGCACATATGACTGTCAAACATTACAAGATAAATATTTTAAACTGTAATATATTGTACGTGAGATCAATATAAATGTACCTACCTATAATTATATAAATTAAGTTTGCCTCGTCGACAATATCTAGAATACTAGTCGCAACTTCTAAATGAACGTCTTCCTAGTAAAGAACTGCAAAATAAAATATGAAGGAACACAATTTGCTGTAGAACCAAACATATAACTTAGGATATTTGCATATAAACTAAAGTAAATATAAAGGCATAATTATGAATAAATATTCACTTTTATCTAAACAATCAAGTATAAATAAGCAAACAAACGTACCTAGTGACGACGACTGGACATCCTCTGCCAATATATGACGGTAGAAGTAGTATGGCTCTTGTAAAGTAAGAAGATAAGCAGTAGCAGTTAGGTAATTGCTGAAGCAGTACAAGGAATCGACTATTTTTAGCATCTTTAACGATGGGGTATATGTTCGAGTTTTACTTGACATCTGGCTTGAATTAAAGGCCCAAAATGCTATCAAAGCTTCCCTGATAATTCTGCCGATGGCTGGCGATGATGGAATGTCGGTTGTTTATTTACAAGGTATTGAATATGACCAGGATGTTTTTCCTCCACTGATATTAGACAGCTAGAAGAGATAAGCAGTTAATCACTGGTCGTCTACAGTTTAGGAAATGCACCAGTCTCCAATATGCGGTTGTATTATCAGCACAGATATTTAGGAAGGATTTTATAATTGAGAATCATTCATGGCTCGGGTCTTTTTCAACTGGCCGTTAACAACTACCTTCTGGGAGCTACCCTTTAGGAAGGATTCTTTAGTTGAGAATCGTTAATTCCAGCGATATAAGAATTCAGTCAAATATTCCAGACCATAATGATAGCACTCATTCTTGACAGTCTCACGAGACAAGATAACACCCTGAAATTGGAAAGTAATAAAATGTCAAATAAACAGATCTTCGTCGACAGTCGTTGTATTATTACATGTCTTTTAGTCTATCATCGTGTGTGTGTACTTAAATTTATATGTTGGTAAACATATGAACTGCTCAGCCGACCCTGAAGGACAAAACGCGTCACAATAAAGCATTATTCACGTTGTCATACACTTTCTCCAATACTGTTCTAGATATAATATATATATATATATATATATATATATATATATATATATATATATGTATATATATATATATATATATATATATATATATGTATGTATGTATGTATGTATGTGTGTGTGTGTGTGTGTGTGTGTGTGTGTGTTATGGCAATTTACCCACGAATGCATGGATTCTCCCAGCTATAAATAGGAGCAGATACTGTCTTTTGGAAAGTTCCAACAGCTCTCGTTTGTGTATGTTTGTAATTCTGTTTTTGTTAATATATTTGTTTAATTCAATTCCTCTCTTGCGTACTTATTCCTGGCCCGTAACAAGGCCACATCAATATATATAACGAGTGTAACAACAGAATTGTACGAATGATATAACAGAATAATTGTCATTACCCAAAAGTGTTTAATATCTAAAAAAAACTAAATTAATTGATTTTCTTTTTTACAGGCTTTAAAGACATTTAGCCATCTTGATACCATTTGTTGTAAGAAACACAGAAAAAAAATTGAGTTATTCTGTTAGAAAAAGAACAGGATAAAATTGTTTTGTATCAGGCATACCATCTTCCCAACTGAGCAATGTTGAGAGGAAAACCGTCGTTCGAGCATTCAGTAATGGTACCAGCATTCATATTCAGGCCTCCATCTTCAAGTCCATTCAAGAACCATAAAAAAACAGTCAATAAGTTTAAAAAGCGGGAACAGTATAGATGAAAAATGGATCAGGCGTTCGGAAGAGGGTTTATCATTTCAACATTAGAAAAGATCCAACTCAATTCATAAGATATTTGGTACGTGAGAGAGGAGTTTAACCTATGTGAGTCCAAAAAGCATTGAAAAATGACTTCAAAAAGAAATCGTAGGTGAAACGTGTGACGCACCTCGTTAATGCAGGTGAGAAATTTAGAAGGATACTGAGGGCGAAGATGGAAAACTATCCAGGAATTATATATATATACATTGGAACTTTATTTCAATGCTTCATGAGCTTCCGATCCTTAGCTATGATTAATTAATGATTAACATGTCATTTTTCGTTTATGATCGATTTGATCCTGGTAGTTCTGGTATGCTTGAAGAGTAATTATGCATCCTTATTGATTGATAGTGTTATAAAAAACTCCAGTAAGATATCTTTTAGATACAATGGCTACAAAAATTTAATCTAACAAATGGAAAATGTTGCTTTTTAATGGTTAAGAATTCGTGGAGCCAAGTTCGAAATTCCAGTCGAGATCATTACATTTATTTACTTGCTAATACACTTGAGAAAGCTATGAATCCATATCTTCTCTCGCCAGCTATGGTTAAAGCAGCAGGAAATAATGGGTTCTGTAGACGTGGGTGTCAACCAGTTTTAGAAGAACGAAACTCTGAATTCAAATTGGATCGCACTATCCGAAAACTGTGCCTGCATGATGGTGTGTATCTCTTGTGAATCCAAATTCCTAGTGAATTTCCTGCTATTAGCATATCCAAACGAATACACTATTTTAATTGGTCGCACTGGTAAGAAATGGTTACTGAGACATTAGGTTTATAAATCCACAAAATACACTCACCAATGTGACCAATATTAAAACCATTGTCGGATTGAACAAAACGTGTCTTAAGCCAAAAAGTCGAAGTTTCAGTAGCTGGCCATAGAAGAGTGAAACAAAATCTTGAGAGTTGAGTTATCAAGGGGAATTAACAGAAACGGAATATCCAAAGGCATAACACATTAGAGAAATCTACCCCTGTGGACTAAATGAAGGGTATCGTTTTGAAATTTCAAGAAATATCACCTGATGGCCGAAACCCCGTGCATATGGCAATAAAGATAAATAATGAAAAATATATAGACAACGCTTATCTATATTATTTAATGAGACATGTATTAATATATATATATATATATATATATATATATATATATATATATATATATATATATATATATATATATATAAAGAAATACACTCTTAATGTGTGCTATATTTATGGGATAAAGTGTAAATATGAAAGTGAAGTCAACACTTATAGGCGACGGGCTGTTTCATGCTAGGCGCAATCGTCAGGCCACCGATTGCGGCATGACGATTGCGTCTAGCATGAAACAGCCTGTCGCCTGTAAGAGTTGACTTCAGTGTTCACTTTTATATGTATATATATATAATATATATATATATATATATATATGTGTGTGTGTGTGTGTGTGCGCGCGCGTGTGTGTGTGTAAGGAAGCATTCAGCATTGTTTGCTGGTATAGCTCTTTTTAGTGTTGACGTGGTTTTCATCCTAGCATTGTGTTTGAAGTGGCGTGAACCGTCACGATATTGATCCTGTCATTATTTACATTAGGAGTTAAATGCGATACAAAATTTAGTTGTTGCTGTTGTGTATATGATTTAAGTGACGTGGTTTCTGTTACTTAGTACAGAGCATTGTTTGTGTTTCTGTAACGCCAGTCCGGGTGCTTCAAAAAAGTATCGTCTCCGCCGAAACCCGCCTTTGCATTTGGACAATTACAGAGACTACTAGACACAGCCCTCCAAAATATTATCTTCCAAAAAAACACTGGCTGGGCAACCGTCTTTTAATGTAACACACACACACACACACACACACACACACACACACACACACACACACACACACACACACACACTCAGACACACACTCTCACACACACACATACACACACGCACACACACGCATTCAGACACACGCACACACACACGGACACACTCGGACACAAACACACACACTCAGACACAGACACACGCACACACACTCAAACACACACACACACACACACTCACACACACACACACACACACGCACACACACTCTCACACACACACATACACACACGCACACACACGCATTCAGACACACGCACACACACACACGGACACAAACACACACACTCAGACACAGACACACGCACACACACTCAAACAGACACACACACACTCACACACACACACACACACACATATATATATGGATTAAATCCAACATATTTTTATTTTTAATTCATTTTGTTTAAATGTTATTCTTGGTCGATAACCATATTCGAAAAGAAGTTCTGTTTTTTAATTACACAATATTTTTTTTATCCAACTACAATTACCGACCTGAATATTCGAAAAATCTTCTCAGAAAAAAATTGCGCCTTCTGGCATGATCGGAACGAACATTCCCTAAGCTGACCCGCCATTCGATGTGACGTGCCTAATCGCTCTGCCACTATTCAGGCTTTGTTTGACCGTAAGTCCTATGTGGCCCTACGGTTAGGCACGTCAGATCCAATGACGGTTCCCCATTGGGTTTGCAGGTTAGAACCCTGCCAGAGGATGCATATGTCTTGAATGGTAATTGAGGATATACTCTCCGAAGTTTATATTTCTGTTGTTTCTTTAATTCGATTCAACCATCTCAATTATTTTGAAGAATCAATGTGGTGTCTGTGTAGTAGGCAATACGTATTTGTCTAAAACCTCGTATTCTTTGGAAAACTTAAGTTTCAAATCGTCTACGTGGGCATCATGCTATTGGGAGTGTTTATTATATACTAGGTTGGCCATAAACCCCTTAATCATTCAGGAAAGAAAACAACAAAATTATATTGAACAGCGGAAACATTAGGTTAGGTTATCCAGAATGGCTTTGTTTGTTGCACCTGCGCAGTTTATTCCTCTTTGTGTAAGTCCTAACAGGCAGAAATGAGTTTCGAAGAAAATGGAATTAGAGATTTGATTCTTTCCGGTTACAAGAGAAGACATTCTATAAGAGTTACTGTGAAGGAAATTTGCGACACTGAAGGAGAAGACACAGTTGGCCAGTCGAAGGTCCTTAGGTGACACGGAAGTCATACTATTGACGATCAACCACGTTCCGGCTAACCATCAAACTTTCAAAGCGAGACTTTAGTGGCAGCATTAAAAGATGAATCTTCTGCAAGCAATCTTGATCTTGTGAAAGTTGTTGGACCGTCAAAAAGTGAATCAGGATTCTCTCGCCAACGTACTATATATATATTTCCTAAAACTAATAGACAAGCATTTTAGTAAAAATGAACTATTTAAACGATGCTTAATGAAATGAATTTAAGAATTAGTTATTCATGCATGAGCAATGTAGAAAAAATTATAAGCTCTCACAATAGCAGAATTATTAGAGAATTTCACAATAATCATTTACAAAGAGATCTTAATGCAAACCAAAAGAAAATATTTACCTGTAATTGCAGGGCAGGATCAAAGTGTCCAGTAGAGGGAATAAGCATGGCAGAAAACGTGATATACGAAGTTACAATTTTCCCCAAAGAAAATATAAAACAGAAAAGGATATATATAGGAATATCTGCGGGAAATATAAGCATCGCCAGTCCTTCACAAATGGATCTAAAAACAAACAAACAGCACTATCAAAACATTATTGGAATTTGTTGGAGAAAGGCTTAATCGTCTCTAGAGCTCGAACTCCAATAGATTTCAGAGACCGATGCAACCTGTGCATACAAGAGAAGATCCTAATGATAAAGCATAAAGATCCTGATATATTATTGAACCAACATAACGAGTTAATTTTTAAATGTAGACATAAAAACCATCTGAACTCATCTCAATATATTTAGAAAAAGCTATAGACGAGGGTAAATATTGTGTTATTTTTGGATTTGAAATGATTGTATGCACACTAGTTTACATTATTGTATATATACAGATGTGTAGATGGATTTGGAAATAGATATGTAGATTTATGTGTATATGTATATGCATTTGTATAAGTATATATATACAGATATAAGTGTATATATATTGTAGGCTCATATGTAAAAAAATATATATATGTGTAAATATGTATTAGTAATTATAGGTAGGTATATGTACATATATATATATATATATATATATATATATATATATATATATATATATATATATATATATATATATCGAGTCATGTATATAGGATTGTTTGTGGTCTGTATATCTGTATATGTAGATATATGTAAATATTTGCGAGTTCGTATATGTGATATGTCAGAATATATATGTGGGATATAGTAATATGAATATATATGCATATTTAGGTATATATGAGTATAGATTTGTCTTTATATATATATATATATATATATATATATATATATATATATATATATATATATATATATATATATATATATAAAGAATTCTAATAGAAGGACATAAAATTATTATATTTTTAATGTTTAATCTTACTTTCTCTTTTAAATATTTTCTAATTAGAACTGTAGAATTGAAATTTCTAATCATCTGGAGATAATTTAATTTTATACTGATAATTTAATTTAAATTTAATGATATTACTCTTTAACTATTAGTCTTGATAGTAAAAGTATTGAAATAATGTCTTTTTTTTCAAATTTAAACACTTAATTAACCATTTAACGCTAAATGAAAAAATTAAAATTAATATGAATATGTGTAAATATTTTTAAATGTATGTTTAAGTATTTATATATGAATATGCATAGGTACCTTTGCATTTCGATACATATGTGTGTGCTTATGTGTGTAATTGCATATGTAAATGAACGTATGTATATGGGAGATTTACATAAGTGTATATGTGGGATATTTATATGAAAAAACAAAATTTCTTTAATATTACCTTCAAATATTACTCCATCTTAATTTGAAACGTAAACTTTAAATAAGAAAGATTACCCATCTAAAAATAGTTACAAATTACATTCATGAATTAGACTCAAACTTATAAAGATGTTACCTTGACAGTCATTTTCAATATCAAAACATTACTATTAGATAATTTTATATTTTAATTCTTATTTTTTTCTTGTTTCTTTTTTTATTAATATGTTTTTAAATATAATATTTAACTCAAATGAAATCCCTAATTTATATGTAAAGGAGTTAAAAATTTAAATTGCTAACAAGCATTAAATTAAATTCTTCGTGGATTTTTTAAACATTTAAATTATTATGAGACGTTAAATTTTTTTTTACCTAATTCGTTAAAACTATACCCCCCTCTGCTTCCTCCGTAAACCCTAAAAACATCTCCTTTTTCTTTACTTCCGCCTTTATTCTTTTTTCTTTTTTTCTTTTTCTTTTTCCCTCTTCCCTCCTTCCCTTTCAACATATCATTTCCGTTGAGTTGACCGATTTAATAGGTCAATGTCTGATCCTAACCCCCTCCTTCCTCAATGTTAAGCATGATAGAAAGAAATATAAAAATAAACTCTCTCTAAACACGACCATGTCTCTCACACCACTCCTCGATACCTTCTCTGTTAAATTACATAAACTTAATACTACCCGTCAAAAGTGTAAATTTTCATTTCATTTTTCCTTTCACCTTTTGGAAGTGATGTCTGATGATCCAGGGAAAAATAAAAGTCTCTGGTGAAATAAACTGTTACAAAGGAGCCTTAAAGTGGCCTGTTTTTCTTTAACATATATATATATATATATATATATATATATATATATATATATATATATATATATATATATATAATCAGTTTTAATGTTCTGGGTTGTAGCAACTGTTAGGGTCCCAGATATCGACAAATAGTGAACCTCGAAACAAAAGGAAGGCTGTATGAAAGTATTAAATAAATACCAGCAAAATACAATTTCTATAAAATTACCAACAATGCCTATAATAATTTTTATCTGTAGTTGAAGTCATACAATTGCCTTCAATATATTTAGGTTTCGCCATTAAATAACCCAGAGAGGTGTTGATATGTCGCTAAAATTCAACCAATTTTAAACGATATTTTTAGTGGATACTAGTGTGATACTATTTAGCTATGGTACTTAATTAATTAATTAGCCCTAAAAATTGAACGGGAAAATGCTGAAAACAGAAAAGAAGGGTTAAAAGATATGCCGAAGGATATACCAATCAACACTGATTTTTCTTTTTCAAAAACTCTATTTTTCTCAAGAAACCGAAGAATTTCACGAAAAGACAATGTGGCGATCTCAGACAATTGATTAATGATGGTCGTTAAAAGTGCTTTTTAAGAAAACACAAAATAACTAGAATCGACTATGATATCTTTCAGCAGTGCATAGATATTGTGTATACAGTTAATGTGACAGAAAAATGGCCAGACGAGAGGGCCATGTCTTAATTGTAGGAATTTTGGCAGGGGGCAAAAAAGGATTTGCGTAAACAAAGTTCCAGTTGATAATTCTAAACTGCTCAGGATCTGGAAATATGATAAGAAATCCTGAATAAGCAGTGGTGTCAAAGAGTTAATTAATGAAGCAAGCTTAGCCACACCAGCACGACCGAGACGCCATTGGTCGTCTGGTAGCAGTGGTGATATGCGGAGGTAAAATAGTAAGAGAAACGGAGAAGTTACTAATGCCCACCGAAAGGAATTGGTGTGAGGTACCAAAGTGAGGAGGAAATAGTTTAAGAGGAGAGCTATCCTGCAACCTCTCTTCACGGATGAAGGTATCCCCGCAGAAATAAGAAGTAATTAATTTTCCAAGAATGGGATGTAATTAATTTTCTTGACCAGATAAGAAAGGGACACTTGTTGGAAATAGGGGTTTCATCGAAAACTCCAGGCTGTGTCTAACCCTGTACCGGGTTTTGGTTGAAGTCCATATAAGCGAGCTCCCTCGGTCAGTTCGCTAGTCCCTCAGCTAGTCAGAAGTTGGAGAGAGCTGACCGAGAGATTCCACGATTCCTGCCAACAAAAATAAAACATCGACTTCGCCTTTCTACTGACAGCAAGTTATACAGACAAACCTTTCTAAGCCAGCGTCAGAAAGTAAACCTTAGATAACCAGAACTTGCCTAGAAGTATACAAATGTCATTCTCAGAAGAAAGGGGTTGGTAAGAACACATACTCCTCTATAGGACAGACTGATAAAAGTTGTTTTGCTTTCTTAAACATTACCCGAAACTTTTTTGTCTTCATTTATTTCTTTTTGCTTGTGAGACGTCAACTCCAGTTTAGACTCCTCTTGCACGACGGCCCCGGTGTCTAATTGATCTCGTCAACCTAATATCAAAATAACAACGTGGGTAGGTTAGACTCGAGATGAAGGTAGTTACTTCGGTAACCAATCATTGAAAGCGAGCTGAGAACAACGAAGCTGGTGTTGAACCGGTTGCATCTGGTGTGAAGCCGTTACGTATTCGTGCCGTTACAATCGACCGACCACCCGATTTGGTACCCTGACCAAAGGGTAGTGGCGAGAGCCGATCGACCGGGTGACATATTAGTGGAAGTGACTAAGAGACAACCCCAGAACGCCGCAGTAGGTGTCACATTCGTATTTGGTTGACGCTCAGTTTATTTTACGTCTAATGTCCTGAATGTACGAGAAATCTTATTAAGGAAAAATTTCTGAACCACACACTCAAATATATATATATATATATATATATATATATATATATATATATATATATATACACACACACATATATATATATATATATATATATATATATATATATATATATATATATATATATATACAGAAATATAATTTTAAAGTGTGCTATATTTATGTGATAAAGTGCTCAATATCAGAGATAGAGCGTATGTAAATATAAATATAAAAGTTAACATTGAAGTCAACACTCAGTGGTGAAAAGCTGTTTCATGCTAGACGCAATCGTCAGGCGGATTGACAATTGCATCTGACATGAAGCAGCTGTCGCCACTGAGTGTTTACCTCTATATATATATATATAAAGTCATCCACAGACAGACTGTTTCTCAGCTCATCAATGTAGCTAGAGATGCGACTGCTTCAAGCCGGGATCGAAACCCGATCAATTTGATATCAGTCGTAGTCTCTCACCCTTAGGCTAACAGATGGGAAAGGTAATTTTTGAAGCATTATATACTAGATATAAGCATTAGAGGCTCCCGGAGTGCTCAATTCTTAGCGAAGAGATGTTAACATTAATTAGCAGCAGCCGACGAATTCCCTTTCTTCTAAAGTGCTCAACTTACGAGAGGGAGCGTGTATAGTCATCTACCGACAGACTGTTTCTCTGTATAACAGTTTATCATTGTGAAGACATCCGATTGCTTGAAGCCAAGGTCGTAACCCGACCTATATGACATCAGTCGGAGTCCGTCCGTCCCTCTCTCTCTCTCTCTCTCTCTCTCTCTCTCTCTCTCTCTCTCTCTATATATATATATATATATATATATATATATATATATATATATATATATCATAAATGTCTTTATATATATATATATATATATATATATATATATCATAAATGTCTTTATATATATATATATATATATATATATATATATATATATATATATATATAAAGACATTTATGATATGTTTAACGTTCTTTTTATAGATACAAGTATTTAAGCAAATGCTCTGTTTTATAATAAACAGTATTAAATTTACCGGCCTGAATGTCCGAGAGATTTTCATAGAAAATTTTCGTTCTCCGACAGGAATCGAACCTGTATCCTATACGGAACCGTCATTTCGCGTGATGTGCCTTAAACGTTCTGGCCACAGAGAAGCGTCTGGTTAGTAAGGTCGATTTTACTATCTTTAAACTTAAATCTTCCATGAATCTCTTCTATTCATATCTCTCTCTATCATTGTAAACAAATGACGTCATATATTTTTGAATTGGACAAAGTCCGACAATTTATTTAAATACATTTATGATATGTTTAACGTTCTTTTTATAGTTACAAGTATTTAAGCAAATGCTCTGTTTTATAATAAACAGTATTAAATAACATTTACCGGACTGAATGTCCGAGAAATTTTCTCAGAAAATTTTAGTTCTCCGACAGGAATGGAACCTGTATCCTATACGGAACTGTCATTTGGCCTGATGTGCCTTAACCGTTCGGCCACAGAGAAGCGTCTGGTTAGCAAGGTCGATTTTACGAAAGCGTGCGTGTGTGTATTTAGAAAAATATGACGAACTGGGATATATTTGTTGATATATAAAATTATACAAAATTATATATCGTTATATCATATATATGTATGTGTATATATACTTATCGACGGAGAGATTTAAATTCAAGATAGATTAGAACCACTTAACAGGTGATGATAAAAATACAGGAGTAAAAAAAAAAGAGAATGAGGGATATATTTCAGTGAGATAGATGAGAAGAGCTGGAAATAAATTGTTAGAATGGGCCATATGCAGAGCGCCGTGAAGAGAAATAGAAAGACCCGTAGCAAAGAACGGTGCTTGGGAAAAACATCAAAACACGGAAAGGCGGGAAATATAGCAATCATCCAAGTGTGAGATAAAAATTGCAAAAAGGCTCATTGATTTGTTTACCAGGAAAAGAAAAATGAATTTGGATGGAAACAATATGAGAGAGTTAATCTCAATATGTTTGCGCTGAAGCCGCGTATATGACTGCAACCTAAAAATGGAAGGAAGGCAATATTTCAGCCTCTCCGTGATGAAATATTCATCAGGTTGTCAAGGTGCGAATACCTGTCACCGCTTAGATGCATCCGCACAAACACAAATTTTGAGATGGCGGTATGGACAGCGAATAAACGAACACGCTTGTCAAACCGGCCTCACTTTTTGCCAAGTGCGCATGCGTAATATCATCAGTTTTGAGGCGCGCTTCTATGGTTGCGAAGATGGCTGCAAGAAAAAGAACAAAAAAGGGGGGGAAAAAGGAAAAATAAAAGTGAGATTTGCTTCGAAAATACCTGTCATTTATTATCACATGACATAGAGAATCCACAAGTGAAAGTAAACAATAAACAGTAAGTTAAGAATAAAAATAAATAAAACACCGCTGTTAATATAATGACAGATATTCGACTATATTTTACATTTGAGTCTAAAATGACGACTGACTAATAGATATTACGCTGTTGCTATCTACTGGGAATTCAGTATTCCCGGGGTACACCATACTTTCTGCCTTGTGCCACATCTAAACTTCGCTAAGTAAATCACGTCATCTAATTCAGTTAGGGCAGTCCGATGTGATATAATGTTTAGCAAGCTTGTCTTGTTAGATCAATTATGACTGTGTAGTGACTACGATCCTCTTTGCGGGTGGCACATTTCCGGCTGTGTGCCACATCTAAACTAACGCTAAGAAAACAATTTGGTTGCTTTGACGTGGTGCAATGGTTAGAAAAATCATCTCGTTACATCAAACACAACTGAAAGTTTGATGCACACTAGGTGCTCCATTATTTAGGCTTTGTGACACATCTAAGCTACTCTTAATGAATCGCTCTATCAAATTCAGTTGGTCACTTACACGTGGTGGAACCGTTAGCAAACCTATTGACATTTTGAAAAAACGTTCATGAAAGTATGTTTCGAAAAATAATATCTCCTAATGCATTTCGCCTCCAATATCAATAACTTATAACTCTGTCGGGATTACATACACAAATATATTACATACTGTCGATATGTAGAAAAAATAAATTTCTTTCATTCACTTTCTGCCCATTCTGAAGTATTTTCCATCTCAAGACACGAGAATATAAAATCTTAAACGATTTTATTAAAAGTCACTCATTTTCTTTCACTTTTTAGTCTCAAGCAATACCATCTTTGGAAAATAATCTAAGATTTAATTGTTTTAAACATACGCAAATGCATACGCAAAATACATCTTTTCGTTATCCATCTGATGAAGCCATTAAAAGCAAATGCATTATCGTGTATTATTTTTGGGAACCTAATTATATGAACGTTTATCCAAATATCAATAATTGATATATATATATATATATATATAAACACACATTAGAAATATAACCTGTCTTCGCCCGGGTCTTTCATTACTGGCAATTTTTGCCGTTCAGTTGGAGCAGTTTAAGTTTAAAGTCAGCCCAACGGAAAATCAGTATTAGTAACAACATTTGGGTGCAACTGAGGCACATCCCCAAAAGAGGGGGGTAACAATTTGAATGGGGTGTTACCTTGAAAAGGGCTGTTTTTGCGTTCTCAATGTTGCTTCAGCTTTTGTATCGTGTTTTCCAGTGATATGAAGTGAAGTGATTTTACTTAATCAGTTGCTAAGTCCGCTGGTAGGAAACTTAGTTCATTGTTTCACTGTCCGATTTATCATGCACTTTTATAAATCTACCATTCGACTGGACATTGAATATTGCTGCCATATCTGTTCTGTTGCTCTTGCTATAAAACGTAATATTTATGACAACATACAAAGAGGTGTTTATAATATTATCTCGACTTCAGACACTTTCCCATCGACTTGACGTTGCTCCCCACTGTCCTTTCTATAAATATCTTCATGGAAGATTTTCTAATGACCTCTATTCCCTGGTAACTCGTTCGATTGAATTTAATGGTATTACTACATTGATAAATAAGTCTGATCGTTTTACTGTTGAAATATTTAGACATAATCGTAAGGGTCTATTGTAATACTTCTTCCCTTTTTCGCCTGTGGAACTCACTTCCGGTTTCTTAGTTCTCTGCAACGTACGATCTTCAAAGATCTAAATGCAACAACAATCGCCGTATTATATCTTTTCAAAACTTGTTCTTTTATTGTCCTTTCTCTTCATTAAAAACTTCTCATTTCCTGTAACAACTGGAGTTTTAGTGACATCAACACCTTGCTCGGGATGCAATTATTAACACAAAAGTATATAAAATTAAAACGCTGCAAGTAGTTTTGTGCCTGCCATTGTTCTTGCCCAACAAATAAATTCAGATCTATTACTTGCATATTGAGAGAATCGAAAAAAGAATCAGCAATGTTATTGGTTATGAGCTGGCATCTCGGCGTCAGTCACTTTCCCACCCGCCTTTCCGTATCTCCTCTTGTGGATTTTCTATAAATAATTTCATAGCAATTGGTGCGATTAGCGTTCCACTTTAGTAGCGGACTTCATGAATTTAATCGTAGTACTAGACTGACAGCTACATCTCATAAGCTCACACTTGTAATTCTTAGATTAAACTGTAAGCGCTATACTAATGGCTGTGTCCCTTGCACTTCTTGCTCGTGGAAATTTCTTCCGACTTCTTACTTTCCTGTCAACTACAAATCTAAAAATATAAATGTAACACCAATCGTTTTCCTTGACTCATGGCATTTTAATAGCTATCTCCTCGACATTATCACACCACTTTTCGCTCTCAATACATCTTCGTGCCTTAGTGGCCTTTTTGCCTTCATTTCGTACAGTGAGGTTCACTCTCTTCAAGGTCCGATTGGTAGTGGTGGGAGGGTCTCTCGGTGTAGACGATTATGTGGATAGGAGGGGAAGATAACGTTTAACACGAGACTTGAACAGCTTAAGATTGTAGTAATCGGGGAAACATTTTCATGGGAATCGGTTCTACAAAGCAGTGGTTGGCGGGAAGAATTGTTCGAGAGGAACTTACTTCTCACCAATTGAATACATCGTCCTGGGTATGACGATAAACTACATACGTCAAACAGCAAAGCCTCTGATCAGGAGGTTTTAAGGAGCGTGGAACCACCTCTTAATTGCTGGTATTCCGGGGTCCACCCTTACCCGGGGTGGTGGCACCTGTTGGGGTCCCAGCTATGGGCAAATAGTCAACCCCGACACTGAGCTATAAAGTGTAAAAATAGGTTTTTAATACCGAAATACTTTGTAAAAAATTATTACTTTATTATTATTTTTTTAAAGACAAAAAATTATTACCAGCAATACGCTTTTGAAAAAACAATATTGCCAGCAATAAGTTTTTGAAAATAATATTACCAGCTATACATTTATTTTTGATGAAAATATATTACCAGAAAAGGATTTTTGACATAACAAAATTTTACCAGAAATAGATTTTTGACAAAACAAAATATTACCAGGAAAAAAGTTGTCGGGATTAAATAACCCATTGAGTTTGATATGCCGTGAAACAAACCAAACCAAACCAATTGAATAGAGAGAATGAGGGTGGTTTGCTAAAATGTGAGAGACATGGCGTGTCCTAGCCGTGAACGTTGGAACAGGCGGAACAAAGTATTTCGTTCGAGAACTTTCCATTGAAGTAGCGATGCAGCAGTGAGATGCTTGCCACATCCCGCCTGTGAGAGAGAGGTAGGTGGGTGAAATAATTGTTTATCATCCACATGACTCGATGACTCTTTTCGATCCTATCGAGGCTGGGCAGCCACCGCCCGAATATAAAAACAGTATTCCATTTTCGGACTGATCTCTCTTTTGTAAAGGTTTAAGATAGCATGAAGAATCACGTACTTACTGGAGCGGTAGAGAGAGAACAGACCATTTTTTCTGCATCCTCATCGATATATCAGATGTAAAAGGTCCACTTTTTTCTGTTTTTTTAAGCGTTTCACCAAAAGCAAGGCAGGAAGCCACTAGCACGCAAGGGGTTACAGAGAATTGGAGCGAGAGCAAATAGGAGTGATAGAGGAAACGATGATGAGAAGGATAGGGGATAGATCAGGGCATCTGGAGACGTCGATTGACATTGCATTTGAATAGTTGGAGATTATAGCTATCAGGGAAAGAGGAAACGGGGAGGGTGTTCCACAGACGAGAGGTGCGAGACATGAAGCTATTGTAGTAGAAGAGACGGTTACATTTAAGTTTCGACAATAAAAGGGTGAGAGCGAGATGCCAGCCTTGTTGAACGGTTAAATTCATGATATAAGTGTTGATTGTAAGGCACAATAATTTATTACGGCATGAAATATTCCTTCATTATGCGCAGTGCCGACGGAAATCATTTAAAGATATAGCGCAAAACATTAAAGCATCGCTAACATTTCATTTCTCTGCCTGTTTAAGACTTATTCTTCTGGAGTAGGGGACAAACTAAGATTGTTCTTAACTTTATATCGCTTTACAAATGAAAATATAATTGTAAAAGCAACCGTACGTAATGAGGTGAAGATTTCCCTAGTATGATTTTCTTGTGATTTTTCTCGTGTTCTGAGAAAAGGTTTTTTTGTTAAATATCAGACTTCTACAGTAATGATAAATGCGTAAGGAAATGCGTAGAAGTTGGACGGTTTTCTCTCCGTAGACCAATCAAAGAATCAATGATAGTCTCATGAGAATGTTGACCCTGTCATGTCCTAAAATAGCGTTCAACGTATGCGGATATAATAATACATGTTTTAAAATATACATTGTGTCTGTGTTACTGCAAAGTGCACAAAACCATTCTTTCAAACAGATTTGAAAATTATTATTGGCACATGGATCAGGTATGGCAAAATAAGATATTGTCATATCAAGAGAAAGTGTGTGCCGCGACAGTTAAAACAGGTGGAATATCATATGACATGCAACACATAAAAACAGGTATGAATGCACAGACACACACATACTCTCTCTCTCGCTCTCGCTCTCGCTCCCGCTCTCGCTCTCTCTCACACACACACACACACATGTATATATTAACTGTTTAAATTTGTGGATATTCATAATAGAAAAGCGCTCAGAATCGGCTTCGAAGCATAAAAAGACAGTATTTACATTATTCGGACTATTGACCTCATCTTTGTCGCCATACTTTTTGCAAAGTTTCGGCCATTGTACGCTGCAGACTTCTTCAGGTGGTTGGAATATCGAACTGAATCCTTTATTTCACTTACTGGTGTAGACCCTTCTAGTTCCGCGTGCCATATTTAATGGATCTCAGTTATCAGTTATCCCCTATAAATTCCCCTATCCAAGTTCTCCATCAGGTAACCAGGTATTGAACTCACACTCTTTGGATCTAGTCCAAAAGGACACATGGTAGAGTGAATAAAAGCGTTAGTTATATCCAGTGACTGTGTGTATAGCCACGATTCATAATACCATCATTCGACTAACACCAATCAGTGATTTGTGTTATATATATATATATATATATATATATATATATATATATATATATATATATATATATATATATATATATATATATATATTATATATATATATATATATATATATATATATATATATATACTTTTTTTTTTAATATACGCTCTTTAGCGCTAGAGGGCGTCGTCAGTGATGTTCTGAATTGGATCATTGGGCAGTTTCGGGTCTTTCAAACATCATACTGACCTCACCAAGTCGACCCCATCAGAGCTGATCGGACTCTGATACGCCCTCTAAAAATGCTTACAGACACTAACTTCTATAATATACCCCGTCATCGCGCATTTGATTGGTAGTTGATCAATAGCCAATCACAATGGTGTGTGCTCTATTTAAGTTGTTTGCGGGGAATTTTTTTTTTTTTCAGGTGGACACCCTTTCATCGGATACTTAGAAGGTAATTATGTTTTCTGTTTTACCCACATCCCAGTAAGATACTTAGTACATCTAATATATTGCTTTTTACAAAAATAAAAGGGAATTCGACCTTAAAAGGACTTTAAAAACTTATTTACGAATAAAATAAATTACAACGAGTTAAACCGAGAGTACAAATAGATATAATTAATAAAATGTTTAAAACATATTGACAAGTTAAAAAAAAACCTTTAATCTATCGATATATATATATATATATATTATGAAATGAACAAAATCCGACAATTAGTTAAAGATATTTTTATGTTTAACATTCTTTTTATAGATGCAAGTATTTAAGTAAATGCTCTGTTTATAATAAACGGTATTAAATAACATTTGCCGGCCTGAATATCCGAGAAATTTCCATAGGAAATATTCATCCTTAGACAGGATTCGAACCTGTATCCTATACGGAACTTCATTACTTCATTAAATGTGTGTTACCATCTGAAGTTACACGCACGAAGTTCTGGGAATGCTATTTTTTGGAAAACAGCGTGAAATTATTCAAGGTCATATTATATATATATATATATATATATATATATATATATATATATATATATATATGTGTGTGTGTGTGTGTGTGTGTGTGTGTGTGTGTGTGTGTGTGTGGATTAAGCACTGATGCAACTTGTTAGGCCAGGACAGAAAGTTAGAAGGTTAGAGCGGGCCAAGATAACATTGATTAAGTTGGAAAATGATTCTGGAATTATATATAATTATTATTATATAATATATAAACTTAATTTCAGTCATTCATGAGCTTCTGATCCATTGCTATGATTAATAATTATGCAATTGTCATTTTCGTTTATGATATATATAGATATATATATATATAGACATATATATATATATATATATATATATATATATATATATATATATATATATATATATATATATTATAAGCTGTTACATTGGAACATGCAAGTTACCACGACAAAAATTCATACTTGTTTCAACGTTTAAAGACAACACATCAAGTGGGTAACGACGGTGGTAATAAACGATTTTATTTAAAATTATATTTTAGGAAATATCAATTCTTTTTACTTTTTTGAAAATTGTTTCATATAAGGCAAAGAAACAAAGACATTGAAATGTATTCTTTCCATAAAAAGAAAAGAAAGTAAAAGTAGGTTAAATTAAAAAAAAAAATAAAATAAGAAATAAATAATGCGAAGAAGAAAGTGGAAAGGAAAGAAAGGCATAAGAAATCAACCCTACTTACAAAAGAAGGAAAAGAAAAGAAATAAAAATAAGGAGATGAGTATATCCAAATGTTACAGATAAAAAGAAAAAGGAAGAGAAGAAAATAAGATATGGTTTGTTGATATCAGTTTTAGCCAATAAAATGACGTTAAGTGACGTTAGAGAATTCAAAATTTAAGGAAATATAATGCGACAAGAAAGAAACATATTTCAAATACATTGTATCTTTTCAAACTTTATGACAATTTGAATGAGATCCAATATTTAAACAAAATTAAACATAGTACGTAATTAAAAACACTTTAAGAAGAAAATCTATATACAAACAAATCAACTACTTAACTATACCAACCGTTCATTATAAATTAGAATACAAAATAAATTTTAAATATTTGTATGACTTTAAATTAAAAACTATTATCAAACAAGAGCACCAGTAAAATAATTATAAGTCAATTCTCGGCTAACCTTACCAACAGTAATTTACGAATATTAATCCGTTTTATAGCTTAATGTAGAATAGAACACTAATGATAACAATAAAATGTTTATATAAAGGTAATATAGCATAGCAGGAATGATTATTGACTTATAAATTTTAGCAAGGTTGTAAAGTCAATTCCTTGATGTGCCTGCAATTTACAGCAGTTTCATATCACTTATTTAATAATTGATCGCTATTCAAGAGTTTATTTATCTGCATAATTTAACACTTGAATAGCGATCACTTATTAAGTGGAAATAACTATGACACCTAACCCTAACAAATATATCTACCAAAATTACGCAAAAATATTTTAGAATTCTAAACATTAATTTATTTAATAAAATCACCATTGAGTTCAACCACGGCTTGGACGCGACTTCGGAATCTAATGCTTCTCTTCTGGAGAGTCACTTTTTATGTTTGTTGACATAATCCTTACCGTCAATTCACTTACAACGAGTTTTGCAGGTTTTTCGCTAATATGCGCCCCAAATATAATAATCAAGAGGTTTGCAGTCTGGGGAGTAAGGCGGTGAGATATAAGGTGTAATATCATCGCAGAAATTGTCTGACTTCTATGACTGTGTGTTTCTGCTTTTGTGTCATGGTGCAGAGTCCTGCTTCCAGGCATAGGGAATTCCAGCAGTCAGCCTCTTCATCGAAAAAAACATTACCTAATTAACGCACTTGATATAGGTCTCTGCGTTGAATCTGAAATCTTGTGGGAACATGAATTTCGCAATCAGTAGTGATCACTACAAACTCCTTCGTAATCACCGTTAGACTCACCAAACACTTCCGAATCCTGTGTCTGCCCTAAGATTTACACCCAAAGACTCTGAAATGTTCATACTGGCGCTTCCGGTGAGAATGTCAAGCAATAAAGCACGCCGTTTCCAAATTTGTGAATGGCGTCATGGTGTTCTTTTTCGCACAGACGTTGACCAACTGACCCTACTACACTGTGTAATCGACAAAATCAAAAACAAGCAACGCACATGCGCGAAATTAAAAGTAGAAAATATAAAATGTACCCATCTTTTGTTACAATTTTAAAGGGTTCAAGAAGATAGAAGATGACGATTGACGTTACATTTAGATTTTTTAACATTTTAGTAATCAGGGAACGAAAAGGTTTTCTGCGTGTAGAAATAGCGAGTAAAGAAAATGTTGGAGTAGAAGTGATGGGTACATTTAGCTATTTCAACAGTAAAACGGTGGGACCTAGTTGCCAATCTAGTAGCACGCTTACATTGATTTTGTCGGGGCACCAGTTAAGGAAGGACGTCAGATCAGTTGCCCCGAATACGTGGAAAAGACAGATGGAATACACACACGTCGGTGAGGAAGTAACTGAATTCGAGATGCATGGTAAAGATTGATTACATTACAGATCTTTGTTTGAAATTTTTTAAGAATCTCGATGTGTACAGCAGGACTACCAGGCCACATATGACTACAGTATTCAAGGCAGGGTCGAATGTTAGATTTATAAGTGTGCAAGATGGATTCTGACGAAACAAGTTATCTGGTACGACATACTGAAACAACTTTAACGGACATTTACCTTCAGAATCCAAAACATGGACACATGATAAAGGAAATAAGCGGGCTAAGTAACAGACGAATTTGTGTGAATGGTTAGCGGAACAAATGGCAAAAGGCTTGGCAAAGGGGCCAAACCTGTTAAGAAGAAAGCCTATTGCATTGTCAAGACGATGTAACAAAATATATAATAACTTTCTATATCTCTGAGATGAGGTATTAAATACACTATTTACATTGCTCGGACTATCATCCTTATCTTTGTTGCCATATTTCTCACAACGTTTCGGCCGTTGTACGCTCCGTCCTTCCAACCACCTGAAGAAGGCCGGAGCGTACAACGGCCGAAACGTTGGTATAAATATGGCAACAAAGATGAGGATGATAGTCCGAGCAATGTAAATAGTGTATATAATAACTATATAATATGTCCGGGATAGGAAATATTCCCACTTACAACACATATTCTGTTCATTACTTGATTCATTCTATTAAATACACTTCCTCTTTTCCATGTTCTTTAAAAGCCGCAAATATCTGAGGAATCACCTATCGCCCGGTTCAAATTCCACGCCGCTATTTTGAATAGAACTAGAAGTTTATCCTTTGTTTCATGTTCAGGGTTGTGTTACCGATTCCTTCTAAAGTCTACTTCCGTCTATATTGTTAACGTCTTCCTACGAATCTCTGAAATTTTATTTCCAATTTACTTTTTTCTTTCTTATCTAGTAGTAGAAAGGTTGGCCTCACGTCCGGTTCACACATCTCCACGTTCTTGTGAACATGAGTAGAGGTTTATGTTTTGTTTCCTGTTTAGGATTGGGTTTCCGGTTCCTTCTGAAGCCTTATCATTTTCTTTGACTCTTAATAGCCCCCCTTGCGTATTAGTGACTGTCACTCAACAACAAAAAAATCAACGAATAAAAACGCAAAAATCATTTCTTGAGGTAATTACCCAATTTATTTGAAAGGGGTTGTAGGTTGTTCGGAAACTACGTCAAATACATTGATGATATAATAAAGATGCTAGGAATATATTCGAGCAAATGATATTATTAGCGATTTTTTGAAAATATTTGCATCATCCTCATGAATCTAATAAATGTCTATATGTCTGTAGCCCCTTACTGTTCACAACAATCTTCAAAGCCGATGCTTAAAATAATACATAATACCGATTCGCAGATATCAGTCACGCTTAGGCGATCATGTATCTTTCGATATGCAGATTTTTTTCCTGCAATAGGTAGCCATTTCTTTCTGCGGTAGACCAGTTGCCATCCAAGGCTATAGAATCTGGACTGTCCTGCTATTTACCCATAGCTGGGGGGAGAAGAAGAAGGTTCATATCTTTTTCCAAGGTAGTACGTAAGTGAATGTAATTGATTTGACTGTAATTCGAACTTAGCTCTCCGATTCTTCAATCCGAGCGACTATCCATTACTCCACTGTACTCCTCTCATATATACTGTTTCGTTACCGATTCCTACATACCTATGGTATAATGATATTTATAAATTAATCATAAAGATTACCCCCAATAAATGATAACAAAATAAAATAATTATAAGAATATCCTCAAATAAATGATACAGTTGTATGTATCCTTCCTATCGTAGATATTATGAATCTCAGCCTATGATGTTTTCTGCCGTTTACTTGGACCAGATTCTCATAGCTTATACATGCGTACACACACAATATTAAATTATATTATGGAAGTCAATATTTTCACAATAAAACTGGTACAAAAAACACAGTTGACGCTGTATAAATATTTAGGATACATTTATATTTACATGATAGGTATACCATTCTTTCTTTTTTATATGCCATGTCCTTTCATGGTGGACGGAACATGGGACTCCACCTCCCTCTATCCCTTGCAGTTCTCAAGAAGATCCTTCCCTCTGCCACTTCCCCAGACAACGTTCTGTCATCCACTTGCTTAAGCCCGCTAGGTATGTGGCCGCAGCAGAACTGTCATTGCTAACTTCATTAGAAATCCGGATGTGTATGCTTCTAAAAAATCAAGCGGTCGCCCCAATAAAATCTCACCATCTCTAGACAGACGCATTAGGCGAGACGTTAAGAGAGATTCAAGCCTAGCATTAAATCAGATGAAAGCGAATACAAATGATGAATGCAGCTCTCGAACAATTCGATGGCATTTAAATTAAAAAGGTTTAAAGAACTTGAAATGGCTGCAGAAGGCTCGCCATCTTCTTCGCCACAAAACCTCCCGTTTACATTTTGCTTCCGATTATCAAACTTGAAATGTGGATAAATGGAAGAAAGTGTTTTTTTCACACGAGAAAAAAATTCAATCTTTATGGCCCAGACGGTTTTCAGCGTTACTGACATGCAAAAGATGTCCGAAAAGAAATTTGCTCAACGCGACACAGTGGAAGTGAATCAATTATAGTCTGGGGTTCATTTTCGTACAATGGAACTCTTGAGTTACAGGAGGTCAAATATCGTCAAACGGCTGCTACTTACATTGACATGTTAAGAAAGGCATCGCTAATTAATGACGGCCATCATCTATGTGGAGAAAACTGGATTTTCCGCTATGGCAACGCTGCAATCCACAATGTCCTCCAGATCGAAACCCAATCGAGAACGTTTGGGGATGGTTGGCAAAGGATGTTTATAAACATGGATCACAATTTAAATCTATGGATGCACTTCGTGCTGCACTTTATGCATCCTGGGTGAGCATCCCAGGCACCCTCATGCAGAAGTTAATAATGAGTATGCCAAAGCGAATTTTCGAAGTAATTCGCAAAAATGGAGGATATACTGAGAATTAAATTGTCGTTGTGACTTATGTGTTCTGTATTTGCTATGTTTTACATAGTCTTATCTTTATGACTAACCAAAAAAATACTTTTTTCAATGTTTGTTTATATTAATCAATTAAAGGTTAAATTTTCCACTTGTGTTTTGATAAATTACATATTCTAATTAAATGTAAATGTTTCGCAAATATATGTTGCTTAAAGTAACATATTTTATATTTTTTTAACCCTTTTGTATATGGTGTTAATATTTTGACCAGTAGTGTGTGTATATATACATATATATATATATATATATATATATATATATATATGTGTGTGTTATAATATTTAAAAAAAAATATGATCCTTCGCTACATAAGAGTTCTCATGTTTCAAAAGCGAGAGCCGTGACCCATAATATAATTTTTGAAATTAAGTTGAATTAAGGTGTCTGGTCTCGCTTCCTCGTCAAGTTGAGAATTTGGGAATAAACTATCTTGTGGTTTGTGCGTGTTTATAAGTATGGTCTCTTGCAACATTAGTTACTATGGAAACGGCTAGGGTCGTATATATATATATATATATATATATATATATATATATATATATATATATTATATTTAATCATATTTAATACTGAGTTTCAGCTTATGAATTTTAATTTTAAAATATGTTTATATGGGTATTTTACTTTGTTTTGGTCTCAGAAAATCGCTACCAATATAGTAAAAGTATGTTGATACATCATCTGTGTGTGTGTGTGTGTGTGTGTGTGTGTGTGTGTGTGTTTCTAAAGATGTAACAGATTTATTATTAATGAATCCGACATGTTTGATCACTTTAAACATTATTTTTAGTGGATCCTTATATGTAAATAGAGGCTCCGTTAATTTACTAAACTGTATATTTATTTACTTTCATTTACCGGCTTGAATATTCGAGAAATCTTCTTTTTTTTAACCGGTATGATCCCAAGGAAAGCAATGCAGCCACAAGCATGCAAGGGTTTACAGGGTGTGGAGGAGTTAGGAACAGAAATATTGGTAATGAGTGAGAGAAACGTACAGTCAGGAGAACAGTAGATAGACATTGCATTTAAATTTTTCCAGACTAAATTTGGTTGGAAAGCATAGAGATGGAAGGGTGATCCACAAGCGAAAATTGCGAGACAAGAAAATGTTAGCATAGAGGTTACGGCTACATCTCGCTAGCACATCTGTAAATTGATGAGATCTAGTTGTCAGTGTAGTATTGCTCTTAAATCTATACAGTCTAGAGGTGCATTCAAACAATTACCATGAAAGTATTTATAAAAGAAATCACAGATAGGCAACCTTACGGTGGTCGGAAAGTGACTGAAGCCGGACCGTCTGCTCAGGACATATAATATTGCTGATTCCTCTTTGGATCTTATCAAGGAGCTGCAGAAAAATAGCAGTGGCAACGGGACATATATGGCAGCAATATTCTAAGCATGGACGAATGGCAGACTTATAGATAGGCAAGATAGATTACTGAGACTGTGAACATGTATTCTTAGCATCTGATCTAGCGAATGCGTAATTAGTAACTTTCTTGGAGAATAGTATCAGACATGTTGATGGAAGGTAGAGTGGGTTATTATTGTAATGCGCCCGACGGCAACGTTCGAATCTGCGTCGTTACTTGTTAAGGGAAAACAGCCTTAGATCCGAAGTATGTCTTCATATATAAGCCAGTCAGATATAACGACAGTTTTCCTGTCAACGGGACGCAGGTTCGAATCCTGCCGGAGAGAGCATATATTTCCTTAATAGGATATATCGAATATTCAAGGCGGTAGACGAAAATAAATAAATATGTGCTATAGTAAATAAACGGAGCATCTGCTTAAATATATGAGTATGCACTAATAATATTTAAATTGATTTGTGTGTGTGTATATATATATATATATATATATATATATATATATATATATATATATATATATATATAGGGAGAGAGAGAGAGAGATGTAGATAGATACATAGATAGATAGATAGAAAGAAGTGTCCCCAAAAATGTACTCACTGTTTAAATGACGATAAATTCAGTGTTAATTACTTTGCAATTAGGACTAATGATTAAAATGAAGAAATCTTTTTATGATATTGACATGCAAAGAGAATTAACGCACACACACACACACACTTACATATATATATATATTTGAATTGGACATAGTCCGACAATTTAATAAATAAATAAATTGTCGGACTATGTCCAATTCAAAAATATATGACGTCATTTGTTTACATTTGATACGCTAGAGCAGATATGAATAGAAGAGATTCATGGAAGATTTAAGTTTAAAGATAGTAAAATCGACCTTGCTAACCAGACGCTCCTCTGTGGCCGAACGGTTAAGGCACATCACGCGAAATGATGGTTCCGTATAGGATGCAGGTTCGATTCCTGTCGGAGAGCGAAAATTTTCTATGAAAATTTCTCGGACATTCAGGCCGGTGAATGTTATTTAATACTGTTTATTATAAAAAACAGAGCATTTGCTTAAATACTTGTATCTATAAAAAGAACGTTAAACATATTATAAAAAATGTCTTTACATATATATATATATATATGTATATATATTCGTAAAAATTGGAAGAGTATGAATTTATAAGGTAAGCAGTATAGAGGGAAGGAAATCAATTAAAAATAATATGCTTTTAACTTGTATTTATTCTCAAAATACTAATTACTCACATCACGAGCACATGTATACCTGTTCCAACTTCTTTGTGGCTACGATGTTCGTGTTTGATTTTGCCATCATATACATCAGGAAATGAAATAAGGGCCTTCCTGTGACAAAGTCTATGCAATGAAAATTCTTTTTTGAGAAAACACGCAATGGTGACGCGGATTGGACAAGTGCGAGATTCATGCAAACGAAGAAGTAACAAGAAAAGTGAAGGATGCGAACTTGTAATGGAGGGAAAAAGCAAAACGAAGAAAAATGAAATGAAATAAAAGACAGTTGTAAAAGAGATTAAAAGCAAAAAAGATTTGTTTTTAAATTGATAAGCTGGAATGAATAAAGAGAGAAAAGGGAGATAATAAACCTCCTGCAGATGATAGAATGAATACGACGGAACCGCTGAAGGTACAGAATGAAGCAATTCATCAAAGACTGAATTTGCTGAGCAAAGAAGTTAAATATTAGTGATGGGAATAAAGCTGCGATAAAAGAAAAAAAGAAACTTGGTTAATGACCAAAGACGTAGAAATATATATTTATCAATAATATATTGAAATAGAAGTAAATTTCAGAACACTTTACGAGTCCTACTTGTACCATATAACACACTAGCAGCATGGCCCGGCGTTGCCCGTGCTTGATTCAAAAATCGTACGACACATACAGCAATCGCTATCACTTGACTTAAAATATTTTTGCCCTTCCTTGCCTTTAAAGGAGTGCCCTCTGCCGTGCTGGTGTTGCTACATGCCTTACTTCTTGCCTATCTCACACTGCGATTTTTTTCAAAGCTCTATACTAAACATTAAATCTGTTACGAAAAAAGAACTAAACAAAATGAACACAAAACGATCAGCTTTAAAAAAGGACTCGTAACTGGAAAAACTGAATGAAAAAAGAATGTTAACAACAAATACTTTTTCCCACCAAACCCAGTTCTACGGAATCAGAATCAACGTTGAGTTTAAGCAAGCGAATGTGCCATTTGGAGTAAAGTACCATGCAGATTTAAATTTTTCCCACTTGACGAATGCAGCTATCGATTTTTTTTTGCATGCTAGCATGCTAGTTAACATTCTTGTCAGTCAGCTGTTGGCTCTCACGCTGGCCAATAGAATCTCCCTGCCTATTCGTGGCAGTCAGCTATAGGCTCTCACTCTGGCCAGTGGAAAATGGCCGCAAACTACATGAAAACTGCCGTAGAAGAATTAAAAAATCGATTATTTCCACTATCGATGGGAGTTGGGAAATGCAAAGTCGGTCTTGGTCTTCTTGCTAACTCGGAGCATGTGCCTGTAAATTCGTCGAAAATTGCGGCCGTGAATTTGTTACACACACACACACACACACGCGCGCGCGCACGCATGCACGCACGCACGCACGCACGCGCGCACACACACACACACACACACACACACACACACATCCAGCCTTTTATAGATAGAGAATACTTCCTACAGCATGGTTTGGTCAACAATGACTGTAACAGTTCCCCAAACAGGTTCAAGGTTAGACACCCAGTAATATAAAAACAAGACCAAGACATTCCGAAAGTTAGATAAAACATCTTTTCTTTCGTTCTGGCCATACAGAAATATAGTCGAGATTGGAACCCATATCAATGAATGCAACTAGTTCGCTGTTGGCACGGCATCCCTGAGCGAAAAATATCTCTAGCCTGTATCTAGTGGTTGAGGCGGACAGTTGCCCCGATGGATTTAACGACCGTGACAGAGGTGAACATTGGAGAACATCTACTGTGGTTTTCCGGGACGAAATTGTCTCCCTTGACACAGAGAACCGACATTCTTAGTAGCTGATCTAGCGATGGATCCAGTGTAGTCTTTGCACCTTATGTCGACTGAAAACATTTGCTACAGAAGGCGTAATATGTTACATTCTTGGAGGATAGCATCAGCCATATTGATGGAAGGCATAGAGAAGTAGTAAAGAAATGGGTTCTACGGCAACATCGTTAGATCCGACGTGCGTATGATTTTCATATATAATCCCGTCAAATGTAAAGAAAGTTGTCATGAAAACGAGGGCGCAGGTTCGAATCCTGTCGGGGAACAGGATATAACGACTATAGGATATCACGAAAATTCAAGACGGTAGACGAATATAAATATACCCTTTTATAAATAAACGGAACATCTACTCAAATATATGAGTAGGCACTAAGAATAACCTTTAAAGTGATTATATATATATATATATATATATATATATATATATATATATATATATATATATAAGTTACTTGGTAATCCGTATGGGTAGTCTCAAGGAGGATGAAATCCTGAGAGCTCAATGCAAATTCAGAGCTAATAATTTAAAGAGAAACAGACCAATTTAAGGCTCAATGTAATAATTTATTTCACCATAACCCTTTTAAAGGACGCTGGATCATCAGACATCACTTCCGAATGGTGATACGAAAAATGAAGTGAAAAGTTACATTTTTGACGGGTAGAATTAAGTTTATGTAATTTAATAGAGAGGGTAGTGAGGAATGGTGTGAGAGCCATGATCGAGTTTAGAGAGAGTTTATTTTAATATTTCTATCATACTTAGTATATATATATATATATATATATATATATATATATATATATATATATATGTTTATATATGCACATTTCATTAAAAGTGACTGACAAAGTGCTTTTATTTAGTTTTTTTATACAATTTCTCAAGCGATCTAATTATGTTTTTCTTTTCGGATGATAAATTATATAAAAATTGTTCGAATGTTCTTTACAAAACATACATATAACAAACTATTTCGAATTCTAACAGTTAGAATATAATATTTGAAAATGGCTAAATGTATCGCCGAAAGCGCTCGGATAAAAAGAACATTCGGACAGGTTTTATATAATTTATCATGCGAAAAGAAAAACATTATTAGATCTCATGAGAAATTGTATAAAAAACTAAATAAAGATATCTTGTCAGTCGTTTTTAATGTGCATGAAAGAAGGATTGCTGCTTAAATACACAAATATATATATATATATATATATATATATATATATATATATATATATATATTGTAAGTGTAAATAATTGTTCAGGTTGCGTAGAAACCCTACGACCACAGCTGATGATGGAACTAATGACCAGCATGTGCAAAGAAAAGGAAAAAATGGTTTTAACGAAAGCCAGTGACAAAACATGGAAAGACAATAGGCGACCAATGAATGCTGAAATAATCAATGTAGGCCGATGTTGGTTGGTTGGCTGTTTTGTTTTATGGCATATCAACCTCAATGGGTCAATTAATGCCAACAAATTTTTTGAAATAGATTCAAAGCGATAGTTTGCTAAATAAAAGTGTGTATATATACATACATATTTAAACCATATTTTTTAGTATAATCCAACTTCTTTTAGGAAATTTACAATCTTGGATGGTTTTATTTTCATAAAAAATATATTTTTTAAATTACTCACTTGGTAATATTTTGTTTGCACTAGATCAAAATCTACACACTCTAACAGTATATGTTTCACTGTAAATTATAATTATTGCTGGTAATATTTTTTCCTTAAAAAATTATTGCTGGTAATAATGTTTTTATTACAAAGTATTTCTGGTATTAAAACTTATTTTTACACAAGTTTGCGGGTTAACTATTTGCCCATAGCTGGGACCCTAACAGGTGCTACCACCCCGGATCAGGGTGGACCTGGGAACACTAGCAATTAAAAGGAGGTTCTACGCACCCTCAAAACCTCCTGATCAGAGGCCTTGCTGTTGGAGGTAGTTTATCGTCTTACCTAGGACGCGAATGTCGTTTATCGTCATACCCAGGACGAGGAAGCCGAGGTATAATCAAGGTTAAAAAGAAAGACGAATGGTCAAAATGAAAGAAAGCAGAAGGAAAAGAAGGCGGAGTGAAAGAAAGAAGTAAGAAAATGCGTAAGAAATTAAGAAAATAAAAAAAGCTGACAAAAAAAAAGAAGAAAAGAAAGACGACGGAAGAAAAAAATGTGGAAAAAGAATGAGAATGATACGAACCTAAGAAAGAATGCAAATAAATATGTCAAATTGTAGGTTAAGGAAAACAGATTAAAGCAAAGAGGGTATAAGGAAGAAAGCAATGCGTGAGAGATATAATTAAGCGAGGAAGTATGAAAAGACATATAATTAAAGAAGCTAAGAAAAAAAAGAAAGAAACGAATTATATGAAATAACGAAGAAAAGAACTAATAAAATTACATAACGATGAAAAAGAAGAAGAGGGAGAAAAAGCAATTAAATTTATATAGAACGATGGTGCATTAATAAAATGCGAATTGCGGAAAATAATATGAGAAAAATGCGAAAACCGAAGTAAAAAAAAAAAGAGCCTAGGATAGAGGAGAAGAGAAACTATTATATTTATTTCCATCGAATTTCTTCTAATAAAGTAAATAAGCGAGAGAGTGCAAGGGTCTTTGCGAGAGAGGCATTGCCGGATATGGAATAAGCGTAGAATGAGTAAAGTTTACACGTTCTGCGCTTATTACACTGTAAAGGATAACAAATTTAATACAGAATTATGCAAACATGCGAAGAAATCAAATATGATAAAAAAAAAAAAACACGCATAAATCATAACTGTTAGAAAACGCCATAATGATTTGAATATTTATTTGCAAACATTTTTTTTTTTTCAGATAATCTGAAAATTGTGAATGTATTTTGGCATGAGAAAATCGGTCATATACCATGGGAATCAATCATGGACAGTTCGCTTCTCTACCTACTACCACACCCTTACGCATAGACTGATGCTCCGACATCAGTCAATATTAACTCCTGAACTCATTCGGATATTCCCGTCATTTTACAGTCAGTTACATCCTGATTTCCGGTTCGTTCTCTCCAATATTGAAGCGAAAATAGGTAAATCGAAAAGATTAAGTAATTTCACTAGTGGGGCGTGGGCGTCATTTACCCTTATAAATACAGAGAATACTGACACACACATACATATATATATATATATATATATATATATATATATATATATATATATATATATATATATATATATATATACTTTTCTTAGGAATGTAATCAATAAATAATACAAAACATACATCGCTACCGTGGTTTCAACAGGGGATCATCAGGCAGTAATTTAACACACACACACACACACACACACACACACACATATATATATATATATATATATATATATATATATATATATATATATATAATTCCGTTATTATTTACTTCTTTTTTTCGTATTTTCCATATTAAATATGACCCAGTGTACATGTTAGTACCTCGTATGTCCATTCGACAAAGTAGCTCCTTGCAGATTGACCACAGATTCTCGATTGGATTTAAATCAGTACAGTTTTCGGGCTAGTCTATATTACTTTGATTTGCACGCTGGTAAGGCTTGCCAGTGTGTTCGTGCAGCGTTACAATTTTCGTAAGCTTCCTTGCAGTAACGATAATCGCAGACAATGGTCGTAGGACAACTAACCGACAGTCGAGACAATAGTGCATGGGGGTGATAAAAATCTGCTGCAATCATGGATGACGCTATACTTTTCAAGACCAAACAAATTTCATCATATGCCCCGAAAATAGATTAATATTATTGAATACCACTGCAAATGACCTAATCTGGGGAAAGAATGAAAATAAAGATAAAATCGATTACACTCTGTCAATCCAGTGGGCCTAAAACTGGTCGTAGGCTGAAGGAAAGGAAACTTAAGCGGTTTTCAATTAATTTGCCTAAAGGCTTATATCAACATAGGTCGGCTCAGAGGCTGCTTTGACTATATTTTGATTCCCCCGGATTATTAGCTCAATAAAGTTTATTTGAATCCGGCTCAATATATATATATATATATATATATATATATATATATATATATATATATATATATATATATATAAGATTCTCTGATTGAAATATATTATCGATATATGAATAATCTATCGTTATTCAGATATATCCTGTATCTTGGGCATCAAGCTGAATGGTTGTGGGTTTGCTGGCTAATCTGAACAGTAATTGAATAAGTGGTTTTCTTAAATATTTTTGATTTTCAACAGGATTTATAAATTTACTAATGTATAAATCTTGGTTAAAGGACCTTAACAAGTTGCATATTTTTTTAAATATAATATTGTAAAATATAATTATGTTATTAATTTTCAATTTAGTCATTTTGAAGTCTTTAGATGAATTTTAATAATTACCTAGTCATTCAAAAAAATCAATTTTCTATAATTGTAGTGGAAATCACCTAAGCATTTTAATCACAGCTAATTATTAACAATAATAAACAGTATTGACGTTTTAACTATATATTTAATATGTTGTAATTATAAATTGCAATATTCAATAACCGGAAGTGAAATAAATAAGTAATTTTCAAAACATCGAATAATATAAATTATAATTATGTTAATATATTTTAAGGCATATATATGTATATGTTCGCATCATCATTTAAGAATATTTTTCTTTGATATTCTCTCAAATGAATGAATACACCTTAACAAAGAGACGAAGTTAATCATCTGTTCGAAACAGTTCTTCACATCTCTTAATATTTTCTCAGAATAAATAAGAATATTCCCAAAACAAGTGACAAAAGCAATTATATTTGCAAAAGGGTGTTTTTTTTAGATCACGCCTAACTATATTAAAAGACGAATGGGAAAGAAAATGGCAAGGAAATTAATTATAAATTATCCCAATAATTTTGAAACAAAATATAACTGGTTACAATAATTTTGGCAGAAATGAAGGATCCTTAACACTGACAAAACCAAGTGTAATAGAATTTGCTGACATACTAATTGACAGTTCGATCTCTGGGCCCAGCAGTGTGTAATTGGGATCAATGGAAATGGAGCGAGAAATAACTTAACGTCGCTAAAATAAAAACTAGGCGAGATAACCCTTGATATGGATCGCAGAAAGACAACAATCTTCCTCGTAAACTTTTTTAATCATTAAGTCATGTTACACTATTGTCCATTCTGACAAGCTGGGTATACTTATCGATCAGTTTAAAGCGTCCACCCAAATTGTATTTTGAAAATGCGACTTTGTCAGGCTCAGTTTTAAAGTAAGAAAAGGAAAACTGAAATTTATACCTTCTAGACTATACAGGATGTAACAGCAAAAATGTCCAAATTGTGTAACAGCATAAAATATCCATCCCACAAAATGTTTAATATCCAAAAACCACTAAATTAATTGTGTTTCTTCTTCCAGGTTTTCATATAAGACGTTTAGCTGACTTGACACAATTTATCGTAACGATCGCTCAAAATCCTTTTGAATTATTCGGCTAAAAATAGAGCAGTTTAAAATTTTGGGGGTCAGACCCATTGTTTTCCCGTCTCAACCCCATAAGACGTTTGGCACATGACAGAAGACTTTCAGTTATGACAGTCCAAAGAGCAGTGAATAAAGACCTGAAGATGAAATCGTACGTGAAACCTGTGAGGCAGTTTTCTACTCCAGGACAGAAAGCTAGTAGTTTAGAGAGTGTGAAGATCATCTTGAATAAGTTGAAAAATGATCTTGGAATAATACATATATATATATATATATATATATATATATATATATATATATATATTATTATTATTATTATTATTATTATTATTATTATATATTAATACTTCATAAACTTCGGATCATTAGTTATGATTAATTAATGATCAACATCTCATTTTTGTTTCTGATCGATGTCATCACGATACTTGATTTAAGCTTAGAGAGGAATTATAGATTCTTGTTGCTCTAATTAGAGTCCAATAGTGTTATAGAAACCTCGGAAAATTCCAATAAAATATCTTTAATCATTTGTAAAAATTATATCAGTAAAATTCTACAATAGGAATGTAAGAATTACCAATAAAGTGCATTGACATTTTAGCGATCCAAATGAAAAGAAACTATGTAACATGGTCAAAAGTGCAAGTACACTCTTTCTGGCCCAGGGATCAAACATGATATCTGCTTGGAAAAGGGGTGAGCAATAAATTAGCAGTACTAAAATGAGAACGAGACAAAATATTCCTAGACATGAACAGTGGAACTTGAAAAATATACACACGTAAATTAAATAAAAGGTACAGTTAGAAATAATGGCTGCCAGATTGAGAAACTGCCGAATCTTTGTGATAATAGCAAAAAAGATGAGGACAATTGCTGGCATGAAAATAATGTAAATAATAAAATATATCATTTAAATATAAAGAAGAATGAAAAGAAATACACAATATATTATAAAAAATAATCATATTTTAAAAAAATAAAATTGCCTATTCTAAAGAAAATCCATTATTATAATACCTACCGACTAGAAAAAAACATACCTCTGTTATTTAGGATTCGGCTTTAAAATCAACCCAGACTTTAAGGGAAATTCATACATACCATCTACCGCTAAAGATCCAGGGAAAATGGACGGTTCCTTGTACCTCTCCTGTAAATAACGAACCGAACCCCTCGTGGTATCCTTTACCATTACAAAAGCCAGATAAGGCCTAAAACGGAGTACTGCTTGGGAAGGATCTGTCCAATCCTCACTTTCCAGTATTGATGGAGTCATAATCGTCTCCAATATCCTCGTGGGTCACAAATAATTTTCCATCCGGCAACCCCTCATTCAGAGACGTGATATGGCCAAACTTTCATTACTCTATCGCTATTTCTATGGAAAGTGCTTGGACAAACCCGGTTCCGATAGTTCTAACCTTCGCGGCTAGGACCCGGCATACTACTCACATTGTAGGAAACCACCCGCATTCTCAATGCATTCCGCTCGAGCCGTTTCTTCTCGCGAACCACCGCTCTGTGGAACCCGATTCACAAGAGGATGTTTGCACGGTCGCTACATTAACTTATTCAAGTCTGGGCTTAACCATTACCTTCCCTTTCTACCTGCATGAACTCACTTTTATTCTATAACCATTTACATCAAGCGGTCCATGGGCCCTGTACAGAATGGGCACTGTAAAAAATGACAAAAAATATATTAAGATTTAAGATTGTTCATACGCTCACACGAACGGAATGTGGCACAAAGCCGACTTTAAAGTCGAGGCCACACGCATACATGGGATCGGGGGACAAAATAATCCAGTACTCTAGGCATATCACTTGTATCAACTAAGGCACAGGGGATTTAATCTAGCCATCTGAACGGAATTATTGCTTTGGCCATAATCTCAGGTCCTGAACATCATAATAATTGTAAACCAGAAAATGTAAATAGTTTAATACGTCTTGTTCAAGATTCAATCAGCATAATTGTTTTATTGAAATCATCAAAGAAAAATAGCAGATTTAATAACTTTAAAGAAAATGGTGACTCGGATTGAGGAATCAGAGGGCCGATTTCGAATTCCAGTCAAAACCATTGCATTCACTTACGTGCTAACACCCTTGGGAAAGGTATGAATCCTCTTTTTCTCCCTCCAGCTATGGATAAATAGCAGCACAGACCGAGTTCTATAGCCTTGGATGGCAACAGGTGTACTGCAGAAAGAAATGGCAAACTACTGCGGGAAAAACTTGCCTCGTCAGAAAGATACATTATCGCTTAAGAGTGTATCAAGCAAGGCACAAAGCTTACTGACTGAATATTTAAAAAATGAAAATCCCCACTGGCAAAGATGCAAGAGACTGTAGTATACTATAGATAAAAAAAAATAAACTTAAATGTTTATACAAAAAGTAAAATAATAATGAAAAAAAAGTATTATATTGTACTCCTTGAAATGTTGCATTTGTTTTACTGGGGAATACAGTTTTATGAATATATTTCTTAGGACGTAAACAGTATTGTTCACACAATTAATTATACTTTGTGCATTATTATAATTGGTTGAGATGGATAACCGTACTTTTGTTATCATAGTCAATCTTTTTAATTAGTTTTCTACTAGACTGCTTGCCAACCAAGAGAAAAGAGCACAGTCTACACTTCTATTTCAATCCAAGATAAAAGAGTAGAGATGAGCAGGTGATTTTCCCCCAAATCGTCCTGCCACCACACGGTACTTCACATTTTGGGGACTCCTCAAGCATCAGATATTAAACATAGCTCCCTGCCGAGGGAGAGTTGTTAACTGAAAATAAAGGTCTAATAATAATTTTAAACTAGCAGAAAATGCGAGATCTGTTTTTTTAACTGTTCGTTTACTTGTACGAAGTACCACAAAAGAGCAATATTAATGTGAAAGCCATACGTATACAAGCAACCAGAACCCCCAAATAGATATGTACATTATTTCCAATTATAGCAGCGATAATGCCACTATGACGCGAGAGGATACTGGAGGTGAAATAGATCCTAAACAAGTCACACGGGATAAATCTTCCATCCTGTCCAAAAGATTGGCGAGGAGAGTGAACTGGTAAAAACACCTGTGTCGGATCATAGGGGCCAATTCCACTTTGGATGCGCTGCTTTATGTATAGGATCATTGTACATCGATTAATGCTAATCTGTCGGTAATTTATCGCATGCAATGCTTGCAGCGTGTGGTTGTCTAAATAATAAAGCATAACTGTCTCAAAGTAAAAATAAAAATTAATCTAATCTAATCACACCAACAAAATCTATCTTGATATCATTTTCAGAATGTGACACTTAACATAGCCCAAGCGAACACACCAGAAAATTGGACATATTTACATCACGAACTGATACAATCCAATCGAACTGAAATGAATCATCATAGCACCAAAGTATGATGTCATATGTCAGATGTGATATAATGTCATCTTTGTGCATTTAATATCTTGTAATTGTTGAAATTATTGGCCGTTCCAAGTACTTTCAGCTGACTATAACCTATTTCCAAGGCGTTTTGTAGTATTATTATAAAATATCTGAAATTACTATCGTAAACATTGTAAAAGTTAATGAGTATAGACATATTTTAAATCCAGAATACTGAGAATAGGTTGTAGCCGTGTTCATATCTGATCTTATTAAGGGATTTATTTTATTATCATAAAGGATTTAATTAATTTTAGACACTTGGATTAGTCCGAAACAAACGACCATACGATCGGTAATTTCTAAGCACAAACCGCCACATAAAGAAATTTTTCTTAGCATAATAAAAAAACAACATTAATACAGTACTTTGTTAGTCATTTTTAATTAGACAAATATATATATATATATATATATATATATATATATATATATATATATATATATATATATATATATATATATATATATATATATATATCCGATGCGATGAGAACGAAAGTAATATATAAATTCCAACGTTCGCAGCGTTAATTAAAAAAAGAGCTCGATACAGATAGTGGAGCGATAATTATTTATTTATTATAATTTTATCATATAGACAAAAACATTTTACTCACTACAAAGATGCAACTTGGTTTCAGTGCATTTCAACTGCACATCGACGGGTGAGGGTCGAAAATGGTTATGAACAATCCTGTTTTCGACCCTCACCTGTCGATGTGCAGTTGAAATGCACTGAAACCAAGTTGCATCTTTGTAGTGAGTAAAATGGTTTTGTCTATTTGATAAAATTATAATAAATAAATAAATATATATATATATATAATATACGTAAATTGAAATTATATTTTATTCATGTATGATTATTACGTAATTTATATTAATATTATTTACAGGTACATATATGTTACGCCAATTATTTGAGAACACGTGTTTAGTGAATCTTAAACTGAAGACGACCACAATTAATCTCACGCATATTTACTTAATTTTTCTGCCATATCTGGTTATTATTTAGGTTATAATGCAGATTAAATTAATACAAATTTAAGCTTCTGAAATCTAATAAAACCTTTTTTTTCTTTTTGTCCATAACAGATGTTGAATCATGGGTAAAAGGAAGGATCTAACAACTGCTGAAAAACAGCAAGGTGTGAGGGAATGTCAACATTTGAGATACGAAAGTAGCTTTGCAGAGATCCTTGAAGAATAATGAAGTCTGTTAAAGATATAAGCAAGCAGAGAATTCGAAGCAAAGGATAAGGCTTTAAGAAAGAAATTGTTTCCTCGCGATGAACGTAAAATAAAACGAGTTAGAGTGAAACTGCAGCTTTTGATCTTTGAAAAGGCTGAAATTTTGTGTGTAAAGGACAAAAGGTGTAGAATATTTTGTATATTAGGATCTGTAAAAAAAATCCCCTAGGCAACCGCCACTCACCAAAGTAAAAATTTGAAAGTCTGAAAATTTGGACAAGTAATACATAAAAATTGATTTTCTAAAGTAATGTTCAAGGACGAATCACGCGTGACATTTGATGAACCTGATGTATGGGCCAAAGGATAGTTCTTTTCCAATTCAGACATGCCTGTGTCTACAACAAAGCTAACAGGAGGTGGTAGTGGTATGATATGTGCTGGAATTGTCGACCATTCAAGTTCGATGAAGCAGCTAAACTGAAAAGTAGTAACTATTGCGATTTTCTGAACACTACTTTCATTGCCTGGTATAAGTCCCAGTCTTACGGTTTCAAAGTGAAGTGTGCACTTATGCATGACATAGCTCCTTCTCATGTATCTAAGCTTACCGGTGAATTATTTGAGCATAAAAAGATTTACAGGAGAGAAGGTAATGGGATGGCCACCATCAAGTCCTGGTCTGAATCCGATTGAAAATCTATAGACAATTGTGAAGATGAAATTATATGAAGGTGGCAAACTAAATAACAGCAAAGCAGACCCATCGGAAGCAATTAAAACTATCATTTCGGAAATTGAACCAGCTGAAGTAAAAAAAAAATATTAACAAAGTCAATGGATTAATGGATTACTGGCTGTTATTCGAAGAATGGATTAATGGATTACTGGCTGTTATTTGGAAGAAGAATCACTACATTAAAATGTAACAGATTCAAAGACTTTTGTGTTTTTTTCATTTGTTGTATTATAAGTGTTGATCAATTTGTTATGAATTTATTATCTTTTATTGATTAAAATGTGATTATTTGGCTTTGCCTAATAACTTCAGATCGCATTTTTTTAGAATATATCAAATGACTTCAATAACTTCAACAAAACATATTGATACGACCTAAAATTTGAATATCCGGCTTTGTTTTGACATCTAAATTGATTGCTTATAATTTGACAATTATTTTCAAACCAAATTTGAATTGTTGAAGTTTATATGATTTGCTTAATATCTTCAGTCAGGGGGTAGGTGTGTGTATTGGGATGTGCCTGTGTGTGTAGTTCTCTCTCCACGTTCTCTGTCTTTTATCTGTCTATTTCTCTCTCTGTCTCTCTGTATCTCTCTCTGTATCTTTCGCTCTCTCTATACCCCGGTGAGCGAAATAACGGGTTCAGTCCGACATTCCAACTACCTGAAGAAGGGCGGAGCGTACAACGGCCGAAACGTTGTGACAAATATGGCGACAAAGATGAGGACAATAGTCCGAATAATTTAAATAATGTACATAGTACTTCATCTCAGAAATATAGACAGATATTAGAGAAATTATGTATGATATTATTTTGAAAAACATTTTCAACTCCAATCTGTCTCTTTCTTGCCAGCTGTTGAATGAGGAAGCTAAAATCACAAATCTGATGTCATCAATACTATGGAACGGTTGGTTGAAGTGAGCAGCGACAGTTTATTGATTTTGTTGTCTTTGATGGGTTCTTTTATAGTTATTGAACTGAAGACCACTTCCCGTGCCTGGTTTTTCTTCGTATTCCCTTTTTTGCGTTTGTGGCAGAAAAGTAAATGTATAATATTTGAAATGTCACAAATCAGAGCCGCTGGTTTAAAAATTGTGTGAGTGCCGGGTGTGTGAAATTGCTATAAGTGATGATATGTTTACAGAAGTGACATCGGGTTTTATTGCAAGTGATATTTTAAAACCCATGCCAAATTCACTACAATTGCGAGAATAGAAAAGTCCAGAGCAGATAACATTAAAAAGATGTTAGTGTTCCATGAAAATAAGTCGATACAACGTTTAAAAACACACTATTCAGCAGGGCTAAACCATAAATGTAACAATATAGAGAGTATTAATACATAACCCTACAAATCTAAAGCTTCCCACATTTCTCACCCACACAAAACAGACATGCTTACGGAGGTGTTGAGGCCCCACATTTATACACAGACCCACACGAATATACACACTTACACACATCATACACACTCACTCCGTAATGAGCCAAATGATAACACAAACTCACAGCAAAATACACGCTTACACATATCATACTCACTCACTCCCCAAGAACCAAATAACACACACACACACACACACACACACACACACACACACACACACACAAATACACACACACACACACACACACACACACACACACTTAACAGAGACACATCCCCACTCCAGGAACCAATAAACCTGCCAAACTGACCAAGGGAATTCAAGGCAGCATGAATTCATCCAGGTCTTATCTCAAATAACAACGTAAAAGAGACTGTTTGACCAACACAAGGAATATTGAAAAATTCATGTTAAAAAGATAAAAAACAAATAAAAAAACAAAAGAAAACTACAGAAAAAAGTTGATTTTCTCCATCAAGACATTCATTTTTGTAATTCACTGTTACCAGCAAGCAAAGATATTTTTTCTCCTGATGATGGCCATGTTGGCCGAAGTTAGTCGAGGAATCTAAATGAAATAATAGTAACAACGAAAGAATATTAATCTACAACCCAGTGTGTCTGAAGTTTTCAATTTTTTTAATAATTTTTATTGTTCAATATATATATATATATAATATTAGTGGTAAATATACACATACATATGCAATCATATATCTAGAATATATAAATATATATATACATACATATATATATATACATACATATTGTTCAATATATATATATATATATATATATATATATATATATATATATATATATATATATATATATATAATATTAGTGGTAAATATATACATACATATGCAATCATATATCTAGAATATATAAATATATATATACATACATACATACACATACATATATATATATATAAAATAATTGAAAGAGGATAGAATCCAGGTAGAACTCAATGTCCAGGACAGAGTAAGGATATAATAAAATGGCTTTAGTGTTTAAGCCTTTTTATTATATATATATATATATATATATGAAGAGAGAGAGAGAGAGAGAGAGAGGGGGAGAGAGAGAGAGAGAGAGAGAGAGAGAGAGAAAGAGAGTCAGAAAGAGAGAGAATGTTGCAACCCCGGCTAAGGATCTTTAATATACACTCAAGAATTCCAGGCCGGTAGATGATAATTGCACTATTTAAAAATTGCGATGTTCATTTAAACGCATGTATAGATAAAATATACCGTTTATTTTAATAAGAAAGACACATACACAGACACACACACATATATGAGTATGTATATATATCATACAAGATTGGCATATTCATATTCTTCTTTATGCATTATCTTTTCAGTGACACACAAACACACATACCTACTTACATTCAAAAATACGCTTTTAAGTAGGCGCCCGAGGGGGTCGTCAGTGATGTTTTGACTTGGTTCATCAGGGAGTTTCGGGTCTTTCAACATCATACTCCCCATCCCCAAATCGACCCAATCAGGGGAGATCTAACCCTGATTCCCCCTCACTTTTAAAACGCTAACAGTTACTCTGGCCTTTTTAAAGAGTTCTACGAAGAAAGACCACGTATTCCGCACATCCGATTGGCTGTTTGTACAACCAATCAGCTGCGCGAACTATTTTGTGGGGACTAGCTTTTTTTTTTGGTGGATAGCAGCTTCAATGGATAACCGAGCAGGTAATCTTTAATATTCCTAAGTTTAATCCCTTCCCTAAGTGTTGCATCGTTTAAATATTGCCGGTTGTATTTTATTTGTTTTGGGGGGAATTAAACTCAACCCTACTATTACATTTATCGTTTAGCCCGATTCTTAAAAAAAAAAAAAAAATGAATTTCAAACAGATGAATAATTCATATAAAAAAGAAGCCTGAATAACCGACAGTACCTAGTTTCTAAACTTTTCTGCAAACACTTTCTTTTCACCAGAGTCTTTCTGAAGCGTATAAATAAAATATCTTCAGTACGTTCAACTCAAAGAAAGCTGTTAATCTCGCTTGAAATATTTTCTATAATTAATGATATTTCTTTTTTTCTCTCTTTTTATTTCTCTGCCCATACATTTTCATCTTTTTTTTCTTTTTTTTTCGTTCAACATTGTATGGTTTTGCAAAATCTTTCATATAAGAGATGCTGCCTATTACGGCATTTAAAATTACGGTATAAACAAATCCAGCATTGCATGGTGAACCAGTTACAATTTAGACATATTCGATATCCAGCCTCTATAGATACTGTAGTTTCTTTCAATATTCAAAATGTGTTGATATGTTTTTTTATTTTTTTTTGTTCTTAATCGGGACACAATCCATAATTTAATAAATTTCAATGGCTGTTTTCAGTCTGTCAAATGTCAGCAATTGCTAAGCTCCCACGGTAAACTTGGATATTATATAACGCTGGGCCGCGCAACTGAAAAATGTAAAGAGTCATATTAATCGTCCGAAATTAGTGATTAGCTGTAAGACAATCGTAAAATGGGGCAAGAAATGGCTTGTAAATTTGTTCTGCCTGCCATCAGCTTGGCTGATGCTAAACTCCAAAAGTGAATTATTCTACGCATTCTTGACCTCATGATATGAAGTGGAGTGACTATATCGAATGAAATGCTTTGTCTACTGCAAAGAAAGTTGGTTCACTCTGTCGTTCCAGGATTTTCGTCTTATTAGAATTCATCTTGTGTAATTATAAATCTACCACTCAACTGTGAATTGTATAATGTTACTGTTGAGGGGTCCTCTCCTTTTTACACAAATGGACTCAACCAGGGTAGACATATACTACTGCCAGTGAATACCCAGAGGGTCAAGTAGTTGTAGTAGTAGAGTGGAGTTGAGTCGGTCGGTAGAAGTGTCACATACAACGAAGTACATAGACTCAGTAAGAAGTCATACAGCGATACGTCGATACCAAAGACTATATATATATATTTCTACTAAGCCGCATTCCTGGAACTACTAACCAGTATTACCAGTTTCTATTATTACGGTTAATACATTTATTTCCTATATTCATTCTTGGCGTTTGTTATTATTTGATACCGGATTTCATCCCGGAATCCACAACAACTTGGCGACGAGTATATCGAACTCACACGGGAAAGAAAGAAAAAAAAAGAAAAAGTCTCCCTCGTCGACAACAACTTGGCGACGAGGTATTCGAACTAACACGAAAGAAAAATTCTCCCTTGCCGACCACAACAATTTGGTGACAAGAAATTGGGACCTACACGAAAAGAAAAAAAATATCTCTCTTCTCACCACAACAGCTTGGGCGACAAGAATTTGCACTTCTCGGAGACTCAAAAGAAAAAAATTGCCGTTTTTGCCAGTATCCACATAACTTGGCGACAAAGATTTACGAGGATTAAAATACAGAAAAGCAAGTTTTTCGTAAAACTTTTTTGTCATGGAGGATTTTAAAAGAATTTTAGTAGAACTTGTAAAATACAAAAATGAACAGCAATTACAACTCCAAGAATGAATTGAAGAGAAGTGGCAAAAACAATTACTACAAAAGCAGAAGAAAAATGAAGAAAGACAACATGCAACTCCAGGAACTAATATTAAAGGTAGCGTGTAACAAACAACAAAGTATCGAAAATGAGGCGACATTTCCCAAGACGCTGTGTGGAATACGATAGAAACATTCAATTACTCCCGAGAAGAGGATAACAATTTCAGGGACTATTTCCGACGTCATGAAGACATCTTCAACATCGATTGTCAAAACTAGACACAAGCAAAGAAGCTACGTCTGTTACTCAGAAAATTAGGAACAGAAGAATACACAAACTTTGTGGATTAAATTTTGCCAAAAAAGACAAATGAGTTAACGTTTGACAAAGAAGTTACATGCCTTACAGAGCTTTTCAGTCCAAAGACGTCACTATGTCACAAAAGGTGGAAATGTCTTAACCTTGTAAAGGATAAAAATGAGGGCTACTCCACGATCGCCGCAATCGTGAACAAACATTGCGACGACTTCAATTTGGCAGAATTAACTCCGGACAATTTCAAGTGTCTTATTTTTGTACAAGGGTTAGTCTCAGCTAAAGATAGTGAAATGCGCAAAAGAATGCTTTCAGAATTACAAAATGAGCCTGGATTAACGCTACAAAAAATATCATAAGACTGCCAAAAATGCCGAAGTATAAGGAAAGACTCGAAGGATATCGAGGAGTCAGGAGTACCACATATACGTAAGTTGAACAAAAGTTTACGTTTTTCACCCTCCTCGGAAAGAAAACTAAAATTCTATAATAATGAAAATAGATTTTACCCTCCCTGCAAAGAAAACAAAAATTCTTTAATAATGGAAAAAGTACAACGTATAGGTCATATAATGACAAAAATCTAAGCAAATATAAGCCCCCTCTATCTGCATGTTATCGATGTGGATGACTACACTGGAATAAGCATTGTCGTTTTAAATATAAAAAAAATGTCTAGCGTGTGGAAAAATGGGTCACAAGGAATCCCAATGTAGGAACAGAAAATTTACTAGTAAGATAAGAGCTACTAGAATGCACGAGGAAGACAATATTAACATAAGAAAATACGTGGAACTTGAAATTTTAAATAAAAAGATAAAATTACAACTAGACACAGGTTCGGATTTAACGATAATTAACCTACAGACATGGAGAAAGTTTAATAGACCGACCATGATACATACGTAGAAAATTGCTAAGTCAGTGGTGACAGGGAAGCGTATAAAATTCGAAGGAGAAGGGATCTTAAATGTGAAATTCCACAGGAAAACTAAAAAACTCAATATATTCGTAATGTAAGATACAGAAAATCTGGTTCGGCACAGATTGGATGCAAAAGTTCGACGTATGGGATTTACCTATCAATTCTTTTTGTAAAAACATAAAGTGCGAACCATCAGAAGCTATAAAGTTAAAGGAAGAATTACATAATCAATTCCCAGAAGTATTTTCGAGCGAGTTCGGACGCGGTAACAAGTTTGCCGCTAGAATTGAATTAAAAGAAAAGGTCCAACCAGCATTAAAAAAGAAGCGAAACGTGCCATTTGCCCGCAGAATACGGTGTGTGTGTGATAAGTTATTGCCGAACAAGAACAAAAACCAGCATACACCTATAGTAGTCAAGACATCATTCGAACCTGGTACAATAATTAACCGACTAGGAAATGTGATGTACACAGTACAAGGCGAAAAGTCTAACCACAGAAGACATATTGACCAAATACATAATGAGATTCAAAGACCGCAGGAAGACACAGAAATTAGGTCAAACAGGAAGAAAAAATTTACCGAACCTCTGATTATCGACCATGAGAAAAAAAAGTTACTAACTCCCCACAAAAGGGATTTAAGGCCGGTGTTGAGGGGTCGTACCCGTTTTACACAAATGGACTCACCCAAGGTATATATATACTACTGCCAAGTAGTAGAAGTAGTAGTAGTAGTAGAGTGGAGTTAAGTCGGTCGGTAAAAGAGTCACACACAACGAAGTACGTAGACTCAGTAAGAATTCATACAGCGATACGTCGATACCAAAGACTATATATATTTGATTCTACTAACCCGCATTACTGGAACTACTAACCTGTATTACCAGTTTGTATTATTACGTTAATACATTTATTTCCTATATTCATTCTTGGCGTTTGTTATTATTTGATACCGGATTTCATCCCAGAATCCACAACAGTTACTATATCTAATCTGTTTTTCTTGCTGTACATATAGAGGTTCTTGATAAACCTCAAAGAAGGATCTATAATGTAATCGATCCTGATTAGGCAGCTCGATTTTTGTCACTTTCTCATCGACGTGATCTCCCTGCCATCATTCTTTCAATAACGGCAATTTTCATGGCAGCTTCTCTTACGAGCCTTTACTCCTGGTGCCTCGACTACATGAATTTAAGCTTGCTACTAGATTTTGAAATAGCTAAATGCAACAAGCCACTTATACTGCAACAGTTTCTTTTCTCGCATTTCTCACCTGTGGGACTCCCTTCCGATTACTTGCTCCTCTGATAACTATAATCTTCAATAATGTAAATGCAACGTTAATCGCGATTATGTACTTTTTTGAACATTGATCATTTTATGTCATTACAGCCGGCCTCCCTATTTTCAGTTTCCACTTTCACTTTCACTTTCGTTTTCACTCCCTCTTACTCTGTGTTTTCTCATGGCATTACCGTCTTGCTTAGGATGAATTGATTTTAAAAGATTAAATATTTGGAATAAATTACTGAGCATGAATAAAATAGTAACACACGCGCATACACACACACACGCACACACACATACACACACACATATATATATAGAGAGAAAGAGTGAGAGAGAGAAAGAGTGAGAGAGAGAAAGAGTGAGAGAGAGAAAGAGTGAGAGAGAGAAAGAGAAAGAAAGTGAAATTTTCTCGCCGTCCCTCGTAGATGGCGAGAAAATTCTTTCACGTGCTTTTTCCACGGAGTGCTAAAATGATTAATTAGAAACAAAGGCATTGAAATATTGGTTGAATAAAGTCACGCTTCCATAAAATTGAATTTTACGTGAGCTTAAATTTAAATATTTCTATTGAATTTAAATATTTCATAAATAACTCACAGTCCTTATCTAGCTGATCTTTTTTTTGTTATAATCTTTGAAATATGCTCTTATTTTCTGGTTAATAATATTTTAAGAAAAACACTGGAACAAAAGATTAGTGAAGAAAAGATTCAATATCACGGGGGACATGGATTAATAATCTAATAATAGCGAGTGACGTATTTCATTGTAGCAATGCGTACGGCGCAACGCTACACCTTTGCAGCCCATTTTGCTGTCACTATTCCTAGACGTCCTACCCATACTGAATGGACGAGTCTTTGTTCAGCAATTAATGTAGCGAAGGTCGTTCGTCATTCTACACAACAGTTTTAGTGCAATCGTCTAATTTTTTCATGAGATTAAAATATTTAAAAAAAAATTAACACCCCTTTATATTTGTTTGGTTTGGTTTATTTTAATTTTAATTGTATATCAGCCTCAATAGGTTATTTAATTCCGCAAGATTTTTACAACAGATTTGTATGTATAGAATATGTATTCTTTGTAAGATATCTGTTTGTAAGTCAGGTTTCATTGACGTAATTTTTGTTAAGAGGGGTCGATCGAGTCTGGGTTCATTGATGTATTCTTTTCAGATATACAGATTGTAGAGAAAATGATTTCATTAACATTGTCATTTTATTTATATTTTTTGGTATATACCCACTGTTTGAAGAAATAATATTATGTCATCCACTTCTGCTTTCTTAAATATCTCGTACATATTGTTTATATTATAGCAGTTTTGTTTTGAAAAAGCAAGCTCTGAACACTCAGTTAATATATGTTTAGTAGTGTATACAGTTTCACATGCTTAGCACACTAGTTGTTTTTCATTTTTTAGCAAGTACGAATGGGTTATTTTCGTGTGGTCAATGCGTAAGCGAGCCAGTACTACCTCTTTCTTTGAGATTTTCTGAAAGCCGATCTCTATTTTCCTAGTTTGGGCTGAGTTGCGAACAGATTTATTTTGTGGGTTATCGTCCCAGCACTGTTTCCATTACTTTTGAATATATTTGTTAATGGACTCCTTAAAGTCAATTTACGGGATTTTAGTCGTTGAATCTACATGCATATCTAAAGCTGATTTGGATACTAGATCTGCTTTATTGTTAACTGCCACTCCGATGTGGCTAGGATTCCAACATAATTTGATGTCTTTTTGTGACCAAGTAGCGCTCATTTTACATAATAAAGGTTGTTGTATTTGTTCCTTCAAAGCCATTAGGACGGATAGTCTTTGTGAAAAAACTAAGATTTTGCTTGTTTGCTCTGTGTAATGATATTGAGAGTTACCTCTTGTTATGGTCCAGGCTAGGACCAAGAAAGAACAACAGGAACACGAGTAGAAATAACGAAGATATATTACACGGAATAATAATACAAGATGTGGATGGTGTTAGTATGACTGTCAGTCCGGTTTGGAGTGAACTACTATCGGCTCGACTCGATTCCTATCTCTCTCTCTCTTGAGAGGCGTAGTATACATAGTGTTAGGAAGAGTTCATTCTGTAGTTATAGGTAAGGACCCATAACACCTCTATTGCGTAAGCCTCCGCATTGAAAATAGAACTTCCCTTTGGTAAGTGCTTTTTTCGTCATATTTTGGCTCACTGCTGCACATCCTGTCTTGTCCTCAAACTTTGACCTGTCTGTACAGAGAGTGGCAAAACTAATTTCAACTCGGAACTAATTTTAACTCGGAACTAATTTCAACTCGGAAATATTATTATAAAAGCATAAATCGATGTTAGAAATTATTGTTTCTTTTGGTTTGTGCCTACAATCCCATATATTGCTGTGACAGTTAAATTCCCCTAGTAACATAAAAAGTGCAGGGAGATGCCTTATAGATTGCATGTATTTTAGCTTCATTTACTGGTTCATTCGGTGGGATATATACGGAGCAGATGTTTATTGGCCTCAGTAAGATCACTTTAAAAGCAGTCGCCTGTAAAGTAGTTGTTTAAATTTAGTTTACTTTGGCGTACATCATTCCTAACTAGGAAGAATGCGCCGCTTGGCGCTCGAAATCTGTGTCATGAATGTATTTGTATTGATTGTATTCTTTTATATTCAGTTTTTTTTATTTTGCTTAAGGAATGTTATCTGAAGTCAAACAACTGCCGGTGATAAGGTTTGTTATTAGCAGAAGCAGTTCATTTATGTTTGACTTTATTCCGGGGCGGCTCATTTGATTTATTTGATATATTATTGATAAATGTTTGGAGTCTTTAGGCTAATATGTGGTTGTGACTTAATTTCCTGGTTTTTGAGTTTGGAGGTTTTGGACGTTTGTGGGTTCTGACATTCCACCTTTGTCAAATCGGTTTTGGGTAGGAATTTCGTCTCTGTGAATTTCTGTTTTTTTTTCTTTGCTGATTCAGTTCTTTTGGAAGATAATTTCTTCAGTCTATCTTGTATGCTTTTTGGTGGACGGATAGGAGATCACTCTGACTTTTGCTCTGTAGGAGATTTTGCATTATTTTGGAGGAGTTGTTTGAGTTTGGGCGCTAGACTTTGTAAATTGTTTGTTTATTTATTTATTAAATTAATTCTTTTATCAGCCCTATTCTGTAGTTCAACCTGCACTATCTCATTGTAGTATTGGTCCTTCAGGTATTTCTGAAATTTGGGCTAGTCATTTATTCCAAAGTGTACGAGCTTTTCAATGAGGTCTCTGTATTTTTCAGTTTGCCTGGTATTCCTTGTTCTTCCTTGCGTTATTTTTGCATAGGTTTTTCATGTAGCTTTGGCGATTTACCTGACCTTCATGAATGAATATATATGTTTCACCTCGACTATCTTCTTTTCATTTTCACAGGAGTCGCATGCTGGATGATTTTCCTGGTAGTTAGCACATCTTACTTAATAGTGGCATTCTTCTTTCATGTGGTCTGAATACGTTTGGCCGCATTTTCGACATGTTGGGCGACTATTGCAGCTATCCCTATTATGACCAAATTTCTGGGACTTGAAGCACCTTAGTAGATCAGGAATATATTGTTCCACTGGCTCAGTGTTGTACCTGACTATTATTTCCCTAGGGATTTGAGGTGTGACAAAAGTAAGGATATAATTTTCTCCTTTCCTTCTTATCGTGATTCTGCAGTAATTATTACCCTCTGGCTTCCTAAGGCAGATTTGAGTTCCTCAAGTTGGCCAGAAACAATTCTCTGCTTCTAATAACTCCCTTAAAAGACTTTAGTCTTTCATAACGAAAGGTGTTTTATTTTGATGCCATGGAAGGTCTCCATCTTGATTAGACTTTCAGCGTGTTTTCTATTTTCTAATTTTATAAACGAGTTGCCATTTCTCAATTACGTAACAGTTTTGGGGTTAATCCTACTGGATAATACTTTTTAAATCAAGAAAGAGGAAAGTTTTGCTAGAGAAATTTCAACTAAGGACGCGAGCACAAGAAAGTTTGGAAATTAATATTTAATTCTTATTCAGAATCAGAGTCTAAAAGATATCTTTTGTGTTTTTTTTTATTTTGGTTGTTCATTATAATGATGTAGAAATATTCAATGTCTGTGTTCACCACGCACATCGGGGCTCAGCATTTGGACGTTTCAAGGTAGGAACTCATTAACTTTGACAAGACAGGGATATATAAACAAGTATATTCCTATTCGAGAAAGACTCTGAACACCCGTCAAACCATTTCTTGCACATTACAAATTAGTGTACAATCTGGTGTGTTTACAGCCAAATCTAGATCAATTCGAACCGATTGACCCTCAGCCATAGCCTTCTAACGCCTGTAAGTTTGATATAGATGGTATTTTATCCTTGTGTTCATTTGGGCTATTGTAGTTAGCTATAAAGTACTCCATAAGTTGATATAAGGGCTTGGCATGTCCAGCCGACTGATCGAAACGAGCTTTTTCAACCGCCTGTCTAGTGCACGTAAAAAACAGTGGTGTCTTGGGAATCAGGAGCATCTAACCCTGACTCCCGAAGCTCTCAAACACCAAAATCCCGTTCCCATAGATTAGATGTCGCTACCCACGTCAAACAAGTGGTCTTATTGGGAATACACCGTCTGCAAAGGTGCAGACGGTGTATTCTGAAGCCCCAGTTGACAGGGTGTTTATATTTTTTGTGAATTATATTATATTATATATATATTGCATATATTGTTTATCTTATATTATTTTTAGTCTATTGATAAAAAAAGAAACATTTTTCTGCGGATGTATTTATAGTGTAATTTATTACTCGTGGACACATTTTAAAGACACAAAACTGTTATCTGAAAGAACGAAAAATAATAGATATATATATGTGTTACAGATTATTATACACATATTATAGTCAAATTTAATTCGTACATTAAGCAGAATGAATAATTAGGGAGATTACGTAATAGAAATGGAACAATTATACAAATGAATCCAGATAAAATCCATAGGAAAGAAATCATAGAATAAAAGAAACAGGACAATGTTAGCAAAGTTTCTGCGTCTTTCTTAAATAGATGTTTTTTTAACACTAACCCTGACCTTAAACTAAGACTTTTTGCCGAAGTTCTAACCCTGAATACAGTGTGAATAGTGGAAATCTTAGCAAAAATGTCATAGAAAAAAAGAAAGAGGACTACGTTAGCACAGTTTTTGAGTCTTTATTTAACAGATATTTTAACCCTAACATAAACCTAACGTAATCCTTTTCTCCTAAACCCTACCCCTGAAAACAGCGTGAATAGTGGAAAACTCAGCTCTCAGGGAAAAAAGTCACTGAAAAAAAGAAACTTGACAAACTGAGTACTGTTTCCGTGTCTTTCATTAATAGACATTTTTTAACCCTAAACGTAACCTTAATTTAACCCTTGTTTCCATAATGCTAACTCTGAAAACAACTTGATGGTGGAAACCTCAGATCTCTGGAAAAAAAGTCATTGAAAAAGAAACAGGACATTGTTGGCTCTATTTCTGTGTCTTTCTTTAATAATTTTTTGTTTTTAACCCTGACTCTATCTTTAACCTAAGCCTTCTCTCTTTCAAATCCTAACCCTGAAAACAGTGTCAATAGAGTAAATCTCGCATCTCATAAAATATCACAGAAAAAAGAAACAGAACAATTTATGTTTCTGAGGTTTTTATTAATAGATTTTTACCCTAACCCTAACCAGCGTGAATAGTGGAAATCTCAATGTTAGCAATGTTATTGAGCCTTTCTTTAATAGATTTTGTTAACCCTAACTCTAACCTTAACCTAACCCTTGTCTCTCTAATCCTACGCCTGAAAACAGCGTGAATTGTGGTAATATCAGTTTTGTCGTGGATAACAATACTTGGATTTAGTGAAAAACATATTTCACGCTTCCTTGCATGGAAATTATTGACTAAAATAGGCGTGGTTTAAACGTCTGGTAAAATGGGTAAATGTATACAAAATCAAGTTCGGAGGGTTTTTTTTTCCTCTGGCTCTTTTTCGTAGCTGACATTAAGACTTTTTTCTGTGACTATTGTTTCTTTATTACCGGCCAGGATAAAAATGAACAAATGGAAGCTAAGTAACAGATAAGAAAATTCGTTATTTATTAAATACTTGTTTTTTTTTAGTCATTTCATCAAAGGCAAATCAATACAGCCAATACGACGCAATAAATTAGTGAGTGTAAAAAGAATAAGAGAAAACTATTATTTAGTAGAGAGAGCAATATAAGAACAAGAATTCTAAAAATTAAAAGATAAGATTGATATTGCAACCAAATTACTCATACGAATTTTGAATTCTTCATTGTCAAGAACACTCGCCGTTTAACTGAAAGTAAGAACGCCATCTCTTTGGTATTTCTGGCGGTTCAGCCCCCAAATCTTATATTTTGGCAACATTATTAAATAAAACTCATGAACTGTTTAATTATAGAATTGAAAGCAGTTAGCTGGAAAAGCAAAAAGCAAAACCGTTTGCGAGTAATCATATCAATCCAATAGAAAAATAGAATCGGACGAGGAAATCTTATAAATGTCCACTGAAAATTTGCGTTTTTTTTATCTTGAGAAACAAAACGCTTTCGTTAGGTTCATGTCTTCTGTTTCTATTCAAGAAGTCAAAAATTCTATTATTTCAAATCAGAAATTCCTGAACGAACAGGCAATGCAAATGTGTCTTCTGACTAGCTCGTGTACACTGGACAATTCTCCAAAAGGAAAGCCTCTTTCAGTGTCGATAAAATAACGTTTCGCTCTTGAAGAGAAATAATCTTATTTTATGGAATCACTCTTTGTATGAGAAGCAGCAATGTACGTAAGGGTGTCAATTTGTTCTGCGAGCAGCCATTTGCAATAGGATGAACAGTGTTTAGTTCATCCAAACAAAAATACGGGTGACCACACAATATCCATCGACATCAAAGTAAAAATTTAGAGAATGTATATGGAAACAAAGAAGATGCCAATCATATGTGTGGTAAAGAGCAATTAACTGTATGACTTTAATGTTTTAATTACCACTATGTTTGCGTATTTTGACATTATCTATCTATCTATCTATCTATCTATCTATCTATCTATCTATCTATCTATCTATCTATCTATCTGCTTGTTTATTTACCCTTTCTGCATATTTATTAATCTTCTTTCCTGTAAACATATTTTTATGCGAATGATAATGTATTCAGTTTACTTGAACTGTAATTCCAGTCACCTGCTATTTATCACTTACAAAGATGTCTACTTGACCCCATAATTCAGTGTGTGGCACTGAGGAGTGAAGAGACGCATGTGATACCTGTTCTTATACTCTCTCTCTCTCTCTCTCTCTCTGAACCGAACAGACGTGGCAGGAGATATTACAGTTGCAGAAAAAGGAGTCTTTATACAGCTTCCTATCTATCTATCTATCTATCTATCTATCTATCTATCTATCTATCTATCTATCTATCTATCTATCTCAGTCTGTTCATATCTATCTATCTATCTATCTATCTATCTATCTATCTATCTCAGTCTGTTCATATCTATCTATCTATCTATCTATCTATCTCAGTCTGTTCATATCTATCTATCTATCTATCTATCTATCTATCTCAGTCTGTTCATATCTATCTATCTATATATCTATCTATCTCAGTCTTTTCATATCTATCTATCTATCTATCTATCTATCTATCTATCTATCTCAGTCTGTTCATATCTATCTATCTATCTATCTATCTATCTATCTATCTATCTATCTATCTATCTCAGTCTGTTCATATCTATCTATCTATCTATCTATCTATCTATCTATCTATCTATCTATCTTTTTTTAAGGTTTTCACCCAAGGCAAGGCTGAAAGCCACTAGCACGCAACGGGTTACAGAGGATTTGGAGCAAGAGCAGATAGGAGTGAAAGAGTAAAGGATGTGGAGAAGGATAGTGGATAGATCAATGCAACTGGAGATGTCGATCGACGTTACATTTGAATAGTTGGAGATTATAGTTGTCAGGGAAACAGGAACAGGGAAGGGAGTTCCACAGGCGTAAGGTACAAGATATGAAGCTATTGGAGTAAAAGATACGTCTACATTTAACAGTTTCAACAGTTAAAGGGTGGGAACGGGATGCCAGCCTCGTATGACGCTTGAATTCATTGAGCCTACCTACCTACCTACCTACCTATCTATCTATCTATCTATCTATCTATCTATCTATCTATCTCAGTCTGTTCATATCTATCTATCTATCTATCTATCTATCTATCTATCTATCTATCTATCTATCTATCTCAGTCTGTTCATATCTATCTATCTATCTATCTATCTATGTATCTATCTATCTATCTATCTATCTATCTATCTCTCTCAGTCTGTTCATATCTATCTATCTATCTATCTCTCTCTCTCAGTCTGTTCATATCTATCTATCTATCTATCTATCTATCTCTCTCAGTCTGTTCATATCTATCTATCTATCTATCTCTCTCTCTCAGTCTGTTCATATCTATCTATCTATCTATCTATCTATCTATCTATCTATCTATCTATCTATCTATCTCAGTCTGTTCATATCTATCTATCTATCTATCTCAGTCTGTTCATATCTATCTATCTATCTATCTATCTATCTATCTATCTATCTATCTATCTATCTATCTCAGTCTGTTCATATCTATCTATCTATCTATCTATCTATCTATCTATCTATCTATCTATGTATCTATCTATCTATCTATCTATCTATCTATCTATCTATCTATCTATCACAGTCTGTTCATATCTATCTATCTATCTATCTATCTATCTATCTATCTATCTATCTATCTATCTATCTATCACAGTCTGTTCATATCTATCTATCTATCTATCTATCTCAGTCTGTTCATATCTATCTATCTATCTATCTATCTATCTATCTATCTATCTATCTATCTATCTATCTATCTATCACAGTCTGTTCATATCTCTCTATCTATCTATTAATAAACATGTTAGATTCTATAATATTGATTATATTTCCAAATTATGCCTGCATTTAAAATATTTGTAAAACGGTATTAAATTCACAGAATAAATTTACGAAAATAGAGTTGAAATACTGAACAGCTTTATATTAATAGTCATAGCAAATACGATTTATTCCCTGAAGAAACGATGAAAATGAATAACATTATAATTTAAACAATTGTGCATATATTACCGAATTCTCCATATGTTTAATAACTGCATTAATTCTTGACAATGACAATCAAAATTCCGAATGAATTCTCTGCACATTTAAAAGGTGGGGATAATTTCTATAACGTTACACTAGACATGACAGAATGCAGATAGTTTTCATCGAATTGCATAAATGCAGTTCTTGATGTCAGAGAAAAAATGGTCTTCTCTTTTCAAAAAATATGTACAAATATATCTCCCTAGTTTGAGATGCGAAATTGATCATTTTTAAAATCATTTCACACTGAGTAAGGCAATAAAGTTACTAAGACACAAAGAGTCACAGAGAAGAAGAAATCGAAGTTTTAAAGATAAAAGTTGACTGGGAAGTGAAAAGTAGAAAGCGAGTTCACATGTGAGAAGTGCGAGTAGAGAAACTGTAGTTCGGTCATATTCAACAATTTCAACTGTAAAATGACGAGAACATGTCACCAAACTACAACCACGCCTAGATTCATGAAATATAGGTAGCAAAGAGGAAAACTCATCAAGAAAATTACCAAAAAAATATTTATAGAAAATATACAGGGAAAATAGTTTACGGCGGTGATAAATTGACTGAAGACGAGATGACAGGTCGGGACAAATAACTTTACACATTCCTGTTTGTATTTTGTCAAAAAAATCTAAAAAAAATAGCAGAATCAGCAGACCAGATGAGATAACAATATTCAAAATATGGACGGATGGTAAACTTATAATTATGTAAAATAGATTCTGACGTGAAAAATTGTATAGCATGACACCGTGAACCAAACGTCCTAGCAGTAAGAATAATAATTGTATCAGTATACAATTTTGACTTCATGTCAACGGAAAAAATTAGCATGAGAAGTCATTTTCCTGGAGGTTAGCATAAACTTTTGTGATGGAATCAAAGAAAATTCTCTCAGACGATTAAATGTGAGAAGTTACGTTTTGCTGTTTCATCCTTATATAGATTCCGGTGTTTGTGAAGAGGTCAAATTGTAGGCATAAGTTATCGTTAATTATTCTATGTTGATTAATTTAAAGACATAATCGACTTTAATAATTTATTAAATTTGTCAGTAAATTGAGTAATTATTCCTTAGTTCCACATTCGCAATCATTTACTGCTAGGAAACAGCATCAACGCCCTGCATTTAGGGCTAGCAAACGTCATACAGGACATTCATTTACTGCTAGTAAAAGAAGTACACGCCATTCGTTTAATGATACAAAATGCTATTCACGCCATTGATTTATCGCTAGAACACTCCGTCCCCGACATTCACTTTCTGATAGGACACACGGCATATATGTACTGTTAGGACAGTCGCCCACTCTATTCATTTAATAAGGGACACTATCCCCGCCATTCACTTACTGTTAAGACACGACATTCGCGATAGTCATTTACTGCAAGGACACGGCAAACACCCCAATCATTTACTAGAAGGAGAGGCCATCCACTCATTTCATTTACCGCTAGAACACGTCATCCTCGACATTCATTCACTTGCTTCTAGGACACTCCATCCGCGGCATACAATTACTGCTAGGACACGCCGACCACACTATAAATCTAATGCTAGGACACACTATCCACGCCATTCATTTACTGTTATGTCAGGATATTCACAATAGTCATTTACGGCATAGACACAGCAAATACGCCAATCATTTATTGGAAGGAGAGGCCATCCACTCTATTCATTTACCGCTAGGACACGCCATCATCGACATTCACTTTCTGCTAGGACACTCCATACACGGCTTACATTTGCTGCTAGGACACGCCGCCCACACTATAAATCTAATGCTAGGACACACTATCCACGCCATTTATTTACTCTTAGGACACGACATTCACGACAGTCATTTACTGCAAGGACACGGCAAACTAGCCAATCATTTACTGGAAGTAGAATCCTTTCACGGCATTCATTTGCTCATAGGACACGACATCCGCGACATTCACTTACTGCTAGGACACTCCATACACGGCATTAAGTTTCTACTAGGACACGCCGACCACTCTACTCATTTAATGATAGGACACACTATCCACGCCATTTATTTACTCTTAGGACAGGATATTCACGATAGTCATTTACTGCAAGGACACGGCAAACACGCCAATCATTTACTGGAAGTAGAATCATTCATTTACTGATAGGACACGACATCGCCGATATTCACTTACTGCTAGGGCACTCCATACACGGCTTACATTTACTGCTAGGGCACATCGCCCACATTATTCATTGAATGCTAGGACATATTATCCACGACTGTCATTTAATGTTAGCAAACAACATTCACTATACTCATTTACTGCAAGGACACGGCAACCACGCCAATCATTTACTGGAAGGAGAATCCATTTTCGCCATTCATTTACTGCAAGGACACGACAACCACGCCAATCATTTACTGGGAGGACACGGCATCCACATTACTTTACTTCTGGTAGACGCCATATACACCGTTAATTTACCGCTTTGAAATGTCATCCCATCCATGCATTTACTTGTAGGACACGTTATGGATTAATCGCTAGTAGTTGCCTGTCAGGAAATTCATTTATTACTAGAGCACATTATACAAGCCATTCGTTTACTACTAGAAAGCGACATCCATCCCATTCAATTACTGCCAGGATACGACATCCATGCCATTAATTTAGTGTCGGGATACAGCATCCACACCCTTAATTTCTAGTATGAGACGCAAGGCGCGCCATCCATTTACTCCTTAACCCTTCATACGCAACAGTTATTGACTGCTAGGGCATGACATACAGGCCATTTGTTACTTCTACTACATGCAGCCAACATTATTCATTTACTGCTAGGACAAGCTACCCAGACTATTTCTTTACTGTTAGGACACACCGGTCAAGGCTTTCATTTACTGCTATGTCTCGACATCCACACCATTCATCTAATTCTAGGACGCACCATACACGTCTTTATTTACTGCTCAGTCACGACATACGCGGCATTCATATACGGCTATGACAGTCATTTAGTGCTAGGACCAGCCACAAAGGCTGTTCACTTACTGCTTAGAAGCGCCACTCACGCTATTCATTAACTGCTAGAATATGCCATATCCGCCATTCATTTGCTGCTGGGATACGCCATCAACGCTGGCACGTGGAACTAGAACAATCTAACCCAGTGAGCGAAACAAAGGGTTCTGTTCGACATTCCAACCACCTGAAGAAGGCCGGAGCGTACAACGGCCGAAACAAATACAAATAAAGTTATAATTTTTTTAAAGTGCACACGAACTTTATGGACACTCTGTATATATATATATATATATATATATATATATATATATATATATATATATATATATACAGTTAAATGCCCAGATCAATTATGTGGACAAGACAGATTAGTATAAAATGACAATTGGAAAAAATCTTAGATTTTGCCGACGCGTTTCGTCTTCCGACTTTCTGACTATAAAGTTAATTTACATTAACTGAAGAGAAAGGCTTGGACAGAAGCGTATATCTTTTTACATTTGGATTTTGTAATGTAACTATAACAACAGAGACATTTCGATTTCCTTTTTGCCCTAAAAAGAATGAAGACGAAACGCGTCGGCAAAATCTAAGATTTTTTCCAGTTGTCATTTTATACCAATCTGTCTTGTCCAAAGAATTGATGTGGGAATTTAACTGTATTGTCGGCATGCGGAAAAATTCTCTTACTATAAAGGTAATTTACATTAACCAGAAATAAAAAGGCTTGGACAGAAGCGATTAACTTTTTAAATTTGGATATTTTAATGTAACTATAAAAACAGAAACATTTCGATTTCATTTTTGCCTTGGAAAAGTCGGAAGACGAAACGCGTCGGCAAAAACTAAGACTTTTCCCAATAGTCATCATATATATATATATATATATATATATATATATATATATATATATATATATATATATATATATATATATAATAATCCATTCTATTCCTATTTAAGTTATTAGGTATGTATGTGTGGATTGTGTAATGCATATCTTCTCGGGAATAAGAATGTGGAGATCCGATTTGAGAGTTCCAGTCGAATAATTATATTCAATTTTGCTCAAATACCCGTGAGAACGGTAGGAATCTATTTCTCACCACCAGATCTGAATTAAATAGTAGGGCAGACTGTGTTCTTCGACCTTGGATGGCAATCTCTCACGGAAACGGAAAAATTTGAATTCCTATACCTATGTAGATGGAAGCATGTCGGCGATGTTCATAGGCATCTAACGTTTTGGTAATCATCATGCATATATGCCTGTATGTATATAAGTATGCATGATCAGTTTATATATATGTTTACTATGTATTACAGTTTGTACACATCGATCTATCTATCTATCTGAATTTTTGACCCCTGATGAGAAGGAATACGCTGCTGAAACACCTGCAGCTCACTAGCAACCGGTGATGAATACTTGGTCTTCTTTTCGGATTATTGCTTTTGATGCTCCGAGATTCTGCTTCAACCAATATACCATGTTTCTCCCCGATAATGGATTTCAGACACAGCTGTTGCTCCATGTCGTGGCGCCTTATTTGTAAAAGGACAGCCAACTTAATGATCAATAGTAATGTTAGTCATACAGATGGCAATGCTCTGGAACTGTTTCAGATCATCACTCCCGATACAAATACGATATCCATGTAGGATTGAATCATACGAGTAAAGGGCTGGATGAAAATTCGATGGCAACACCATGAAGTGTGTCTTGATTAGTGTCGCATGAATGCTATTCAAAACATCCATTATCTATCTAGCTCATTCATTCAATACTTTTTTGTTTACCAAACAAACGACTTTTATTATTATGCATATCCGGCTGTATCTATGATCTGCAATAGATTTCTGGGAACTGAACCATGAAGAAAATAAAGCAGCTTACATCTGTATCCCTATATCTTCTTCTAAGTAGCTTCTTTGTGTACAGTGGTTATTCAATAATCGATGGGGATACGCATACTGTTCATTGGTACCACGACATGGGGCCAGAGTCACGACATAATCTAATTGATTATGACCTGTGAGTATTGAGAGAAATGGTGAGAGGTGACACCATATTGGTGATCTAAAATATATTCCCGCGTGATCTTCAGATTTATTCATCAGTCAAATATCGTATCTTTGTGTCATCGAAAACAATAGTATGTATGTATGTATGTATGTATGTATGTATGTATCTATCTATCTATCTATCTATCTATCTATCTATCTATCTCAGTCTATTCATTATCTATCTATCTATCTATCTTAGTCACTTCATTATCTATCTATCTATCTATCTATCTATCTATCTATCTATCTATCTTAGTCACTTCATTATCTATCTATCTTAGTCACTTCATTATCTATCTATCTATCTATCTATCTATCTATCTATCTATCTATCTATCTATCTATCTATCTATCTATCTATCTCAGTCTATTCATTATCTATCTATCTATCTATCTCAGTCTATTCATTATCTATCTATCTATCTATCTATCTATCTATCTATCTATCTATCTATCTCAGTCTATTCATTATCTATCTATCTATCTATCTATCTATCTATCTATCTTAGTCTGTTCATTATCTATCTCTCTATCTCTCTTAGTCTGTTCATTATCTATCTATCTATCTATCTATCTATCTATCTATCTATCTATCCGAGTCTGTCCATATCTCTGTGGAATCCCGTTCGAATTGTAGAAAAACGCAATAGATTTAAGTAATAAAAGTAAAAACCTCAATCAATTAATTTTTTGTGCAAAAACATAGACCCCAGATCTGATTTTCCACATTCTGATTTTTAACCAATCAGCGACGTTAGTTCAAAGATGTTGACGCCTTTGAAAAGCAAACAACCTTGTTTGTTGTCTGCTTGACAATTTAGAGATCACCCCAGAAAATAATCAACAATACACCACCCCAACATAGATAATTAAAAATTGGCAACAATATTTATTACCTAATGAACTTCTGAGGTTAGTAAGATCATTTTTAGCTTCTTCGAGACTATCTATTTCTATAAATATTCGTGGTGTTAAGAGATTTTTCAGTTTTTTCCATAAACCTTTGACCAAGTCGGCTGTTCGTTGTTGTGGTCAAAAACCTTCGTATAATTAATTACTCACGATCTCACATATTTCTCGAATAAATTCTTGTAATAGCCTTGTGATTTAAAAGTAAATTAAGTGCACTTGAAACATACGAACGGAGTCATGTAAAAAATATGCTAGTCCTAGTTATAACACATGCATACTACTAGAAAATTACATGCATTCATAAAACAACATATATGCGTGACACTCTCCTTACAGAGACACATTCTGTTACTTCTATCATATTAACTGATTGATTCTGTTGTATTGTAAAGAAAAAAATTGTGTGAATTTGTTCCGCAATGATCCCTGTAATTCGTTTCTTTAATTTGAAAGAAAACATATAAGCAATAATAAAATTTATTTATATTTGTAGCATCGTGTTTGAAGATTGTTTATTTCTTCGCTTTTCACCCGTTTATTCCTATCTATCTATCTATCTATCTATCTATATATCTATTTATCTATCTATCTATCACATTCTGTCAATATCTATCTATCACATTCTGTCCATATCTATCTGTAAGTCTAATTTGGGGATTGGATGATCGTTTCGCGTATTGTCTTATACCTTAGTAATATGATTTTCAACATCTTTAAGGTATATATGTTTGAATATTAATTGAGTTTCTTCCTTATTTCTCTTTTATTCTACATATTTTATCTCTATAAATTAGAATCAATTCCTAATAATTTATAATGCAAACTTCCATCAATTGTCAGCATCAATTTGAACAAGGGGGTTTTGAAATCGTATTTGTTCGATCAATAACAATAATTTCGTGTAACATAACCTAGCAACTTTTCTAAGGTATCTTTCACTCGTCCATCCAAGAAAATTAAGTTAATTGTGGTCACTGAAATATTGTTCTTAACCCTGCGTTAGTCAGCTCGGATTTCTGGAAATGTATTCTCCTCTGATGTCTGCGTCAGGCCACAACTGAACTACAACTACGGCATACCGTGGGCTGCACACTCATTGAATCAAAAGAGATGGGGAAGGCAGCAAAATAAACTAGTTTTCAACTAAGAATTACTAGTAGTTTAAAAGATTTTTGGTAACAAAATACCACATGTGACTAACGCGTGGTTAAGAATGTCATCAGAGTGAGAACCTTTATGAAACTCTGCATATTAAGGAGAAGCGTTTATTATAATCCTACTTTGGCACTAAGGTATGCACAATATACTATTAATGGTGGCCGGCGGAGTGAGAACAGAGTATCTACCCTTCCTTCATATGCACCACACACTCGTTACTTTTGTGAAAATCTCTGTCTATGCCTTAAATATATATTAACATAATTATAATTTATATTATTCGATGTTTTGAAAATTACTTATTTATTTCACTTCCGGTTATTGAATAGTGCAATTTATAATTACAACATATCAAATATATAGTTAAAACGTCAATACTGTTTATAATAGTTAATAATTAGCTGTGATTAAAATGCTTAGGTGATTTCCACTAAAATTATAGAAAATTGATTTTTTTTTAATGACTAGGTAATTCAATTATTAAAATTCATCTAACGACTTCAAAATGACTAAATTGAAAATTAATAACATAATTATATTTTAAAATATTATATTTAAAAAGAATACGCAACTTGGTAAGATCCTTTTACCAAAAATTTATACATTAGTAAATTTATAAATCCTGTTGAAAATCAAAAATATTTAAGAAATCCACTTATTCAATTACTGTTCAGATTAGCCAGCAAACCCACAACCATTCAGCTTGATGCCCAAGATACAGGATATATCTGAATAACGATAGATTATTTATATCTCGATAATATATTTCAATCAGAGAATCTTATATATATATATATATATATATATATATATATATATATATATATATATATATATATATATATATATATTGCAATCAAAAAGCAAATCTTGCAATAAAATTCTTTTGGGAAGCCACATTAACGTAACGCAATATTAAGTCGTTTTTATCATGAAGATTTTAAAATCAAATATTTTCGAAGCAACTCAATATAGCTTCTGATATTAATCAAGCCGCGCCAATGGTCGGCCAAAACACTAAGGCTGCATAATTTGTTATTGCCTCCGAGTAAACAAAAAAAAAAAAACTACCTCAGATAACAATTTTTCTTTTTCTGACTCAAATAAACACGGTTATCTATAATTAGTTTAGATTATTTCCAAACTTTTGGTCACTCCGGATCCAGTCGTTGATTGATATATTTATAAAATCGACATTCTCTATAGAGAATAAAATAAATACTCTTTTATTGGACTGACACACACGTCTTGCATCAGAGGATATTGTCCTTCGGACTTCGGATATAAAAATAATTTACGTTTCTGCGTTGTCCGCTTTATTTCTTGGGATTCTTTATGTGCCTAGCTTCGGAATGTTCCAATGCATTTCCAATGTTCAGAAATAATCAGTCTCTAAATTCTGATTTTATTTCTTTCCCGCTTACTTGGTCAATTTATGAGCCCGTCAGGATTGGCGATAAGAACGGATCGTGTGAGTTGTCCGACTTGATTTCTCTAAAATGACACGTAATCAAAAGAAGCCGTTTGGAAAGCAACTCCTTTCCAAGTAAATATATTTCACATTAGATGCTAGCTGTGGAGAAAAAGCATTAATATGGTAGATGTTCTGATATCAACGGTATCTCTTTATCTTGAAAAAGTTTAATAAAAAACAACATTTTAACTTAATCTAAACGCATTTCAAAACAAAACAGAGTAGTAAGAGGTAGGCCAATTTCGTTGGAAAATTAAAAGATACATATACTTGTGCGGTCAGTCTACTCGAATCTTAAGTGGAAAAATAAAATCCGAGTGTCATGATTACAAATGAAAATACTAAATTATAAACAACGCGAAGAAATGATCTTCATAGTAAAAGACCAAGCTAAATATGACAATAACAGTTATACGGAAGATATATATATTTACATGTTGAAAATGAATGTTTTTTTTGTTGTGGACATAAAAGGACCAATAGTTAGATGTGATTTGCTACAAGTGAGTCTGTAAAGTTCGAAGTTATTTTGTTGGCAGTGAGTCTAAAAAGCTCGAAGTAATATGTACGCCAATAAGTGCGCGAGCACTCGGTAATAAATTATGTGTGAGACTGCTGACTGATTGCGAGCGATAATAGTGATTTTAAAACCCGGTGAACAAATATGAGGGGATTAGATCTTACTTTCGTCGCGGCTTTATATGTAGAAATATCATCTCTGACTGGCGCCTTGTCATTGTAATGTGTGTCGAAGTTGGTCGGGTGTGCTGACTGTTTTTCACCGAATGTGTCGTAACATATCAGGTCTTGACTGTTCCCTTTCAGATCTCTTCCATGACTGTTCCGTTTCTTATATTATGAACTGTTACGTTATATCTGTTCCCCTGTATGGCAGCGAACGTGGGAGAATCTCCTTAAAGATGAAGAAGGAACTCGAAGTAACAGAAATGTTGTTCTACAGAAGGATGCTAAGGATACCATGGGCCGAAGACAACAAGGTTTTGGGGGAGAATGAAAATTAAAGTGGAAAACTGATAATTAACAGGGATAGACAGTTAAAATTTTAAAATTTCTGTGAAACGTATTGAGGAAGGAAGGTTTAGACAATCTGATACTCACATGATGGATATAGGGACAGAGGAAAGAAACGTGTGACATACTTAATGCCCTTGAGCAAATGGATGGCCGCACAGGCGCTGGCAGAAATAGCAAAAGGACACAACTTATTAAGAGCTACTAAGAACAGGAATATGTAGCGGGCCAAGACGCCTACGTTCTGAAATGACACGGCACATGA
>OZ038484.1:31891695-31904195 GCA_964036315.1 Acanthosepion esculentum | reverse complement strand
TCTCTGATATACCCCATAATTATAGCACACCTTAAGACTATCTTTCTTCATATATATTATTTTTAACAGACGAAACGTCATATTTTTCCTCCACGAGAAGGATCACCAGAAGGATCGTTGGCGACTAGTATAATGTTAACGAGAATCGCAGAATGATAAACAAATTCGGGGGAAACGAGGAACTATGATTAAAATACAATTTAATATTAAAATGGCAGAAAGATTCTAAAAGAACTATGTATTCTCTCTTTGCTCTTTTCAACATCTTTTATATTTTTATATATATATAAGATTTTTCTTTGATTTATTAATGTGGTATATTATACAATAAATATATAAAACTGCATATTATATATATATATATATATATATATATATATATATATATATATATATATATATATATATATATATGTGTGTGTGTGTGTGTGTGTGCGTGTGCGTGTGTGTGTGTGTGTGTGTTTACCGTGTGTAACAGCAAAATTGTCCAACTGTTAGATTAAGCTTTGAACCGTTGTATCTGAGAAATTATTAACGATATCTTACTGGAATTCTCCGAAGTTTTTATAACACTATTAGACTCTAATTTGAGCAATAAGAATGTATAATTACTCTCCAAGATTAACAGAAAAATTATGATTAAATCCATCATAAACGAAAATGACATCATTAATTTATTATAGCTAAGGATGTGTAGCTGATGAAGAAGTGATATAAAGTTCACACACACACACACACACACACACACATATATATATATATATATATATATATATATATATATATATATATATATATATTATTTCATGTCATTTTCCAACTTATTCAAGATGATCTTTGTAACAAGGTACGTCACATGTTTAATATACTATTTCATTGTCAAGTCTCTGTTCCATTCTTTTCGATTCCCATACATGAAGATCCTCTCTCAGGTGCCAAATATCTTATGGATTTTTTTTTTTAAGCGTATCACCCCAAGCAAGGCTGGTGGCCACTATCACGCATGGGGTTACAGAAGGATTGGAGGAAGAGCAGATAGGAGTGATAAAGGAAGGGATGTGGAGAAAGAGAAGGACGGAGGGTCGAATAAGGTAGGGGGGTTACGGAAGATATAGAGCGAGAGCAGATAGGAATGAAAGATGAAAGGAAGTGGAGAAGGGAAGTGGATAGATCAAGGCAACTGGAGATGACGATTGACGGTACACTTAAACTGTTGGAGATTGTATTTGTCAGGGAAACAGTAATAGGGAAGGGAGTTCCATAGGCGAGATGTGCGAGGCATGAAGCTATTGGAGTAGAAAAGACGTCTATATCTAACAGTTTCAACGGTGAAGGGGTGGGAACGGGATGCCAGCCTCGTAGGACGCTTAAATTCACGAGGCTTAGGGACAAGCGAAAGCAACTCCTCGGAGCAATTACCGTGGAAGTACTTGTAGAAAAGGCAGAGCGATGCAACATCGCGTCTGTGAGAGAGCAACTGCAGACGAGATGACAGATCAGGGCCAATCACATTGCATATCCGTCTCTGGATCTTATCAAGAACCCTGAGGCAACACGCAGGGGCCCCAGACCATATTGAGTTGGATCTCATTTAAGAAGAGACGGAGAGGATTCATACATTTCCCAAGGGTATTCGCGTGTAAGTGAATGCAATGGATTCGACTGGAATTCGAACACAGATCCCCGATTCCACAATCCGAGCCGCTATCCTCTACCTCAGTGGAATTCTCAAATATGTGGCACATGAAGACCTGAATAATTCAAGTTGTGGTTGGGTCCCTGGATATTATTGGGAAAAATTCTGATAGACTCATTGAAGGCGCCCCTAGTAGCCCATGGCTTAAAAGTATCCAAAACAAACTCATCCAAATACAACTCACACCTTTCATAGGGCTTTATCTGTGTAAATCTCTATCTGTGTGTGTATGTTACCTTAGTATTCATTGGTTTTTTTACGTTTTTATTAAGATATACAAAGGAAAATGTTATGATCACATTTCTTATCTTAGGACTCTGGGTGGTACGCATGACTACATGATTATACTCAGATTTTAACAGACATCAAAGGAAATAATAATAATAATAATAATAATAATAGAAATCTCAAAAATATGGTCCATGGGAACATCAACAATTCCTGTTGTAGTTGGAGCCCTAGGATTGGTTGGGAAAGATTCCAGTAGACTAATTAAAGGGATTCCTGGATGTCCATGCCTCAAAGTGATACAAAAAATTATTCTCACAAGTACAGCCCACACTTTACGAAGGGCTTTATCTATGTTAATTTTTTTTTTTTGTCAGTGGAAAGTGTCATGATGCCATTTCTAACCTGAGGTCCCTTGGCGGGACCCGGAAAGAAATGTGTAAACGCCAGAAATCAAAGAAAAAAAAAATCCCACACCTTACCGAAGGGCTTTATCTCTATAAAATATGTGTTTTCTTTTTTTAAATGGTCAGTGGAAAATATCAAGACCCAGAAAGAAATGTGTACACGCCAGAAATTAAAGGGAAATAATAATAATAATAATAATAATAATAATAATAATAATAATAATAATAATAATGAATTGGAATTGAAAGTGAAAGTTCCCAAAACAATCTTACATACAAAAGATTGTACAACTCTATGTTAGATGTTGTCCTTCTCTATCTGTTAAAGAGTGATGTGGCTTGGTGCATGAGTCAATTGGAATTGTCTTGCAATATTTCAAAAATATGATTTTTTAATTATACAAGATTAGATGTTACAACTCATCATGGAATATGTAATAATTATAAAGATTTATTCTGTGTTAAAAAGAATAACATAAGTATTCAAGGGAATTCGTGTTAGATCTTGAAAATAGCGCTGAAGTTAAGTTAATCGACAAAACTGAAACACGACGCGAAAAAGCAATGCCAGAAGAAATTAGTAGGAAGTTGAAGCTGAAAGCCAGTTCTGCATCAGGAATATTTATGTAGATCAACTCGCAACCCACCATTGGCTAAAATGTTCAGAACCTGAAGGCGAGACTGAGAGGTTTATTCTTGTCTAGCAGCATGGCCCAGCGTTGCCCGTGCTTGATTAAAAAGTCGTACGATCTCTATCACTTGACTTATCGCTATCACTTGACTTAAAATATTTTTGCCCTTCCTTGCCTTTAAAGGAGTGCCCTTTGCCGTGCTGATGTTACTACATGCCTTAATTCTTGCCTATCTCACACTGCGAATATTTCTAAGCTCTATACTAAACATTAAATCTGTTACGAACAAAGAACTAAACAAAATGAACACAAAACGATTAGCTTTAAAAAAAAATGTTAACAACAAATACTTTTTCACACCACTTCTGCGGAATCGGAATCAACGAAATTGGAGTAAAGTGCCATGCAGATTTAAATTGTTTCCACTTGTGCCGAATGCAGCTATCGATTTTTTTTGCATGCTAGCATGCTAGTTAACATTCGTGTCAGTCAGCTGTTGGCTCTCACGCTGGCCAATAGAATCTTCCTGCCTATTCGTGGCAGCCAGCTATATGCTCTCACTCTGGCCAGTAGAAAATGGCTGCAAACTCCATGAAAACTACCGAAGAAACATGAAAACATCGATTATTCCCACTATCGATGGGAGTTGGGAAATGCAACCTCGGTCTTGGCGTTGTACTAACTTGGAGCATGTGCATGTAAATTTTGGTGCAAATCCGTCGACAATTGCGGACGTGCATTCGTTACACACACACATGCTACCTTTTATAGATAGAGATGTCAGCTTACACGAAACTATCAAGTTAGCATCTTGCATAAAATTACTAACTCGAGGTTTAATTTCTGTGATGAATACATTGAACTTATTGATCACCTAAGCGTAGGATGCTCAATATTCCTACTCAGTGAGTACAAAAAAATAGTCACTGCGGGATGAAAAACAGCTAAATAATGGATGTAATCTGGATTTGAGGAAGATGTTACCATCCACTGGGACTCTTTTCTATCAACACAGATTGAACAACACAAGCAAATGGACATAAAATCAAAGACAGAAAAGAAAAGGATTGACATAAGCGCACCATGTGACAATATATATATATATATCTCTGAATGTCTTTGAACAGCTTAGCAAATGCAAAGACCTGGGGGTGGAAATATAAAGAATGTGGTACTAAAAAACTAAAACTATTATTTTTGTGGTCGCACATTTGGCTCTGATAAAGAAAAAAGAAAGGTATTAATAACAAATGGACAAAATGCCTTGTCCCAATCTCTGCAGGAAATCCAAAAAATTAGCTCTAATAAGCACATCCCATATCATTTGAAGAGCTTTGTCTATTTAAGTTTTCTCTTGTTAAATGATCCTTCGCTTGTCCTAAATTATCGATTATTATGCCAAATGTAATTATTAAAACATGCAGGACAAACTGATTATTTAATAATAATAATAATAATAATAATAATAATAATAATAATAATAATAATAATAATAGTGGTCAAAGACTTCAAAAGCAGAATGTGCTTTCTCATTGATGTGACAGGCCCCGCATTGTAATGAATCTTTGAACATCTTCAAAATACAAGGATCTTAAAATGGAAACCTCAAGGTTGTAGCACAACAATTCCATTTGTAGTTGGAAATGGGATTTATTGAAAAAATTACCGATAGATTCATTGAAGAGATTCTCGGTAGCCCATGCCTTAAAGAAATACAAAAACTTATACTCACAAGTACAGCTCATACATGACGAAGAGCTTTATCTATCTAAAACATGATCAGTGGAAAATGTCATGGAGTTATTTCTGACCATAGGTCTCTGGTTGGGACCCGGAAGAAAGTAAATATGCAAGAGAAATAATCATAATAATAATAATAATGAAGGTTGATCTAAAAATGATAAAAAATATATACACATGACAATTGCGCAGTAAATCTATCTTTATAATGAAATAACACCAAATACTTTAAGAATAAATTAAACAATACAGATACAAATGCATATCAAAGCAACAACATACCCCTACTGGCCAATATATTCCTGTCCCATCTGTAATGGGAAAGTAGGTGAATTAAGTTGGTAAATATATGTTATTACTTCCTTTAATAGGGCTAATAACCTATACAATTAAAATAGTTATCTGCATTTAGACAAATGAAATGTTTAACTAAGCAATTCCTTTATTTCTAAGTTTCTTATATTGCAGTCTTATTTGTTCAAACCTTTCATGAGAGGCACGCATTTAGCTTTCTGTATTAATTGATTCTTCTACTTTGCCTTTAAATACATCTTTGTTGTTATGTTGATAATTTTTTTTCCGATTGGAGTTTCCATTTCTCGGTTGTACAACATTTTAACGTGAAAAGATACTGAGCTAAAAGTGATTTATATAATAGCAGTGACAATCAATGAATCATAGATACCATTTACAGTGTAAAAAATATAAAGGGAAAGGATTAATTAAAGGGTTTCTTGGCCTCTGTTTTACTTGTGAATTCTTTAACTCCGTTTTATTGAATCTTAATACATTGTTTCAAGTCTCTTGTTTCATTGCATCTCACAAGTAAAACTTTCTGGCAACTGCCGTCTTTTAGAAAGCTCGTTTACACTAATATGAATATAATGATCTGGAAAGTGAATCTGAGAATATGTAGCGAAAAACGACAACAATCCCAGGGGAAATCAGTTTTCATGGTCCTGTCAAGAAAGAGATGGAAAAATACACGTAGAAAAAACATGCAAAAAACGCTAACGATAAAGACATAAGCAATATTCTCTTCGGTACTACTCACGTATACACTACCCGTTAAATAAGTCTAACCGACCCTCATGATAAACTCCAAGTCTAAAAGGCTTACAGTCACATCACGCTGAAACACAGGTATCTGTAAAATCAACGAAGGTAAGCAATGTCAAGACTGGTCATTGTCTATATGGTGATAGCTTGCTAATACCAGGTACTGTAAGCTTGGATCTGCAGGTGGTGTAATGGATAATGGCTCGCAATTGTTAATCGGAGAGCCGAGTACCAATTCCAGTTTAGTTTGTTATATTCATCTATGCTCAAATACCCTTGGGTTAATTAGTAACATGTGTCAGTATAACATTATTATCTCCAAATAATTCTTACAACATAAAACAACATTTTTCTGGCTTTAAATAACATGAAAAGGGCGAATAAGCCATATAAAACGAATCATTCAAATAATTTCTTCATTCTGTGTCGTCTCCGGATCCCCACGCTACTAAATAAAACTAGCAACAAAAAGGGTTATTTACTTTTGGTATTTATTTTAGTAAGAGTGTCAGCTTGGATTGTAAGAGACAGCAGGAGGATTGATGGCGCAGGAACGCATGTCGAACCGTGGCCCGTGTCTCTCTGTTGAATTCGCGGCGATTTAGACAAAAAATAGACAAAGACAAAAAAATAGACAAAGACAATCACTCGCTCTCAGAATACCCCGGCTACAAGTCACTCCATCCAACTGCTGAATATTCTAGCCCTGTCCTTTGCATTCTGTAACACAATCAACCAAGTCTAAATGGTAGACTCAGCTCCATTATCGAACATAATAGGATATTAACATAAATAAAATAGATAAAACGTTAGATAAAAAACATTCTGAATAATGAAAATGAAAATATTTGATATCAGAGAGAAATATAAATAGAGCCAAAACTATTTTAAATTTATATTTATAATGATCCGACTGTCTCGTTTTTTACAGCTTATCAACCCATTATAGCTTTTTTACCGCAAGAAAATATTTCTAGATTGTAAGAATTCTGAGATAATAACGATTTAGTGCCACAAGACTTATTTATTATCCCATTGTTGGGGGAGAAGAACTGGATTCAGAACTTTCCCTAGAGTACTTGCGCGTAACTGAATATGTCGAAGCCAACAGGAATTGGAACTCGGCTTTCCTAATAATAATTCTGACCCATTATCCATTACACCACCCACATATCGAAGCTTATAGCACATGATATTCCAAAACGGTCACTTATTTGGGTACTGTCCAGAGTCGACGTTGCTTAACTACATTGATCGTACGGAAACTATTGTTTCAAAGGGATGTGACCGTAATTCTTCATATATAAAATCAAATACTGTAAAAGGATATGGCAATAAAATAATTGCGAATAACATTTGTATTTTTGTGCAAGGATTATTTGGTTCGAGACATGTCACAACTATTATCAACGGTCTGTAATGTAGACTGCTTCAGACATTAAATCGGCCAAGATGTGAGAGGAATGATTGCAAATTGAACTTTATTTCTTGCAGGTCTCAATAAAACTTTAGAGCCACTGGGTTATCATTTGGTTTGTTTGTCATACGCCTTGTTAATAACATTTGAAAACAAGAACGGTGTAAGCGCTTTCATTTTCCTCGATGTAACATCTCTCTCTAAATCAACGCTTACACCGTTCTTGTTTTCAAATGTTATTAACAATATATATATATATATATATATATATATATATTTCTTCTTTGATGGGATGGCGTTTTTGAACGCAAAACCTGGCAGTTTCCTTCATTAAGCATACGTTAACAAAATGCTTTTGTCGCATCGATGACGCACGAATCAGTGGCTGTGTTTAGATCGCAGTATAGAAAAAGAAAACCAAGAGTGGGGTAGAACAGAAAGAGATGGGAAAAGAAGAAAGAGACAGGGAGGTGGGAAGTGGAGATAGTAATGGATAGAAACAGAGAAAGTGTGAGGGTGAAAGAAAATGAGAGAGGCAAAATGTCGTTTGCTGAAATAATTACGTCCTTTTGAAACAGTCACCATTCAAAGAGGATTTCGGTGCAGCGACAACGGGCTTCCAGTTCTTCCTCGTTATCGCTAATGAACTTAACGAAGCGGGCATCACGTGACTGGAGATCGGAGTTTAATTAGCAGTGTTTCAAGAATTCTGAGATTTGGTCGGATGAAAGGGAGAAGAACACCCACTGTGTCTCGCAATATGGAAATGTGCTCATAGCTTCTCTCAGTTGAATGTCATTAAATCTATATTCTTCTTAATTTCATGAAATGATATGTTATATATACATATATATATATATATATATTATAATAATTTAAAAAAAAATATGATTCCTTCGCCAAAAAAAAAAAAATTATAATATAAGCTCTACTTCTGTATGGAGCACTGTCTTTTTAAAAATAAAAGCAAAAATACTAAGGAACTCCGGATTATTTACCTAACGTGTTCTTTCCTATTTTTCTGCATACCGGCACACACACACACACACACACACACACACACACACACACACACACACACACACATATATATATATATAAATATGTGTGTGTGTGTGTATATATATATATATATATATATATATATATATATATATATATATATATAAATGTGTGTGTGTGTGTGTGTGTGTGTGTGTGTGTGTGTGTGTGTGTGTGTGTGTGTGTGTGTGTACACGGCTCGGATAATAAAATTACAACGATGCCCGTTTTTCCTGGGTAAAATGCATACTTGTAGATATTTTGTGAAGTTGTCACCTTCGTACTAAACATATGTGGCATTAAGGTTTTTGTGAGGTGTAAGGGTCCAAGGAATGTAGGTTTCATGCCACAGATATCCTTAGTACCGCGTTTATTTTATTGCACGGTGCTTCAGTACATTGGCCATTACATTTCGTGACTTCGATTCAATGATCCTATTTTAATCCTTGTTCTAGAATGCCACAGAGTAAAGTCCCTTCTCAATGTTGACGCATTTTATTAGTAACTGTAGCAGACCGCGCAGAGATCGTAACAGAGATCCCTGCCAATGGGACACCGGGATTTCCAGCTCGTATTTTCGAATCATTCCCCTTCTGCATACGCGCGAACAGACATACACTTAGGCAAAAAAAAAAAAAAAAAGAAAAACTTTTACCAACTAAACTGTTTCCTGTCGTTCAAATTATCATTAGATAAAGGAAAAAAAGTTTGGTTTGCTTTCATCTGGTTTGGTTTGTTTTACGGCATATCAACCTCAATGGGTTATTTAATGCCGACAACTTTTTTCCAGGTAATATTTTGTTTTGTCAAAAATCTATTTCTGGTCATATTTTTTTCTCCAAAACGTATAGCTACTAATATTATTTTTAAAAATGTATTGCTGGTAAGTTTCTTTTTCTTGAAAAATTTATTTCTAGTAATAATTTTTTACAAAGTATTTCTGGTATTAAAACCAATTTTTACACTTTTATAAGGATTTTTACTTCAGTTTGGAGCTTAACTATTTGCCCATAGCTTGGAACATAACACGTGCTACCACCCCAGATCAAGGTGTATCTGGGAACACCACCAATTAAGAGGTGGTTCCACGCTCCTCAAAATTTCCTGATCAGATGCCTTACTGTTGGACGTAGTTTATTGTCTTATCCTAGACGCAAATGTAGTTTATCGTCATTCCCAGGACAGAAAGGGAAAAGAAGATCGGAAATATATTGGGTTGGTGCATAATTATCAGGCGTTTTTGTAGGCGAGTTATTGGATAATAAAAATAGCATTTTTTTTACTTTCATAATAAAAATATAGTATTCCCAGGTTATAAAAATGCATGTCCATAATCATACCAGTTAAAAATATTGTTGAATTGTTGTTTTTATCATAAAAAATATTGTTTAAAAACGGTTGATAATTATGCACCAACCCAATAGAAATATTAAATTAAAAATAATTAAAGATCTCCCGCTTTTCTGGAGTTCGTAGATTGTTTTGAAGCAATTACTGGAGCTACGGTCAGTTTTAAAATATAGAGATGTCCTGTTTAATCAAAGTGATAGTTTGCCAAAGCTAGAGATCAGGGAAATATAAGGTAAAATATAAATAATACATAAATATCGTCAGAGAAATTTATTGATGTAAAGAGAAACTTTTACTGGATCGATACACGGAAATTAGTGGTTTTGTCTTCTGAGAACACCGATAGAAATATACGTAAAGGCATTCGCTGGATAAACTGAAGACACCTGGCATGTTTCAAAAGGTCCATTTGCAAGTAATGAGCAGGGAAGACTTGAAATTCAACGAGCGCCCTGTTTGGCGTTTACAGAAGAAGAAACCACAGAAACGACAGAAGACTATAGATCACAAAGGCAGCTGGTTAAGATACATCGCGAAATATGAATAATACGGCAAGGTTCATTTCTGAAAGAACCCGAAGAACTAGAGTTGAATCAAAAGGCGGCGCCCTAAAGCCGAAACTACAGATTTTCCATTCCAGCTGGAAAAAGGCGTTTTAAATATGAATAGAGGAAAAGCAACGGACGTAGAATTGTCACTAAATGTTCGTTCGCTTAAACAATATATTTTTAATTATTTCAACCCAAGCAAGGCATTAATGCTAATAAAAGACAAGAGGTTAATAGAATTTGAAGATACCGAGAAGACTTTACTGAGGAGAAAGGACAACTCCATGTTTCTAAAGGAAAGAGAGATAAAAGAATAAAAATGAATAATGGAAAAATATAAGGAAGGAAAAATTTAAAAAGAAGAAATAACCACAACGTTATACGCATGTGCACATAAGCACGCGTACAGGACTACACACACATTCACACGTGTACACACGCGCACGTACACACACACAGACACAAGGAAAAAATAAACATAACGTCAGTAAAAAGCGAATATTTTTTTCTTTTTATTTAATATATAAAAAAAAGAATGAAAAAGTTGGCTGACAATTGCTGGTACGTTCGAATTTAAATAAGAGTTTATGATGTATTTTCATATATAATGAAATAGGGCAAGGTGCACTGTTGCAAATAAATTCATAATTTAACGCATTAATTCACAAACACTTGCTGACAGTAGAAAAAATTTTGGAAATATGAAAATTTAAGCCGATTGGAAATGTCTCTATCCAACTTTTGAAATTACCTTCAGGCGTACATTCTGCGTCTGACTGAAGACAGCAATAGACTGGATTAACAGCATCCAAATCAGGTCCACATATAGAAGATGCTGGTGTAACACTCGCTGGGACGTTCATTTTAATCTCTTACAGATAGATAGAGAGACACATTCTATATATATATATATATATATATATATATATATATATATATATATATGTGTGTGTGTGTGTGTGTGTGTGTGGGTGTGTGTGGGTGTGTGTGTGTGTGTGCACGCATTTTCGCGGATGTCTCGAATAGGAATAAAAAGCTGTAATAATATAATTAATGTTTTTTTTTCAAAGTCGCTGAGAGTTTAATCTTTATATTCGATGCGGACCGTATATTAAAGGGCTGGGGAGGATAGATTGAAATGTTCTGATGAAAAAAAAAAGGCAATTGAAATTAAGATGAACGATTCACAACTAAACAAATAAATAACAATTAAACAAATTTTCTCATGGATCTAATCATGAGTTTGAGCTCTGGAACGGTTCCTTGAATTTGTTTAGCGGCATATGAACATGTATGGTAATGCCGAAATCTAAATATTTTGTACGCATTTTTTATTTTAATTTGGGAGATAAAGGTTTTACTAATTAACACCTAGATGGGGGAGAAGTGGTGGACTCATGCCTTTCCCAGCGGTATTTGCGCATCAATGAATATAACGAACCTAAAAGGAATTGGAACTCGGCTCTACTATTTACAATTCCCTGCAGTTACACCCACCCGCCACAGATTCTTTATATGCATTTACTGCATTAAAAAATAAAAATGTTAGTGACCCTTTAAACAAACAAGTAGTAAACAACGTACCACTTGTCTAAAAAGTAATCTTTTGTTGGATCCCAAGCCATCTCGGGATACCGGGAAATGACAGGGCGAATTCGGAGGGGGAAAATAAGCCATGACAGATGCAATAACAAACACAAAGGTTCCATCCTCCAATTATAAGACAGTTGTAAAGAAAATATCATTAAAAAAATGGCAGCATCATTGGAATACATTCATTAATAACAAACTCCAAAACATTAAACCCACTATTGGAGAATGGAACTCAGAATATAAACATAGGAGAGAACAGGTCGTACAGACCCGCCTTCACATAGGCCACACCTACATCAACCACCATTATTTACTAGAGGGCACAGAGTCCCCAATATGCACTACATGCCAAGATGAATTTACAGTGAAACATATACTGTTAGAGTTTGTAGATTTTGATCTAGTGCGAACAAGATTTTACCAAGTGAGTAATTTAAAAAAAAAAATTTTACGAAAATAAAACTATCCAAGATTGTAAATTTTCTAAAAGAAGTTGAATTGTACTCAAAATATGAGTAATTGAAAAATGGTTCAAATATATATGTATACATACACACCTGTTTTTTTACCAAACTATCACTATGAATGTATTTAATAAATTTTGTTGGCATTAAATGACCCAGTGAAGTTTTGATATGCCATAAAATAAAACAACCAACAAACCAAACACATACACCATCCGCACATCAAAGTTTACTGAACCTTGTATTCCCGAGCGATCCTCATCTAGGTACTGATCAAGTCTGACGTTGCTTAACTTCAGTGTCGTAATAGAACCTATGGAAAAAA
>OZ038484.1:31826907-31891495 GCA_964036315.1 Acanthosepion esculentum | reverse complement strand
CACCCCCACTATATATATATATATATATATATATATATATATATATATATATATATATATATATATATATATATATATATATATATATATATATATATATATATATATATATATATATATATATATATTGTTCAAGGAAGATTCGACATAAACATTTTTGGCGTAGGAAGACTCACCTCAGTGATTTTCGTATATGCCGTGTAGGATATTTACCGTAAGACAATTTCGCCGCATTTTTTTAAGCTGCGAAGTAACGTTTTATCAAGTACAGGGGTTGGACAAAATAGTTGGAACAGGTGCAAAATCCAGTCTTATGTTTCAAAGACTTATTATATTAAGAACTTTAACTAAAACTTCGTAATTGCAGCTTATATCTATTGTGAATACATTTATTTATCTAATTTACTGTCTATGTCTTATTTATTTTTAGAATTTAGTAAAATTTAAGCTAAATGCTTGACCTCTCCGAGTTCGGAAAAGGGCAAATTGTTGGAGCTAGCATGGCAGGAGCCCCGATCGATAAGGTTATTGAAATGTTTGGTTTTTCAAGAGCTAACATATCAAGAACTATGACGCAATTCGAGAAACAGGGCGAAACCTCAAGCAACCGTAGCAATTCGGGCCGGACTTGCAAACTTACTGACAGGGACCGACGTGCATTCAAATGCAATATGGCAAAAAAATCATTGGACTACTACGGCCAAAGTGACTGGTGAGTTGAATAATCATTTGAATAGTCCAGTTTCTACGAAAATTGTTCGTCGTGAGCTCAATAAGGCTGGATATCATGGAAGAGCCGCCGTAAGGAAACCTCTTCTCTTCATTTGCAACATTCAGAAGAGGTTGAAGTGGTGCAGAGATCACAATGCCTGGTCTGCAGACCAATGGAAGCAAGCAATCTTACGGCGAAAATTCCGGAAGATATTTACGGCGAAGGTTCGAATACGTATATATATAATGTTTATACGTTCTTTTTATGGATATAAATTTTTAAGTAAATGCTCTGATTATAAGCAACATTATTAACGATATTTACCGGCCTGAATATCCGATAAATTGTCATATAAAATATGCATACTCCAATAGGAATCGAACCTGTATCCTATAAGGAACCGTCATATATTAACGATTTAGGATACTGATTGAGTCACAGAGGAGCGTTTCGGTTAGCAAGGTCGATTTTATTATTTTTAAACTACTATATATATATATATATATATATATATATATATATATATATATATATATATATATATATATATATATATATATATATATATATATATATATATATAGTATATATATATATATATATATATATATATATATATATATATATATATATATATATATATATATATATATATATATATATATATATATATATATATATATGCAGTAAAATTGGTTAAATCGTCTGGCAGGATAATTATCCTTCCCAAAAAATGTTTAATATCTAAAAGAAAACACTAAACTAATTGATATTTAGCTATCTTGACACCATTTATCGTACGAATCATTGAAAAACCCTTTGAATTATTCAGCTAGAAAGAGAACAGGCTAAAACGTTTTATGTGAAACTCACTGTCTTCCCGAATGAGCAATAATGAGAAGAAAAACATCATTCAAGCCTTAAGTACTGGCACCAACATTAATAGTCTGGCTTCTTTCTGCAAAGCCCATTTTAGAACTATCTCGAGATCGGGGAATACGTTTAAGAAAGAGGGAACAAATGGATCAAGAAATGTGATCATCGCCTCAACTTAGAGCTAAAGAGATCAATTAGAAAAGTTCAAACTCAATCTATAGGAGGTTTGGCACGTGGGAGAGGACTTTCAGCTATTACAGTCCGAAGAGCGATGATTCAGTCTTTTGTTACCTTCTGATCCTTGTCTATGGTTAATTAATGATGAACATATCATTTTCGTTTATGATCGATTCATCACGATTCTTCTGTTAAGCACAGAGATGAATTATACATTCTTATTGCTGAAAGTAAAGTCTAATAGAGTTATAAAAACCTCAGAGAATTTCAGGAAGATATCTTTAATCATTTCTAAGATACAGCGGTGCAAAGTGCAAAGCTTAATCTAACAAATATGCTCCTATACGATTTGGACAATTTTGATATTATATATTACATATGATTGTGTGGGTGTGTGTGTGTCAGATTATCTCCGAGCAGCTTCCATAACCCTCCTTCTAGACTGAGTTTTTGTACCCCCGTTCAAATGGTTCCTGGGCCCTGCTTAGGCATATGGTTTCTGGCCCATGTGGAAGTTCTGATTTCTGATTCATAGCTTACCATTATGGTTTGATCTCGGATGGTAATTTTTTTCCTGAACCTAGATTGTTTTCTTCTTTATCAAAGGTGGTGTAGGTATAGGGTTCACTTGGTGTGTGTTATCCGTTTGATCAAGCATCCGAACCTTGGAGTAACCCCTAAGGAGGTGAATGTACTGTCATTGTGCGAATCGGGGTCCGAGCAGTTTCCGATGCGTCCTTTCGTTACCATGTTGAAATTGCAGCTACGATTTTACTTTCTGGTTAAAAATTCTGGTGGGATCTTTTTACATATACCACTCGAGGCGTTTCAAGCTGGTTATTATTTGGGTGGAAACGGTTATGTTTCAAAATATTATCAAGCCTATTGTGTAGCCTAATATGCAAACATATATATATTGAAGTTCAATATATATATATATATATATATATATATATATATATATATATATATATATATATATATATATATATATGTAAGTATGATAAATTCAGACGTCAGCGGATTTCGCTACCTTGGTTTAATAATTTCGGTATCTTCAGGCGATTACTGTCAATTGATTACCTAAGGCTTTATTAAAAAATAAATATATACATATATACACTTACATTGTTCAACATATATATATATATATATATATATATATATATATATATATATATATATATAGTTCTGACCTTTTTGGAACCATATATTCCTGTGTCATAAATGGATAGACTTTTGTTCAAAAGTAATTAAAAAGCCATTACACCGTTTTAGTTCTCGAAAATGGGCGATTTAAATAGAAAAGTCGATTTTACTATATACGCAGTCAGGTTAAAAAATCAGTATGTTTCAGAAACTTTATTTATCGATTTGCTAATGATGTAATTGGATAGAACTTATGAATTCTTAACGCATTTAACAGTTTATAGATATAACATGACATAAAAACTTATAAATAAACCAATATTGCAAACTTACATCTACAAGTTAGAATGACTACATAAAGAAAAATAATGTAGAACATTTCACATAATTATAGCGTAATATACAATTATCGCCCTTTGTTAGACAAAATATATGTAAGATGTACATTCTACTTTACATAGATATCATAAAGATTTTGATGGCAGCTGACTGGTCGTACTGCACAATAATTTATTCTGGGAATTTCCATTTGCTATATAATTTCTGATAATTTTCTGCATTGTCGATTTAATCAGTATACCGGTGGTCCACCCATATGTAAGATATAAATATTCATTTTTTAAATAACGATACTTTTTTTCTATGGCAGAAGAATAAATGTCAAAAGAGCTAGTCTTGCACTAGAATTCCATCTTGCATTGCTTATCTTAGGTATTTTTTGAAACATCACATTCTTGAAATTCTTCTTGACCTGATCGTAGTTATTTACAAGTTCACGGATAAATGGATATTCGATTATGGGCTATGTATTGTTTCATCTAAGTTCGTCATCCATTACGACACGAACCACTCTGTCAATAATATGATGTCAACAGGCAATTCATTGTGGTGCTTGCAGTTTCTTTTGAGCAAATAGTCTTTGTAATGGAATGACAATCATCAACCGTTTCCATAAATTGTATTCATCCAGAACAGATGTTATTCTGTTCCATATCGTAAACGCTTCCAACTTCACTCGTATTCTTCCTTCTATTCTTTAAAGCAAACAATTTGATATTCTTCCCCATCAGTTCGTTTACCATGAAAATGAAACGTCCAAATTTCTAAGTGTAGTGTTTTCTTCATTTCTTCTTTAACAACTAATAGTGGATCTGTAAATTCCAGTCTGAGAAAGTATCTCAACGTTAACATTTTCTTGAGATAACTGCTGAAAAATATTGGCTGCTTTGCTGGTTGATAAGTTTGAAGACGTTACTAAATGTGTTGAAATATTGGTTTTGCTATAATTCTTCCTTGTTCTTTTGGAGAGTTCTTCATAACTTCCGGAAACTTCATATTGACTCTCTGATTGAGATTCTGATTCAGTGTCTGATTCTAAAGTTTTTGTTGTTACTGTTATTGATGTTCGCTTCAAGATCACTTTTATTCTTCTGGATGGATGGATAGTTTCCAATTGTATATCCAAAATGTCCTCTGCTTTCGATCTGAAGATGATATAACCGTCTGATCTTACCACATAGGCATTCAACATTTTCTTCTGAGATGACAAAATTTCATTAAATGGATCATATTTTCCTCGATTCACACATTCATCATAGGTGTCCATCACTTGATCCAGTTTTGCTTCTATGACTTGTGTTGATAAATTTTGGACATTTAATTTCCCGTGTAATATACTATTGTGGGAACCTGGCATACCTACAAATGGACTCTTCCACACTTATATAATGTGGCTACCAATTTCTAGTAAAGAGGAAGTCACCACGTGTGACTCCTGCCGAACTCTCTGCTTTGGCAGAGAGGAACTCGGACGAGGCTTTCCCGCAGGGCAAAGTTTTGTACGGGGAGGTAGACAGTCCCTAAACCCGTTTATACGGGTTCTAATGGACATATTTTTGGCCGAGCCTACGGGCTTGGAGAGCCCACATTAAACTGGCCTTGTGCCATATACGACCCATGTGGGGGGGGTTGTTAAATATCGGAAGTCACCAGGTGTGAGTCACCAAGAGTGTATCACCGAGTGAGTGTATGAATCAGTGAGTCATGACACCGGTGAGAGTAAGTACTCTCCAGTCCACATACTTTGTACTACGTTTCCGTGAATAATATACCGTTTAACTTTATATCCGAGTCTGTGTTATTTTTCTATGGTTTCAACACCATAACATATACTTATTTAGCAATTATATTTATACGTTATTTCCTTCCTTTGATGGAAGTGTAATTGAAAACGACAAGGAATAATTCATCGGGAGACAATTCCCGTTGTTTCACTATATTCACACATGCGCAATTACACTTGAGAAGGAATCAACCACTTATCCCTGAAGCAAATAATAAGACTAATAGTAATCATCATTATTATCACCCTCAAAAATTATTATTACCATTTAAAACTATATTTGTTTTTAAATACCCTGTAAAGGGGCTGATAAGCCGTAAATAACATATCAACCAATCAAACGTCATTTTAAGTGAATACTCATATTTTCCCGAATTTCCATGGAGGTTGACGAAATAAAGACTGATTAAAATAAATAGACCGACTCAGATGTGTGTATCGACTAAAATAACATTTCAAGTAGTAGTAGTAGTAATAATAATAATAATATAGAATTTATATATATATATATATATATATATATATATATATATATATATATATATATATATATATATTACAATGAATCGTTCATACAAAAAGTAGATTAGTAAAGTTAATGATATAAAATGGCGAAATCCTTTCGCAAACAAAATTTTAAAGGTGCATTAACCTACAAATCACTCGATGAATGTTATGATCCTTGTTTTTGATAATTATAAGCTGTATAAGGTATTTTTTTAATATGCAAGTACTTTCAACTGTACATTCAGTCATCCTCAAGCAGGGAAATTATTTTGTTTTTAGTAAAATCCAGGTAGTATCCGAGCCGAAAAATTAAATGCGAATCGAAATATGTTTTTTTTTTTAAATGTGTTATTGTTAACGTATACAGATGTTGGAGTCTCAACGCTAAGGTTGAATTTTTTGAAAATTTAAGAGAGTACATCTTTTTTTTACTAATATGGCAATTTGAGAATTTTTTGTTGTAGGAGTTTATCAGTCAATGTGGCATGAACTAAATAGTTCAATAAATAGAGTAATGTCTCAGTTGTTATCCTGTAAATTTGCACGGCGGATCAGTTCTTTTAAATCAAATATGTGGTGTAGTTCAATTTATACTACAATGAATCATTCATACAAAAAGTAGATTAGTAAAGTTAATGATATAAATATTCATTGTAATATCATTTGAACTGCACCACATATTTATATATATATATATATATATATATATATATATATATATATATATATATATATATTATCTACAGCCAAACTGTTCGCTCTATCACAACACATCTGTGTGGCTAGACATGCGATTGCCTCAAGCCGGGGTCGAATCCCGTAATGCTTATATATCGCATATAATATGTTAAATATTCTCTTCCTCCGCTGTGTGAGCTGATAGCCTAAGGTTGAGAGAGTCCGACTGACGTCATATAAGTCGGAGTCTCTCACCTTTAGGCTATCACCGCAGCTAGCAGAGGAAGTGATGTTTAACACATTATATACGAGATATAAACATTACCGGTTACCAGAGTACTCAATTGATAGCGAAAAACTTATAGCTTTAATTAGCAGCAGCTGACAAATTCCCTTTCTTCCAATGCGCTCTACTTACCGAGAGGGGGCGTATATACATATTTCAAATACCGATACTGAACAACAGTTTTCTCTATACTGAGAGAGCTATATATATATATATATATATATATATATATATATATATATATATATATATATATATATTTATATATATACATGTACACACATACAGATGTGTGTGTGTTTGTGTGTGTGTATATATATATATATATACACACACATACATGCATGTATATATATATGTGTGTATATGTGTATATTTATATATATATATACACACGCGCGCGCACACACACACACACACACATACACATATATATATGTTGAGGTGGCGCAGAAATTTTCCGACAGGAGGAAGTAATCTATAATGTTTGCAAATTTCATAAAATTTTGGGAAAAGAATTAGGACCGGATCTTTTCATCTTTTCAGCACACCTTTATATGACTAATTGTAAATGAATGCATAACCCAATACATATATCTATATACAGACACACACACACATGTGTGTGTGTATAGCTGTTCTATATGGAGAACACTGATGTTCAGTATCGGTATTTGCAACGTTTTCCCATACAGGCAAGCATATGCTTATACAAATACTCATATGATGACCAACTTCATCATTAAACAAAGACTGAACGGAATTTTAAACGAAGAACGTATATTAAACAATTTTTATGCATAATCAATGAATACATCCTGGTGTAAATTTATAAACTACCTGCAGAGAGATACGCAGCGGAAAACCCTATAAATCTATTTCGATTTTTCATGTTCCCAGAGGCCCGTGCAGAGAAGACGGCAACGCCTTGTTCCAGATAATTAGGAACGCCCAGCAGTTTTCCTAACATACACTTCAAAGGCCTTGAAATTGATTGATGAGACGTGAGGTAAAACTTGTATCACTGAAAAATGCTCACAGGGGAATACACTCTTCCTTTGTTTCTTTCCCACACAGAAGCACGAACACACACACGTATTGATATATATGAGAATACTTATAGATATATGTGAATATTTATACAACTCTCCCCACCCCAATCTCTCACTCTCCACATACACACACACACACACACACACACACACACACATACACACACACACACATACGCACACGGAGACATATATAATTCCACCTACGTAAGTATTGACATATGAAAAATTATGTCCAATACATCATCCATTGCTTTAACACACACACACACACACACACACACACACACACACACACACACACACACACTATATAGGTGTATGTGTGTGTGTGTGTTTGTGCTTGTGTGTGTATATGTATGTATGTTTGTAAAGCTGATGTGGCGCAGAAATTTTCCGACAGGAGGAAATAATCTCTAATGTATGTAAATTTCATAAGATTTTGGGAATAGAATTAGGACTGGGTCTTTTCATCTTTTCAACACACCATTATATGACTAAATGTACATGTAACGCATAACGCAGTACACATATATACATATACATATATATAGCCACGGTGGAGAAATGGAGCCGAGTTCGAATTCCAGTCGAATCCATTACATTCACTTACGTACTATAACCTTTGGGAAAGGTGTGAATACTCTTCTCCCTCCATCTATGGGTAAATAGAAGGACAGGCTGGGTTCTATAGCCTTGGATGGCAACTGGTAGGAGAATTCACAACCTGCGAATGATTGTTTTGGGACCCTGTGGCATGTAGTGCACCAAGTCTGTGTATTCAGCCATTCAAAAAGCGTGGATGTTTCTGTACAAAACCTTCAGCACTATAATCAAATCTCATCTGCTGCCGTCGGGCTGCCAGTTTCCTACGAACGGGTCTGCTTGTCCTTCATACGTCGAATTGGACGGGAGAGTCGAGTATATATATATATATATATATATATATATATATATATATATATATATATATATGTGTGTGTGTGTATGTGTAAATGAAGACGAAAGTAAAACTTACTCGACGCGTTTCATCCTCTGATGGAATTTATCAAGTCACATGTCTTGATAAATCCATCAGAAGACCAAACGCGTCGCCTAAGATAAGTTTTCCTTTCTTCTCCATTTATATTGCATAGACATATGTTTTAGTTATATCATAAATTTTGAAATTTTACAATCACTCACAGACTCACACACACACACACACACACATATATATATATATATGCATATATTTATATATATATATATGTGTGTGTGTGTGTGTTTGTGTGTCTTTATATATTTGTGTGTGTTTGATTGTGTAAAGACCGCCATATACGGCTATAGTCGCCATGTATCGATAAGCAATCAAAGTAATCAAAATGATCGATGTGTCAGCACCAAAAATGTTTTCTAAAAGTAACATTGAACAAAGAGCTTATCTCTGTCATGACCAGATGCCAGATTCAACGTTCAGATTTATTTCAAGGACTTCATTTGCTTGGCAAAATCGATGCAACGCTTGTCTTTCTTTGTCTTGTTCACTCGCAAGCATAATCTTCTCTTTCCTTTTCTCTCTAGTATTCTAAAATAATTGGCATTTTTTTCTTCGATCCCAAAATCTCCTATCTCAATATGATTCATGAAGGAAACATTTCCACCTTGAACAAGACCTTTATTTTGGAAGTAATTATTTCGAATCTTATATAACAAAATGATTTTATTAACCGTTCCAGTAATGCTTGCATGTTTCTAAATAGGTTTTCTTTCTATTCAAAATATTTATTTTATACAATCATTTAAAAATGTATTATTTATAATTCATTAAAGACGGGAATATTTTGAATAGTTTCCTACAGAAAATGTCTTACAAAAGCAAATTATATTGCCTATTAAGTTATTACGTCTCCAATGTTCTTAAAGGAAAATGTTATATACCTATTGACTAAACGACTAAAACGTATTCCCGTCGTCTAACATGGTACCTACCAGGAAATAATGGCATGAATGCACATAATAATTAATATAGGTCACAAGGCTACTTTATTCAATAAATTCATCCTCGGAGACAGAAACATAGAAATGTAAATAACAAGTTGAAGCCAGAGTCCCAAATTCAGAAGGTCTACTAAAATTCAGTTCCAAATAAAGCATATATTATTCAATATATTCCATCTATATATAAAATTATCTGATTTTCGTCCGTCAATCACACCTAATATTTTTATACACTTACCGATCAAAAGAAAATTCTTGGGAGAAATGCAAACAGGTAAGGAGGTACAAAGTACAATTGGTTTTATTAAGCTGAGTAGCTTAGTACAATAAATTATCAATTTTATCAAAAAGTTTAATGAGAAATTTAAAAAACAAAGATTAGTTTGCGAAATTGAAATGTTAACGATAACTTCAAAAAACACTAAATACTCTGAGGATTACAACTAACGCGTATTGCAAAAGTATTCTACTAATTAATAAACACTCACGTTCAGCCAACACATTTTAGAAAGCGATTTTACAATTATTACAATCGGTCGGCAATTAACATTTTAACACCTCAAAAGATGGTTTAAAGCGATAAAGTTTGAGATACCAATATCGCCATGGAAATCACCACAAGTGATTCACTGAATTCCAAATACATAAGATATCCCTTTCTTCAGTAAGATTTGAAAGCGCACGAAAAATTATGAACAATTTTTACATACACGATACAATAAAAGAATACAATAAAAAGTAATACAAAAACAATACAATATTCATACAGATGGCTAAAAATATATTCACACGCCATGAAAAAAAAAGAAGAAGATGGCTACCTGTAGAATTACCGCGCCTGAATTAAAGGCGGACTAATTTTGAAATTCTCGCTCTTTCTCCATTCGACGATCGGATCGATATCACGTGACTTTACTACACCGTGAAACACAGGCGGTATATAATGAATTCGTCGGACGATTTCAATCAATGAAGTTTTTGTCTATTCTCTTATTTTTTGTAAACGTGTTAATATACTTACAAATTATTGTTTAAAATTCCATGACGAATGTTTATTTAACTGGAATCACATATATCTGTAAAACATATTCTGAGGGACAAATATTACTAAGCTTCGTAAGGGGATGTCGACTCGTCCCGCAACACCCATTTGTATCGATGTCCTCGGCGACTAGTAACGAGGACACGGACTTTGCCTGATTGTAAGCTATCATGTTTACGATCCCAATGCTTCGAAAAACGGAATGAGAATTTATACTTTGGCTGCATGTTGCTTAAGATTACATAAAACGTCTTTCACTAATGATCGACTACACATGTTGTTGTGTCGTGTATAATGCTGAGTAAGTATTATTCACCTGTTCTAGTTGGTGTCAGTTTATATATATGAGCTACCTGCTCATATGCAAATTATACTAATTTGCATATCACCACATCTCCCTATAACGGAGGGGCCTTATGCTGCGAGTACTTCTTGTACTTCTTCTTGTGCCCTCCTGAACATCTTCCCCTATCTCTCTCCTTTCCCTTGGAGATCTAGATCTATCACGTCTATGATCGAACTGTTCCTCTGGCATGCTCTGGTCTTCTTCTAACTCGTCCCACTCTACTTCTTCCTCCGCAGTTTCACTCTGCATTAACTCTTCTGTTACATCAATAATGGGCATCTCTGAAGGCATTTCCTCATCCGATTCTTCTCCTTGGGATCTTATTTGGTCAGCATGAACTAGAACACTGTTCCCATTTTCTTTATTTAATATTGCAGTATTATGTCCTTTCTGCATAATAAATTCGGCTGACTCGGGTTGCATATTCCTATTTCTTTTGTACCACATCTTTTGATTTGTGGCATATGACAGTCAAAGGGGATATTAATTGTCTGCTCATTAAGGCAGATGGACTTTCCGGCCTGCCCGCATGCGGAATTGTTCTGTAACTTAATAATAGTCTTGGTAGAAAAGCATCGATTTCCTCCTTCTGTTGCAAGCATGCTTTTATGCCCTTCTTTACCGTCTGGACAATCCTTTCCGCTGTCCCATTACTTTGAGGGTGGTAGGGAGGGGTCTTGTAAGGTCTACATCCTATTTTTCTTAACCATTCATGCAAATCAATATCTGCAAATTCTGGTGCGTTATCGGTCACCAATGTTCTCGGTATCCCATTTCTCGAAAATATTACTCTTAATATTTGTTTTACGGTGGTACTTTTTTTATCAGGTACTCTCACCACTTCAGGCCAACCTGAATATGCGTCTACTAATATTAATAATAATCCTATCCCATTGACATAGGCATGGTCCATGTATACTCTGCTCCATGGTTCCACTTCTCGGGGCCACACATGTATTTTCTTTTTCATGAAATTCCTGAGTTCTGTGCATTTTTTGCATCTTTTTACGTAGTCTTCTACGTCTCTTGAGAACCCCGGCCACCACGCTTCCAATTTTAATCTTCTTTGCGTAGCTGCCACTCCACAATGTACGTCATCGTGTACACTTTTTATAACCTGTCTCCTCTGTGTTTCTGGGGGAACTACCAAGTCTCCATTACATATTACCCCGTTTTCTATCGTCATTTTATGTCTGATTTCTTTGAATGGTCTTTCAGCCATTGAACAATTTCCCCAACGATTCTGTTTTATCCTCGACATTATTCTATTTAACACTGGGTCATTTGTAGTTTCAGTAGCCATTTTATCTACAGATATTACATCGGTTTCTACAAGGTGCAAGAATGTGTCTTCAAATTCCTCGTCGTTTTTGTCCTTCTCCTCTATATAAAACCTCAATCTAGATAAGGCATCAACGTGCGGTATCGTATCCCCTTTAACATATTCAATGTCAAAGTCGAACGCCATCAGTCTAATCGCCCAACGTAATATTCTGGACGTTGTAACTTTCGGTAGTTCTTTTCTTGGGTTGAAAATAAATTCCAGTGGTCTGTGATCACTTTTCAACAAGAATTTTCTTCCAATCAAAAACTGTCTTGCTCTATCCGTTGTCCACACTATGGCTAGTGCCTCCCTTTCTATATTCGAATAATTGTGTTCAGTAGTTGTTAATCTCCTTGATAAGTACATTATGGGATGTCCCTCTTGTGACAAGATACCAGATATGGACTGCTCACTGGCGTCAGTATTTAGAGCTATGTCCTTCTTAGGGTCAAAAATTTGTACTATTGGCTTTTTTGCCAGAATTTGTTTTAAGTTTTCAAAGGCTTTCTGTTGGCGTTCTAACCAAATGAATTCCACATTTTTTTTCTTAACTTCGCAAATGGTTCTGTCAACTCATTATATTTTGGTACGTATTTTCTATAAAAATTTACCAAATCTAAAAAGGACTCCAACTCTTTTTTATTTTTTGGTGTAGGTATGTATTAATTCCTGCTGTTGTATAAATTCTAGACACATATTCAAGGGCATGTTTGTAAGTTGTAACTGTTCCATTAACTTGTATCTATGTGCTGAATTATGCATACCTTTAATTAATCTTAGTTGGATTAATTCTTCTTCCGTTGTCTGCTCACCTGTTCCTAGTTTTTCGAATTCACAGTATTTACTCGCACTTCTTAACCGGTGTAAATATTTTACTATCGGATCATCCACTTCCTGCTGCATTGCCATAAACTTGGTCCTTTCTGCAATCACCAGTCTTTTCTTTGGCCTCATGTTTCCCTTTATAACCTGGCTTATTTCTTCGAAAGTCATTTCTTCTAGTTCTCGAGGGTACGCCATTGTAGCAACCTTCATAATCGCTTCACAACCAGCGGTAGCCATAAACAAGTCGGTGTTTTCATTTTCCCCTCCTCTGTTTTTGTTGTCTTTCAACTTTTTACATCTCGCATTAGCAGCGAAGCAACGAATCTATGTATCTACGTATTCTGGCCATTGTTGTGTCGTGTATAATGCTGAGTAAGTTTTATTCACCTGTTCTAGTTGGTGTCAGTTTATATATATGTGCTACCTGCTCATATGCAAATTATACTAATTTGCATATCACCACCATGTATTCTCAACTAGCTGGCATATAATTTAGATTGGGACACTTGCTTTGAATAGTGATACCACATCTTTGGTACTCCTTCTATATATTTAGAGATTCCTGATAAATATCCAAAGATGTTAATTGTCCTGACCTGAAATCTCGTCTTCAGTTGCTTTCCGACAGGCGTAAAGCTGCTTGTGATTTTATAGGAAAAAACTTTCATGGAAATTGTTCGGATGAGCATTTTCCTACGGTACGTAGTCAATATGATGAATTTAAGCGCAGTACGAGATTAGCCAAAAGGTCTATCGGTTTACAGCTGAAATAGCTAGCTGTTACCGTAAGTTCTATGCTAAGAGTTTCTTCGATCGAACTAAACACGTCTGGAACTATCTTTCGTTGTTTTGCTTTCTGGAGAATTTTGAACTTCAAGAATTTAAATGCAATGTCAGTCGTTATTTTCTGTCTTTTTAATTCTTCTATTATTGTCTTCAGTCTGTCTTTTTTTAAAATAAATATTTAATGGTAATTGTTCTGATGAAATTTCCTCTATGCTATATAGATTTTATGAATAGTACTAGATTGGCCGCAAGATCACATCATTTTACAGTTGAAATGGCGAGAGGTAACCGTAAGTTCTAGGCTAACAGTTTATTTTATAGCACTTCTCGCTAATGGAACTTTCTTACGGCTTCTTTCTTCTCAAAAAATTAAATGGAATGTCAGTTATCTTTTGTCTTACTAATTCTTATTCTTTTATTGTCCTCTTTTCTTAATAATATATTTTTCTCATATTCTCTTACACACAGTAACCTCTTGCCTCTTAGTGGTTTTATTGCCTTGTTTGGGGTGAAATGATTTTAAAAAGTTTACTCAAACAGACTTTTGCATATCAAACAGATATCTATATGCTTTCGTATATTTATATATTGGCCAATAATATTTTACAACGAAATATTTCCTTTATTTCGACACGGCAATGATATAGAAAGCGGTGCAAGTGTAGTGTAATTGCGATGGTAGCTAAAACTGCAATCGGTGGCCAAATCAGTGACCAAGTCCAAGTTGAAAATTCGATTGTGGTGTTCAGTTCACACTACTGACTATGCAAAAGGTAGGAATCATTTTCCAAACCTCACAGTTCGTTTGCATAGTAGTAAAAAATGGGTTATGTATACTTGGTTAGTAGCCAGAATAGGAGAAAACCTGATCTGAATTCAAACCTTGAAAAACACAACAGGATGTTAATAAAAAAAACATTCCAATAAAGTCATGTCAATTCGTAAAGAGTAAAATTGTAATCAGTGGAGAGCAGTAACCATATTCTCCAGAGACATGACTTTTAACAAAAAATAAGTGGTGCTTCTTTGGCTGGTATCTACAAAAAATATCTACACCGTGCAATTTTTTTTTAATTTTGGAATAATATGTACATAGTAAAACATTATAACACACACACACACACACACACACACACATATATATATTATAATTATTTTTTAAAATATGATTCCTTCGCTACATAAGAGTTAACGTGATCTTTCCTATTTTTCTATATATTTGTGTGTGTATATATATATATATATATATATATATATATATATATATATATATATATATATATATATATATATACACATATATGATAAAGGAAATGTAATTAAAATATTAATTCTTTTCTTTTATTTCTATTCTAAGGGTAAAAAGTATGTACATCAGCTAAAATGCCTACACTGTACAAATTTTAATTTGCAATGATATCTACGGATAAACCATAATAACACTTACACACACACACACACACACACACACACACACACACACACACACACACACACACACACACACACATATATATATATATATATATATATATATATATATATAGCATATAAAATACTAAAAAAGATTCTATTAATAATATACTATCCATAAACAACATGTACATCGGCTAAAAATACCAAAGTAGATTCACGACACGTAGTTAACAAACCGAAGTAGAAACCCAATTTCTGTCAAAAAGTGTAAGGCAAACGTGCAACGCAAACGTGCAACGCAAATGTGCAACGCAAACGTGCAACGCAAACGTGCAACGCAAACGTTTCTGTTTCAGTTCAAAACTGATTATTACGAATGTTTTAGCTCATAAATATTTTCACAGACGTTAAATTAAAATTATAGGACGAAATATTCAGCAAATGAATTATGCAGATCAAATTCAATCGGCGTGTCGGGAAATTGACAGTTGGCACGCACGCAACTATATCGGATTCCTTTTCTATTCCATATCTCTCCGATAACAAAGTTTTATCGATCTGTTTTCAGTAACTAAGTTTTGAAGAAACTTTACCGCCGTGATACATTGAATATCTTTGCGTAGATATGAAGCAGATGAATAAAATTTGAAAACATTTTAGGGCGTGTTGAAAGGGTCTCTCCTCGATGTTTCATAACTTCCCAACTAATTTACAATGTCATTGGTCTATCCGACATTTTAGTATGTAGCCAAAACCTGAAACGTAAACTGGATCTAATGGAGCATTTTGTCAGCGTTGCCTCGGCACAATTAAAAAAAAGTCAATGGTCTTATTTAATCACTAACCATTAGAGAAAAGGTTAGGGCTACAGTCTTTGAATATGTGTGATTTCTCCAAGCATTTGTCTGGATCTACAAGTAATGCTAGCATGCCAATGATAAGAATCATGAACTTATTTTATTTAATTTTTTCGAAAAGTTTGAACTTTCTGCCTTGTGCCCAGGATGTATTTAACTGCATGAGTAAGCTATGTCATTAATAATGTTTTATTCTGTAGGACTATTCCCCAGCCAATGGTGCCAATATTACTGGCTTTAGGTTAATCTTAATTACCACGCGTTTTTACTTAGCAATAAATTAAACTTAGTTATGTATTCTCTGTTTCCTAGCAAAATGTAAATATATTATGTAATGATTAACATTAACTCAAATAATGTCCTCGAAATGTACGTTAGATTCAAGTTAAATTCAATAGATTGCGAACCTTTGGCTATACCTTTCTTTTTTTTTTTTGGTAATTTCCCCTTAATCATGACTAGATTTTGAAAGTTTTTCAACTACATTTCTAGGGATGGGGCCTCGATAAAAGGATCATGTCTCCTATGCTTTTTTCTTTGTCATCTAATTGATTGTCGGAAGTGACTCTACATTTTGTACGTACCGGGTTGCCAGTCTTCTTGGTGCAGCACGACGAGTAGCAAGGTGCCCTAACCCTTTTGTAGACCGGCTGCTCTAATCAACAATCGCATATCAGGATTGCAGTGCCATGTTGCACATAGATAGGCATCCCTATAATTACTTCCAGTGGCCATCTCTGAGGCCACTATAATGTCAAAAAACATCTGCCATTGAATATAAAAGGCTCCATAAACACCACCAATGTTTTTTAGGATGTTGCAGTAGTCGATATAGGTATTGGTTATACAGGGTGCGATAGGTAAATTTTCGCCATTTTATATTTTTATTATAGTACATAGGCGTTGTTTATTTTTTATTTTGTTAACGGTACAGAATAGTAGGGTCAGTTTGGCGCCAGCTGATGAGAAAAGAAGCACCACAACGCAATTCAATCCGCTAGAAATTTGGAAACAGAATGCTATATTGATTGGCACCGGAAGCTCCAATACGAAGATTTCAGAGTACTTGGCTGTCAATCTGAGGACAGTGCAGAGAACTCGGAGAGAGTGGGATGATATATCCATTCAACATCATGGTGTTTGGTGTGATAACTAGTGACGGTGACGTTATACATCCATTCATCGTCCAGCAGAGCCTCATACACAACACAGAGGCTTATATCAAGTGACTTGTTGAGGTAGTGCCACCCTAGATCAAGATGGTGGCTGCTGGGAGACCGTCTTAACCATGCCACACAAAGTAGTAGAACCCAGTCACCGCTGTCAGATGATTGCAAAACGAGTGCTGGGTTCGATGGATAAATTGTCGTCTAAATTACACACAATTGAAAATAACACACGAGTGCTTTGCGTGGAACTGGAAGCGACGAAGCCATTCAGCAAGGAACGAACAGTAACTGATATCACAGGGACGACATATCGCAATAATCAACAGATATCCCACATCAGCCTATCAATGGACCCTGGGCCTCTTATTCGCAAGAATTAATTGCTACCAGCGTACTATTTGTAATTAATTTTATGATATTCTTCGCGACACCACATGGAGTAAAAATTGTGCCACTGTTGTTTCCTTCTGGTTGGAAGCCGGCATCGACGATTTTGTCTCATTCCGGAAATACAAGATCTATGTACGCCTTGGTTCGCACGTATCTGTTTTCCCGTTACAGCCCAAAGAATTCACTCCTTCCGGCTATAGAAACGTAATATCGGAAAGACGTCTCGTTATGTCCACTCGATGTAATTGAAAACGTGACCATACCAAGGCTAAGTCTTTGCTGATAGAATGAGGCGTTTATAGCCGCTCACAATTTTGTTTTTTTGTGACTAATGTTGGTTTTTCAATACTGTGTTTAAAAACGTTAACTCATCTACTATACTCATTTAAATTGATTTGTTATCACCGTTTACATATCAATCATCAAGCTTTGCCCGTGAATTCTACTCAAGATTCATCTAGAGTATATTTATTGATTTTACACTTAAAAACTACTTTCTACACTGTGATATGCATATAACCATGGTAACTATCTCTGAATTTGATAGCCACAAAATATCCAGAACCGATGATATCCCTGCAATTCTGCTAACTAAATGAGTTCCAGAACTTGTTCTTGATCACTATAAATGTTACAATATATGCCTTGCCACTTTTTGGTTCTTAGCGAATTGAAAAAAAAAAACAAAGATTCTGTCGCTCTGTTCAATCTTTCCAACTATAGACCTATTAGAATTCTACCTCTTTTGGGCAAAGTAACAGATGTTCTAACCAAGTCTGGATTGGTTAAGCATATCTTCTCGCAGGGTCTTCTTCCAGACAAAAGAAAATATGGCTTTCGCTTCTCTAGATCAACTACCAACGTGCTAACAATTATTTCTGACAGTGTCTGCCAAGCTAGGGATATCCTGTTGAAGCTCGGTCACAGTAAAACACTGTTTATTAACATCGGCACTCGAGATCTAGACAAAGAAAAATAGAAGGGGAATCTGATAAATCTCTCGAGATGATGAAAAGCAGATCGAAAGACTATGCATAAAGAAACAAGGGACAAATGCCGGCAGGCTAAAGAGGAATGGCTCGACGAAAAATGTGTAGATATGGAAAGATTGAACTTCTAAGATAAATTACTTATGCATTAAAAATAAGAAACTAACTGGGCAACATACATGTTCATCAACAGGATCCGTAAAATCCAAGCCCGGAACATTTGTATTAGGGGAACCGTTTCTGAAGCTGTGCGCTCAGACGCAATATTGCTCTCCGAAAGTTAGACAAGTGCGCCCCAAATAAACAGAAGAGTAATTTAGGAATTATTTTTATATTTAAAAAGAAATCTTTATTTTTAAAAAGCTAGAGACATCAAGTACATGGCTTCCATGCTTACGTCATATCTTTGCAATTTAATATTTTAAACTGCATATTATATTCCTTCAACTTTAAGGAGCAGTGGATAATCATTTTCCTTTCATCTTCTTCCAGGGATTTAAATCAGCCACCATCGGCCTTTCTAAAAAGAATAAAGATTCTTCATAAATCCCTTTAAATGAAAACTGTTCTTTGCGGAATCAAATGGTATTATGTTTATCACATATGAAGTCTATCATTAAAAAAAAATACCAAAGCACATCAAACACAGGTTTCATGCAAGCGTACTTAAATATACAAATTAATGTCTTAAAAATAAACCTTTATTTCAGGGGACTTCTTTACTATTTTCTAATTTAATGACAAGTTTTCCTTATTAAATTTAAAGTGCGCCGCAAAAATACCGGTGAACTATTCCACAACGAAAGAGAACAACTGACGATACACATATATATCGATGGACCAGAAATCTGAAGTGAAATCAGCACTGAGCATCTTGAAACCCCCTCCCCCAACAAAAAAAAGCATGATCAGAAAAAATTGTGATAGAGATGCCTGAAAAACTTAGATGATTTCGGCATTGACAAGATTACAGACATACTAAATGACATATATAACAGTGGTGGTATACCAGAGGCCGTAATTAAGTCCATTTTCATATCACTGCCTAAGACGCCAGATGCAAACAAATGTGAACTCCGTCGCCGTCGACTTCTAACGAATAGAGCACGCAGCGCAATTAGACTGGTGAGTAGAGAAGTACAATTAAAGACACACGGACAAGGCATGCAATATTCTCGTTCAAAATGATATCAGAAAGAGCAATGTAAATGCAGACAGGTGTATACGTTTGTTTAATAGATGATGTAAAATCGTTTTATAGAATTCGTCACAAAGATTTGGTGGAACTGTTCAGTCAGTTATGTGCCATACACGCTTAGGTGTTCATATATCATTCGATACATGAATGACGAGGCAGTTTGTTTAATAGATGATGTAAAAGCATTTTATAAGTTTCGTCACAAAGCTTTGGTTGAACTGTTCAGTCAGTCATGTGCCATGCTTGAGACACGAGTAGGCAATCATGTGTCTTTCGATACATGACTGACAGTGCAATTAGACTGGAAACAGGATAAGAACAATTAAAGACACACAGACAAGGCATGCGATATTCCTGTTCAAAATGTTATCAGAAAGAGCAATGTAAATGTAGACAAATGTATACGTTTGTCTAATAGATGATGTAAAAGCGTTTTATAGGGTTCGTCACAAAGATTTGATGGAACTGTTCAGTCAGTTATGTGCAATGCGTGACACACAATTATGCATCTTTCGATACATAGAGGAACGTTCATCAGAACAATTATCATGATAGTATTTATAGAAAGGACACATTGGAGCTACATTACAGCGAACAAGGGTTGACCGAATCCGAGATACCAGGTCCATTTTTCTCGCTGTTTTTTACTAAGTTCTGTAGAAGTTCCTTAAGTTTCCTTTCTGTGTTTGCTATCAACACTGTGTCATCTGCATATCTTATGCTGATAAGATTGTGGCCACACATAGTGAATCTTGGTAAGAATTCTAGTTCTGTCAGTATCGTCTCAGTGTAAAGGATGAATAAATCTGGTGATAAGAAACATTGTTGTCTTACGTCTCTTTCTGCTTTCTATCCATATAAAGGTGGTTTGCAACCAGCGTAAGCTTAATTTTTATGCCTTTGAACTACGATTCAGTCAGTTTTGTGGCATGCGTGATACACGATTAGGCGATCAGGTATCGTTCGATACATGACTAACAGTGAGATTAGACTGGAGACAGGAGAAGAACAATTAAAGACACACGGATAAGGCATGCGGTATTCCTGTTCAAAATGATATCACAATACATGAATGACGAGGCAGATTTCTTCCCCGCAGTAGATTGCTATTTCTTTCAGCGGTAGACCAGTTGCCATCCAAGTCTACAGAACCCTGTATGTCCTGCTATTTTAAGGTTCATACCTTTCCCAAGGGTATTACCGCTTAAGTGAATGTAATGGATTCCAATAGTTCTTGCTGGTATTTTGACGATTCAATTCACAAGAATACTTCACAAAATTCTTCAAGACAAATGAGACAGGAGATATTTAACCGAGAGAAGGAAATTTTAAACAGATAAAAATATTTACGAGTTATTCAATTAGATAAATCAGTTGAAGTATTATTGATTTGTTGAATATATATATATATATATATATATATATATATATATATATATATATATATATATATATATATATATATATATAGGGTGAATCAAAATACTTTTACAAATTGCGGGTGGGTTCCTTACACCAAAACAAGGAAAAACTTCATATAAACGTATGTCCAAACACACACACACACACACACACACACACACACACACACACACACACACACACACACACACATATATATATATATATATATATATATATATATAGACACACACACGGAAAAGTTTTAATCTTCTACTTTTTAAGTCGCAGTTATGTCTCATGTGTGATACACGTTTACACGATCATATATCTTTCAATACATGACTGACGAGGCATATTTTTCCCGCTGTATGTTGCCATTTGTTTCTGCAGTAGTCCACTTGCCATGCAAGCCTATAGAACCTGGTCTTTCCTACTATTCACCCATCGCTGGTGGGGACAAGAATAGGATTCATACCTTTACATATCCCTTACATATTTGGGAAGGATATTTGAATAACCCAGAATATTTTGGCAACAAACAGCATGACTGCAGATATAAAGTAGATCCAGGGCATATGCAGTAATAGAGAATGCGGTAAAAGAAGTATGTGTCTTCTCACCGGACTTAATCAAACGATACATTAATGCGATTGTGAGAGAATAAAAAGTCATACCCGGATTCATTATTGGCGGGGACAATCTTAGCAGCATGAGATACGCAGATGACCCTGTGTTGAGAGCAGATACAGAAGGGAAAATATAACTGCTACTGTAGAAAGCAGTGAGGGGAAGCAAGAAAAAAGGAATAAAATCCTCAATTGAAATAAAGTAGAAATCATAGGAACATGTCGACATGCGAATTACAAATTGGGATTGCAAATCCAAACGAGTATAGCAATTTAAATTTCAGGCAAGTGTTTTAAGACGGAAAGCGCAACACTGAAATTCGAAGGTGTATTTTGATGCCTAAAGATGCCTTCGAAAAGTTTAGCAAAATATTAAAATACAGAAATAATATTTTGAATGAATTATAGACTTATTTACACTATTTACATTGTTTGGACCGTTCTCCTCATCGTTTCCGTGAATTCAATGAACAACAGCAAAGAGGTTATTTGTTTGTTTGTTTGTTTGTTTGTTTGGGGTTTTATGGCATATCAACCACTATGGGTTATTTAATGCCAGATCCAGTATTTACTAGATATATCAAAAACGTATAGTTGGCAACATCATCGTTTCAAAAACGTATAGCTGGCAACACCATCGTTTCAAAAAACGTATAGCTGGCAACATCATTGTTTCCCATCACATTTTAGGAGTAAGGTGTTAGTATATTTAGGGTAGAGTTTGGGAGGGAAAGTTAATTGTAAGTTGTAGTTGTTTTGGGATGTGTTAGATGTGATGGGGCATGGCATGATCAGCCGATTGATCGGATCCACGGCCTTTTGGTTGGACGTAGTTTATCGTCATACCCAGGACGCCGATGTAGTTTATCGTCATACCCAGGACGCGGATGTAGTTTATCGTCATACCCAAGACGTGGACACACCTTGGGATTTCACTATTTTCCCATAGCTGGGACCCTAACAGGTGCTACCACCCCGAGTCAGGGTAGCCCTGGGATCATCAGCAATTAAGAGGTGGTTCCACGCTCCTCAAAACCTCCTGATCAGAGGCCTTGCTGTTGGATGTAGTTTATCGTCTTACCTAGGACTCGGATGCAGTTTAACGTCATACCCAGGGCGGAAAGAGGTTATTGATGACTGCCAAGGATGTCAATCTTGATCAGGCAACATCTCTCAAGGATAGAAAAGCATGTGCAGATGCAATAGATAATGATTACGGCAAACGATCGAAGTTTTTCTAGCCAAGCTGTAACATATTTTTACCATATCTTTAGAAAATATGGGTATATATCTAATATTATCCTTAATGGCTATTTATCTCTCATATGCTTTTCATCAATAACTGGGTATAATACTTGTTTGAATCAATCATCTGATGTGTTGAGTATAGCGGAATATATTTCAATCTCTGGCATAATCTCACAATATGGAAAATAGTAAATATGTTTTCTAAAATTTAATTTAGAGATTTTAAGCAAATCGATTATATTCCCCGTTATATAAAAGTAATCATTTTGAAGTACTACCCTCTTGTTGTTGATTCTGGATCCTCACCATTGGACTTAGATATTCATTTAACAATCACCTCCTACCGAAAAACTCTCAAACCTCATTTAGAATGTTTGACTATTCACATGTTTTTTCCTCATAAAACGAACACATATTTGTTTTTTGTTTTTTTCTGAATTGTATTCACAATTTATTGTTTTCCATCTTCATAGCAAAATTAAATAAACAAAAATACACGAATTTTGACAAAGATTTTAAAATTGCATGCTGATATGACAGCCGTCACAATACAGACAAAAAGCAATATTTTTGAAGGAAGTTAAAACAAAATGCTTTTAATGCCATCTATCGACAACGACAGATCGAACGCCAAACACGTAATTGAAATTATAAATATATATTTTAGAAAGGAAAACTATTTCTTTGATAGTATAGCTACTATTTTTTATGATGAACTTTACAGATCAAATGGGACTTTTATTATTTGTAAACCGTTATAAACTATTCTTCCATCGATCTAACCGTCATTCTCGAGAAAATGGCATGTTTGTATTTTTTAATTTTATTGTGAATTTAATTTCTCTCAACACATTAAAATGTGTTTTAACACCCTATTCACACAACACTGAAGGGTTTCAATCTGTTTTTCCTTTTTTTACTTGGTTAATATAGCAATTTTATTCTACATTATCAAATGTATGCATAACCAAATGGTCGAGGTCTACCCGACTCTTGGTTTTAAGAACACGCAAGAAGTATATGCAGACGGAGGAGCCCATGAGGTGAAATGAAAACCCGAATCGACTATGTAACTATAAATAAGAGACTCATGGATATATTTTTACGGTGAAAAAGATACCCAAGTGCTAACTGCGGGAGTGACCACCTTCAAATGATATATAAACTTAGAGTAAAACTAAGGAAATTTACGATGACAGCATCCACATTGCAGTACGACAGACGCTTGAATAACCAGAATGTGAAGAAGAAATAAATGGATAGTGTTAAAAGCAGATACAATCTACAAAATGAGAATGGAAACTCAGGCACATGAAGAGAAACAATCGACATCATTCCAAAGTTATCTAGAAAAAAAAAAGATGAAAAGGTCGATGAAATTTTCGAGATGATGAAAAAGAAAGAAAAGACAATGTCGAATCATGGCAGGGAATGGAGAAATTATCGAATTGGAAAAAAAAAGTGTGGACGCGTTTAAGAGGAATGGCTAAACGAAAAATGTAAAAAAAAAATAGGAAGAATGATTTCCACAGGTAAAACAGTGATGCATTAATAATAAGAAAACTCGGAGTACAAAAGACAAACTCGGCAACAGGATATCCTTGGAGTAAATCGTGGACCCTTATACTTGGATTTCGATTTTCGTTTAGCAAACCTCTCGTAAAGAGAAACTCTCAAACCGCTTTTAGAATATATGATCATTCAGATGTTTTTTTTCCGTATGAAACTCTAACCGTGTTTTGTTACTGAATTTTTTCTATCTTTTCCAATGTGTTACTTGGTTTATGAAGCGATTGCATCATTTATATCTTTATAATATTTAAATATTAATTTATTATCTTTATAATATTTATAATATTAATTTATTATCTTTATAATATTTATAATATTAATTTAATATCTTCATAATATTTATACCATTAATATAATTATTATTATAATATTTATAATATTAATATAATATCTTTATAAAATGTATAATATTAATATATCTTTATAATATTTATAATATCAATATAATATCTTCATAATATTTATAATATTAATATAATATCTATAATATTTATAATATAATTTTAATATCTTTATAATATTTATAATATTAATTTCATATCTTTATAATATTTATAATATCAATATAATATCTTTATAATATTTATAATATTAATATAATATCTATAATATTTATAATATATATTTAATATCTTTATAATATTTATAATATTCATTTAATATCTTTATAATATTTATAATATAAATATATATTTTTATAATATTTATAATATTAATTTAATATATACTTTATATATATATTCTATATATAATTTTTAAAATATTAACATAATATCTATAATATTTATAATATAAATTTAATATCCTTATATTATATATATTATTCATTTAATATCTTTATAATTTTTATAATATTAATTATCATTATAATATTCATAATATTAATTTAATTTCTTTATAATATTTATAATATTAATATAATATCTTTATAATATTTCTTCTACATAACTAAATATACGCATTTCTGACAGTAAAGTGCGCACACTCAGGGCGCTATCACAACACAATTCTGCCTGTAACAAGTCTAAATTCACAAACAGAAATAATCAATTGTATTGAGCCTTTTTCTCGATATCATCGATTCATAGAAAAATCTTGATGTTTATAGTAACCGTTTCTTTATCAGCAAGCATACGGCATGCAGTTAGTGTCACCGTCTGTTTAAATTTACAAAATGTTTCCATGAAAAGAATTACATTTACAGTATTTCTAGAGGCTTCTCTCATAACGTTTTGTTTGAATTAGTTAATTTGTTAACAGTCAACATCTTAATTATGCAATTATTCTCCTTTGGGGTACACTTTCAGTATTTAAATGTTGCTTTCGTTGAAAGTAGTCAAGTGGTGTCGTTTCTGTTATTTGGTACAGTTCTTTATTTGTGATTCTGTAGTGCCAGTCCACGAGATCAAAAAACTTGTCTAATCCTATCTAGCACTGGAAATATTCATGGATGCCGAAAGTTGTTTTGGATCTAGACATAATACATTGCTTGTTGGCTTCTCGTGATAAGATATATCTCATTATCAGTGATAACCTTCATAGGAAAAAATCATTTTCCATGTCAATGAGAAGGTTTATTCTAAGCACTGACCAATATTCCTTTCTTGAAGGATAAATTTCCTATGGTTTATTTTCATGGGTTTATTTCCTCAAAAACTTGCCAGTCCACGAGACCGAAAATCTTTTCTAATTATATCTAGCACTGGTAACATTCTAGGATACCGAAAGTTGTTTTGGATCTAGACATAATATATATTGCCTGTTGGCTCCTCGTGTTAAATTGTGTCTCATTGTCGGCGATTACCTTCATAGGAAAATAAATCATTTTCCATGTGAAAGAGAAGGTTAATTCGAAACACTGACCAATATTCCTTTCTTGAAGGATAAATTTCCTAAGGTTTATATTCATGAGTTTATTTTCTTTAACACTTTCAAATCATTTATTTCAGTTCACTGGCTGATTTGTTGACCTCACAGAACCATATGACCACATCAATAGAGACTTCCAATTCTCACTCATTAGAGACCAACTTCACAGCTCCAAATCAGCTATATATCTAGATTTAAAAGTGGAAGTATATCGGCCCGCCATCGGACATAGTTGTTAAGGACTCCGATACTGAAAGATTTCAAACCATAGAAGGAGTATGAGAAGAAATAAAACGGAATGTTTTATAAATACGTCTTATACTAGATGGGTCAAGTGCATATGCAAGCACAATTATGAAGTGATGGAAAGGGAACTTTTAACCATTACATACCACCTCCCAAAGAAGTCTACGAATACAAAAGAATGTTCTTAATCTCCCCGCTCCCTGAAGAGAGTACGGATCATAAGTTGAAGTATGCCGATAATATAGGCATTTATCGTTGAGATGAAAACGATTTAGCACAAATAATCAAAATGTTCCAATAAGTGTTCCAGTAAATAGGACTCAAGATAAATATTATTCAAAACATGATTTGGAACTGGAAGGAAAGCGGTGATGTCACATATAGTAAATATCTTGTAAAATTTAAGCTGTGGAATTAGTAAATATTAGTAAATATTAAACACTTCAAATAGACCAGTGTACGGACCAATTAGATAAAGTAATAAAACATGTAAGAGTCTAGGCTATGGTTAGTTTAACCCAACACCTCAAATTGCTACAAACCTAAAACATTATCATACAAATCGGAGTCATATACTTAAATAACTTCGTCAGATTGGGTCTTTCAAATTGATGCCATACACTAGCGGCAGACCGGTTCAGAAATACCTACATTATCGGCTGTATACAACCTCTTTCTCAAATAAATGATGCAAAAATATTTACAGCGAATGAAGCCTGTAGGTCTAAGCGAAGATCACTCTCTTTTGCACCTCTTATACTGGCGCTATAGAATCCCAAACAAAAAAACTTGAGAATTTTCAATAACAGTAACAGGCTATAATGGATATCCTATCTACTTGCAAGAGAAAGTCATAACATCATCAAGATTTAAACGTTCCACCCTATTTCAAACAAAACCTTAGGAAGGAATCCCCCATCAATACTTGAAAGAGCTATAACAGTTAATGGTCTTGAGAAATATATTTTTCTGAAAAAGTATTTTAAAAAAAGATTGTAGGAATTTCAACAGACAGTAGCACTGTCTGATCGGTCAATGAATGACGAATGTTGCCTCATAATGAAACGGATAATATCAACATACCAAACAATAAGCAATGCAAAAGTGAGTAAACTACTAATGTTATCTGTCAATGTTTCTGAGGTCAGGTATTGCAACTATTTTCACTATTTACATTGATCGGACTTTATTGTCACATTGACGATGTTTCGGTCGTTGTACGCTCCGGCCTGATTCTCGTGACTGGAAGTTTGAAATAAACCCTTTATTTCGTCCATCAAGGTAGATTGTTCTAATTCCAGTTCTGGAGATTTGAGTTACTAAAGAAAAATAACTGAAACTGAGAACTACATCAATCTACTCCGGTGTACGAAAACAAGGGTTCGGTGTCAAATTCCAATTAGTGGAAGAAGGCAGGAGCGGGCATCGGCCGAAGCATCGTCGGTATGACAACGAAGATGAAGACAATAGTCCAAACAATGTAAATAGGGTAAATAGTTAAAAAGATTAGCGTAAATATGGAAAAAACAGGTACTGGGAACGTTTTCATAATAGAGAATCTAATGGATTTGTTTAGTTTTTATAGACGTTTTAATTAAGGCAAATCCAGTTATGGCGCTGATTCGTAATAAGAAACGGTTTTTTTTTTAATGAACGAATTCTGGATGTTCCTCCCTAGACCTAAATGAAATTAAACATACATTTTCTTCATCTATTATAATATGACATGTAACTTCAGGACGTGGGGGATCATAAATCTCTAAACAGCATTTCCGCCATAACTACACCTCCAGTTCCTGTTCTGATAAACATTTTCTGCACGGCGGAAAAATGGACGTACCCATAGAAAGTCGATGTTTGTGTTTTTACCAAGACAATTGAGTAATAGAATTTATTTATTAATACAGGGCATTAATATAGATATACATATGTACATTATAGAAGTCAAAAATGATTTTGTATTTTGTTGGGTAGCCGTTTGCGTTAATAACGGTCTTAATTATTCGTGGCATACTACAGGCTAAATTCTTCAGTAAGTCAACGTGCTTCGCCAGATTGTGAGACAAAGAAAGTGTATTTGTGGGGAATTTTACTGCACTACTTAGTTCAAAAGAAATCTGCAGCTGAAGCATACAGAATTATTGTTGTGACTTACGGCGACCATGCTCTGTCGGAAATAACATACACAGATTGGTTTAGACGCTTCAAAAATAATGATTTCGAAGTTAAAAGAACGTTCTGGAGCACCGAAAAAGTTTGATGACAAAGTTTTGGAAGTATTAATTCATAAGACTCAGGTCAGGCGTGACCTGAAATTACAGAATCATTAGGAGCCGAGCAAAGAACAGTTTCGAACATTTGAAAGTATTAGGAATGATTGAAAAGTAAGGACATTGGGTGTCGCACGAGCTGAAACCTAGAGACCTCGAACGGCGTCTTGTCACGTGTGAACAGATGCTTCAGCGGCAGAAAAAGAAAGTTTTTTTTTGCATCGTATCTAGGGCTCGAAATCGATTTTATAAAACCGATTAAAACCAGTTTTCAGATGATGATGACTAAAACTGAAACCGATTCGCCCAAACCGATTTTAATGTTTGCAGTTTCCGCTTTCCGTGTAACATTTCTCTATTTTTAGATTTGAAGAAATAACGTTCTAGTTGCAGTCAGTCAGCCTTTAGCTAGCTGAGTGTTGTCTGTTTCATTGAAACAGATCGCAACATATCACATCTCACCTTTCCCGATACTTTAGATCAGCGCCTTGTCATCATTTCCTTTCCTAACTACTCGCCAACTCGAAGAATTTGAAGGTGACAGATTTTATTCATAGCAGGTCAAACGAACGTTGTTATTGTTAAGTCAGGGGAACCTTCCCGTTGAGTATACGTAATAACCAGTTCCAGATTTATTTCATTGAAGCAAAACTAACTAAATTGTATCTCTATTTTGCAATAGTTTTAATCTGTGATAAGTGTTATAAATTCCCTTTTCGTTTTCGTAAGACCTAACGTGGTAAAAAGAAAGTCAACTGTGTGGATTCTTTTCGTCTGGGAAAACAAAGATGATGCTCAATGTATGCAATGTGGGAAGACCATGAAGTCTTCTGAAGTATCTACCATGTATCTGATCTTCCATTTGAAGAAATGTCATCAAATCTATATAAATCAAGATGAAAACCAGTCTCCTGTAATAATCACAAGAACAATGGAAGACTTTTTAACAAATAAATCTATGGAAGAATAGATTTCTAATTTAGTTGTCATACATGAATTTTCTTTCAATTCAATGACCAGAAGTAATTTTATACAGACAAATCTTCATGACTAGAGTGGCAAATATGAGAGATTACCGATTATTTATAGACGAATTCTATAAAACCATTTTACATAATCTACATAAACAAACGTATACATATGTCTACATTTACATTGCTCTTTCTGATAACATTTTGAACGGAAATACTGCATGCCTTGTCCGTGTGTCTTTAATTGTTATTCTCCTGTTTCCAGTCTAATCTCACTGTTAGTCATGTATCGAAAGATACATGATCGTCTACTCGTGTATCATGCATGGCACAAAACTGACTGAATCGTAGTTCAAAGGCATAAATATTAAGCTTAGGCTGGTTGCAAACCATCTTTATATGGAAAGAAAGCAGAAAGAGACGTAAGACAACAATGTTTCTTAACACCAGTTTTATACACGCTTTACACTGAGACGATACTGACAGAACTAGAATTCTTACCAAGATTCACTATGTGTGGCTAGAATCTTATCAACATAAGATATGCAGATGACACAGTGTTGATAGCAAACACCTGTAAATGGAGCCAGGAATATGGTAATGAATTACTAGTAGATATTATTTTGAAGACTATTTGTGCTGATGGTACGATTTTACTCAAAGCGGAATATTCTATATAATTTTGATTGGATAAACTTAATATCGTCGGCAACCCTTTGACTCTAAATCTTCGTGAAAGACTTATGTGTCGGTATAATAAGAGAAGGAATGCCGAAACCTTCACTCTCTTAAGTTATTTACACAATCCAATGAAGTTTAAAGACGAATCAATGTCTGGAACGTTTCTTTTTCTAACTGTTATGGTCCAGGTTAGGACCAAGGAAGAACAACACGAACACAAGAGTAGAAATAACGAAGATATATTACACGGAATAATAATACAAGATGTGAAAGGTGTTAGTATGACTGTCAGTCTGTTTTGGAGTGAACTACTATCGGCTCGACTCGATTCGTCTCTCTCTCTTGAAAGGCGTAGTATACATAGTGTTAGGAAGAGTTCATTCTGTAGGTATAGGTAAGGACCCATAACACTAACAAAACAACTTTTAAGGAAGTATGCTGAACAAGCATATAGGAGATTATTTCCTGAAGATCTAAAGGAGTAACAATAGAATTATGCGAAGAAAATGAAATAGAATGAAACCTAAAAAACAAGTATTGATGCTGTCCAATCTTCTTCCGAAGCTCTATGATGAACCCATGCATGAATATGCTACTGCAATGAAGAAAATGCATTAAGAGCCCAAGACAGTAATGAATAAACTTGAAATTTCCAAAGCGAATATCTTGAGAGAATGTATAGAACATTGCTTACAAGCAAAGCAACTGGCGTCCAACCGGAAAGAGTTTTTTCAATTATCGGACTTTTCAACACAAAAAATTAGAACAAGTGAGTCCGGTCAAAAACTAAATGTATTGCTTTTTTTAAAATATCATTTCCAAAGAAAAGAGAATCATCAAACAAGTCGTTAAACTTGATTGATTTTTAGAAATACAAAGACTAATGATTTAAGTATGTAAATTCTGAATATACCTTTTATTGCTTTTAGTATCTGTTTTTCGAGAGACTTGTCGGAGTTAGCTCCTTCTTAATTCCCTAATTGTCACTATGAGTCATTCTCCATACACTATAAATACTGGGCGATTTCTCGCCTCGTTCTCTTTTTCATTTCTTCATTTCAGCGAACATCTCTACAATGTGAGCTCTCGCAAAAGATAGCGTTTCCCATTTGTGGAAGACGCCATGAACATTATACACACATACACGTACGTACGAACATTCACCAAAGACAAACACAAATGTTCACACACACACACACACACACACACACACACACACACGCACACACACACACACATGTTATTGTCTATGTCCATTGTAATATTGTGTTGTTTAATACATATATTTGTTGACATATATATATATATAACGGTTTTGTTTGTTTGTTTTCTTTACATATTCGGTTGGACAAATTGAGTCCGGCCATTTTCTTGTAGTTGGACTTTCTTCTAGCAGGAATAAATAGCACGTGTCCCTAATTCATCAACTCTCAAACCCACCGGTTCTCTACAAATTCATCCATACATATGCATGAAATAAATGTTATATTATATGTTTGTTTTGAATCTATTTCTTTTAAAAATCAAACATTGGGTGGACTAAACAATTAGAAGTCGCTTAGTTTATTTTTTCTTTTCATTTTTTTGTTTTGTTTTGGTAACAAACATTTTTATTTGTTTATTTCTTAGCCTCGATTTGGTTATAATGTAGGGGAAGTGCTTCCTGTGTTGTTAATTTTTACATCTTCGCAAAATCTACATTGAAAAACGGCGCACACACACACAAAAAAACTCAATGAGCTAATTAATGAAAGGTAAACAGAAACAAAGGCAAAAAATGTTTCGCTGCTTTAAATGAATTCGAATGATATAGTTTTATTTGTGCGCCATTTTAACATTGAATGACTGAGTGCGTTAAATATAAATTTTCCTATCTTGGTTACAATGTTGGCACAAAAGCATTTTTCTGTTAGGTGATTGGTGTTTCATATATAAACATTTAATGTACATTCAACTCCTCTACGATAAGACAAATGTCGTACCCTACACCAGTGTAAAAAGTTAAATATCATAGACGCGATTGCTTTATGTTGAAAACGGTGTACAAATGAAAATAATTCAACAATTTAACTCTTTTAGCAATAACAAATTAATTTTATAATTACTCATGTTTTTTTCCTTGCATCTTTAATTTCATTCTATTTGTTCGCTGTTTTTAACATGGACTGTGGGAAGGGGTAAATCTTTAAATTCCGAATCACATTTTAAAGTTTTACATCCATGCACACTAGGTTTTAAAAATTGGTGCATAAATAAAATAAAGTTTTAAATTCCTGACTTCTAAATATTAGGACCAGTTCCATTAGGGGATCGTTTTAACATAAGCTTGAATAACGCAATGATTCCCCCGCCGGAAACTTTGAAAATAATACATTTTACAGAATTTTTTCGCGATAATCTGAAAGGTCGACGAATAATCGATATCAATTCATTAAAAAAAAAAAAAGAAAAATAGTTAGGGTGCACTGCTCTAAGTCCGCCAAAACAGGTTTTGAGAAACACTATCACTTAAACTCGGTTTTGAGAATAAACGTTTTTTTTGCGAGGTGTAGTTTTATCGTGACCGGCGATGAAAAGTGGATACACTACGATAACTCCAAGCGTAGAAGATCGTGGGGTAAGCCCGGACATATATCACCATCGGTAGCAAAGCCAAATATCCATTGTTCGAAGCTTCTGCTCTGCATTTGATGGAATCAGCCGAGTGTAGTATATTATGAGCTGCTCAAACCGACCGAAACCATCACTGAAAATAGCTATCGACTCCAATTGATGCGTTTCAGTTGAGCATTGAAGAAAATCGGCCGCTATACGAGCAGCGAAGACACGTCACAGTGATTCTGCAACATGAAAACTCTAGGCCATATGTTGCAAAACGTGTGAAAACCTACTTGGAAACGCTTAAATTGGAAATCCTACCCCACCCGACATTGCCTCGTCTAATTATCACTTGTTCCAATAATAATAATAATAATAATAATAATGAGGGAAAGAAGAATAAGAAGAAGTAATGACAATAAACTCTAAAGATATGTTCACTTGGTAGAACGCGGTTCTTACAGCCGAATAAGAAGAATTAACATATAATGACCTACTTTTCACTTGTATCGACTTTCGTGATTATATTATACGAAAATCACCTCCTGTTAGGCAAAGATAAAAGCTTCCTGTTCTTTCCGTATTAGACAATGTCTCTTTAGGTTAATTTTATCTCTGTAAAAGACACTGGATATCTTTGCTGAAAACTCTGAAAATTTATTTTACTTTCATTATTCTTCGAACTTTAATTAACAAATTCAACTTAGCTGGAAGATCAATATTTCAATAGGAATATTCATCCTAACTGAGTGCCCACATTTGTATCATTGTGCCCGACTGAGCTAAAACTAACAAATATCAAAGTTCTGCATTCTATTCCTGTAGATTCCATTGTGGAGTAGAGTTCCATAGCATAACCAAGCGAGCTCTTACTATTCTGGTTTCAAATATCCAGTTTGATTTGAATCATATATGCTTATACACATATATTCTCTGAAACTAATGCCTTCTATTTTATTAAATTTATATCGGTGATTGAATGAGGGTTATGATTATACTTAGTGCTATTCTATCGGAGAAAAGAAATATGCATTCTTCCAAGTTGAGATCATATCAATTCGCACTGAGCGGGCTCTGTGGTTTTAGACTTGTCCAGTATTCTGATATGTTTAGCTACTTCTAACGGGAAATTCCCATACCCAACTTAAAAAAGGTGTGACGGCTGCTACACCCTTTTACTAACAGGAGAGTCCAATATGGCATGTTATTAAAGAAAAAGGAGATGGATTCAAGAATTTCCTACTTTATGTGTGCGAATGCAACAGCAGAAACCTCGGTTTGGAATGAACCAGGCAGGTTCACATTAGACGCCAGGCACCGCTACACACCTCACATATTCATCACAAAAATTTCTGCCGCGTAATGATAAACAAGCCAAACTCGCCACTAATCATTCATTAGTGGAGTTCGATTCTAAATATGTCCCCGAATTCTTTGGCTCTGTGCTATAAGTTTAAGCACTTTTAAATTGTCAGGTTTTTTTTTATCGAGTACCATATATAATTTCAAACATTTTTGCTACTTCTCAAGTGTTAATAAAATCGATTTATGAAAAAAAAAATTATAACTTCAACTTTATATATTATAAATTTAATATATATTTTCATAAATTTCAAAATTTTCAATATTACCTCTAGCGTTATTTTGAAATGTATTATAGGAAATATATTAGATATAGCCATGAATTTTTAAGCCTTTAAAAATATATATATATTCCAATATATTTTTTAAAATTTTGTAATGTTTTACATATACGCCTGGAAATATAGACGACCAAATAAAAAGAGAAAAAAATGTGGCATCTTTTCTTGTTTGTACAAGATATGTCATTAATAAATAAAATCGTTAAACGGGAAGTAAATAATAAAGTATCAAAAATGCTTTCTAACTTTTCCTTCCATACGTATTATTTGAAAAAACGTCAGTACGTTGCTAAATGTTTCTTTGTCAGATTATGTATGAGACACTCCGAAAGTATTACATCTTATTATGTGTGTGTCTATAAAAGAATAAAACAAAGGACAACTGTTAGCGATAATGGATAGATAAATGTAGTATCGGCCACTAGTTTCTAATTTGAATAGATAATCCCTGTTACAGACAACAGCTAAAGCACTTTTGAGTTTGTTAAACACCCACAGTGTCAACTAGCGATTTATATTGCCGATATGCTGAGAGGAGATAAGCTACAGCTTTCGTGGGGATTGAAGAGCATCATGACTTGATCACCGGTTTTTACAATGCTAAAACGTTCAAACATTCGATGACGATGACTCGTGACTTCGGGCTAGCGTAAACATCGACAGTTTTCGAAGTGTTTCGTCTGATTGGCTAGCTGGCTAGATAGATTAGATAGATAGATAGATAGAGAGAGAGAGATACTGCAGTTTTTACTTTTTTCACGCCTAAAGCAAAATTCAGAATACGGGTTCACACACATACCAAGACTTATCTCTCTCTCTCTCTCAACCTCTCTCTCTCTCTCACACACACATATATATGCATATAACTTATGACTTCGTGCTAACGCAAACATCGAGAGTTATCGAAGTGTTTCGTCTTGCTCGCTGGCTCGCTAGATAGATAGATAGATAGATAGATAGATCAATGCAGCCTATAACAACATTCAGAATTCGGAGCCAACACACAGATTCATCTCTCTTTCTCGTTCTGACACACATATGTGCATATATTTTAAGTGTACAGATATAGTTATGAATGATATAGGCACACACACACACACACATACATACATATATATATATATATATATATAGATAGATAGATAGATTTGTATGATATTGAATATCGATAAATATTTGCAAAAGCTTGAACAGCGATATTGGTAATATGTCGCAAGGAAATCAACTAGGATGCGAAATGATCGGTGTTCTTGTGCATGAGAAAAAAATAAACCAAGAAAATAGTCCAAATAGATCTGAATTCAGTGTAAAATTTAAATAAATATCTATTGGATGTGCAAACTCTTTATTTCTTTATTATTTGGGCCCCGAAAGTAGCTGTCTCTTACAGGTTTTTTTCGCCTCGACTGGTAATAAAGGATCGACTAGTTTACATAAAGATGTTTGCAAATTAAAAAAAAATGGCACTTCTCTGTTGATGGAACTAATGTTTAAATTGTCTTTATTCGTACGCCTGTGTGTATTCTTACTCGCAAGCTTTCACGCAGACCTACATGCATTCGAATGTATATATATATATACAGTGTAACCCGGATATAAGAGAGTTGTCGGGACCGGATAAGAAGTCTCTTATATACGAGTTTCTCATAAATCCGGGTTTGGTATATATATATATGATAAAATATAGTTTTAAGGTATGCGTAAATGTACGTCCCTATTTGTTTCATAAATACAGGTATATATATATATATATATATATATTTGGACTTTGAATAGGTCATCACTGACTTTTCATGAAAAGTTGTGTTTTTTTACAAAAATTAGCAAGAAACATGTCACTAAAGGTATTGTCCATCGGTAGCCACTACGTTTTCCAATCTTTCTGACAGCATTTGAATTCCACGTTGAAAAAAGTCATGTCTTTTGAGGCTAACCAAAAGTCGAGCCATTTTTTGGCATTTTCATAAGAATAAGATTGCTGGTCAGCTAGGCCATGTACCATCAATCGGAATAAATGATAATCGGACGGTGCAATGTTTGGCTAATACGGCAGGTGGGGTAGGAGTTCCAATTCAAGCGATTCCAAGTAGGTTTTCACCAGTGAATTTTAATGTTAACTGTATTGTTTTGTTCAATTGTAATAGCTGCTTGATTTTTATTTTGTTTTCTTACGTTTGGATATTATAAAGTTTTTATAGGCTTTTGTTCTTTTTTCTGTTATTTTTCGTTTAATTGTAATCACAGCTTGTTTAACGAAAATAATACCTTATAAATATAGCCAAGGCGGTAACATTTATTTATAATTTTACTAATTTTACTAATTACTATTTTTTTTATTTGCCCTGCTGAAATTGAGATGCGTCTAATACACCTGTGCGTCTTATATGCCGTCAAATAATTTCCAAAACTATCAACAATATAGAATATTTAACCCAACTAAAAGTAATATTGTAAAAATGAGTAAATGTCTCCTAGAAAGAGCATTCGAATATCATGATGTCTTAGGAATTTACCAGTGACTTAATATAGCAGAAGCCATAAAATGGTTTAATCTATATCTATTAAACAGAAGATGTCTGTTTATGTGTCAGTCTGTGTATACGATTTATGTATGTTCATATTTCTTAACCGATTTCGATGAAACTACACATATGTTGCAAATTAATCAGACCAATATCAGGACCAACCTTTCGATCTGCCGGCCGCACCTCGGGTTTGGCAGAGACACCGATGAAACTGAAGTTCGGTACGAGGTTTTGCAAGAACCAAGGCAAAGTTATGCGCAAACAATTTTATCCTGGATGAGCTGATGTTCTTTGCGCTTAATGTAAAACACAGCTCAAGTTATAACGTTTATATCGAGTGATATTTATTATGAATCTATGAAAGAGATTTTAAACTCTATCACTTTAATATCAATTTTGTAAATTCCTAGTTTTAGTTCTAATTTGTTTTTGTCATTTTTTTTAAATATTTTCCCAACTACATCTTCTGAACAAATATATAGCTTATTTAATTAATTCGTTTTATTTATAATTGTTTCAAGGAAGAGTAACTGTTTTGTAGTGGCTGTTTTATAATTAGCGAGAATTATGAACCTTATATTTGTATAAATATTATATCAGTTAAAACGTGAATAAACTGAACATTGGTAAATGTTAAAGTTATTTTATAAGGAAACGTTGTGGTATTACAACCTACGTAATCAGAATTTTGGCTCAGTTCATCATCGATGAAGAAATAAAATTTATCATAAATAATATTAATTGTAATAAAAACCGAACAACGGTTCCGACAAAACTGTAATAGAATAAACTTATTTTATGATACCAAGATACACCTTAATTATAAACATGACGATATAGCTACTAAGAATATAATATCTAGAACTATATATAACACACTTTTCAGATGAATTATCCATTAGGAAAATATTTAAAAAAACTCAAATTTTATCGTCATTAATAAACACCAGTTACAAAATACATTGCGATGCAAACGAAAATAATTTATCGCACGTTGAAGAGGAAGTATTGCTTTGAAGATCATGTCTGTTTTGAATTGATTTTGAAGGTATTTCGGTATTGTTTGTGAGTAGCCATCTAATGTTATTATGACGGCTCATGAATATGTTGTTTTATTTCACTATTGACCAATAAGTGACAGGTGAATTTCAGTGAGAGTGTGACTGTGGTACATGTATTAATTAAGACATTTTGTATTACTGTTTTTATTTAGAGAGAACTATTCTTCGAGTGGGAAAGTATATTCAAACGCAATATTGATCATATATAGGGTGTTGGAATTTTGGGGTATGTTATCTTCAATAACTAGGTTGCTAATTTAGACTTTTCTGTAGTAAATAATGAAACTGATGTATTTGATTTTATCGATTGTTTATATATATATATATATATATATATATATATATATATATATATATATATATATATACATATATATATATATATGTATACATATATACATATATATATATATATATATATATATATATATATGATGTTTTTGTTACTGTTTCGTCTTTTTTTAAATGTGGTGCATTTTATTTTCGTAATATATGTTAATGGCGTTATTATCAATATTATCATTATGACTTTTTTATTGTTAAAATTGTAGTTTAGACGAAATTTGCTTTTCTTCTTGATCATGTGATTAGGGCACGAATTTAAGGATAAGTGTTGTTTTATATTGCTTAATTTTTAAAGGAGAATTAGTTTGGAAGATGGAATGAGATTAGCTTTTTAGTTTAGTTTATTGACAGCAGTTATATTTTTCAGGGCATTACGTTTGTCATTTATGAGGCAAGAATTGGAATGTTTTGTCTGACATTTTGCACGAAAATTTAGTAAAATTATCGCTTTTATAGACGATGAAAATATCTTCAAATCGAAATTTTTCATTATTATTTAATTCATAAGTGGGCTTTAAAACTGAATTTTAAAAAATAATTATTTTTAAATTCTATAATGACATTTACTAATTTCGTTTGGATGAAGATATCATCAGTATATCCGGCATATATGGTAAGTTTATTAACTTCATTAAATATTTTAAGTTGTCTGTGTAAAATTTTGAAAATAAAAGGACAAGATTTTTCTTGATATAGACGCCGTCAGTCTGAAGATAAATATTACCAAGGGGATCGGTGAAGGGTACTTGTGATGTGGACGCTTATAACGGTATTTTATTTTAATATTGTGGGGTTAATTTACGAGGGAGACAACAAAAACGAATGATAAATGTTATGTAAAATAATGTCGTACATTTCATGGACGGGAACGTTAGAGAATCGAATCTTCAACGTCTGTCGAACTAGGATTACATCCCGAGATTTGTCGGGGCGAAGAAATGTAAAAATTCGTTAGTAGTGTTGATACTGTATTTGGTAAGAAAGTACGGTATGATTAATTAGTTTAATATTTTTGATAGTTGATATATGGATTTTGGAACTTTTAATATAAAAAAAGTGGAATGGAGTAGTTGATTTGTCGATTCTAACGATCGGATATCTGCTTTATTCTCGGTTATTAGTTGAAATTACGTGGATTGTTAGCTGCGAACCTGTATCTCAGTCCATTATATTGAATTTTCTCCTATCATCTAGGATTAATTGTAGATGTTTACGGTATTCATCCTTGTTTAATACTAGCAAAATGTTTTATTTATCAATTTTTCTTGGAATGATTTATGAGTTCGTGCGCGTCTTCTTGCATTTTTTTGTTTAAACGATTTAATTTTAATAGGAATTTATCGAGAATCAATGATGACTCAACCTACCACAAATTATTTTAACATGGCCGCAGTATTATCACATTTGAACAAGTGTCTCCTACTATGGTCTCTAAGGCTAAACTTTGAAGCAGACATTTTGCCACAAATAGAGCATGCTATATGGGAGATTGAGGAAGCACTGTGTGTCCGTGCTGTTGTCTTCTCCTCCAGCTTTTTAACCTTGTCATATTCAAATTGATTCACGCCATCATGTATTGAGAAACGCTACTGTTTCCTTTTAGTGATAGTGTTTTTAAAATATCTGTTTGTGATAAGTTCGGCTTTTAATAAAAATTTATTTTTTTAGTACTGATACTGATTTTTATGTATGATAATGTTATCTTTTGTAAGTTTACAATATGGATTTATAAATTTTCTATTTCGGTTGGTTTGGTGATGTTACTGTATTTCTTTTGAATGTGGCAGTTTGAGCTGAAATTTAAAAAGGTTTTTTGATTTTCGATTAGTTGTATGCTCTAACGACTGAGAAATGAGTTATAGAATTAAGGCAAGAACATAAATCCTCTATGAAAATTGGAGAGCTTCTTTTTTATTTTACATTTATGAGAGTCATCCAGATTTTGTTTGATAAAGTCGATTTGGTTGGTGATATCTATCATTGTTCGGTCATATTTCATGACTTCAAAAATGTTTTTGCTTTATTTATATTTTTTGCGAAATTTTCAAACGGTTTGTTAGAAAGTTCTGTTTGGTGTTAGAGAAGACTTCGTCGGAATGTTTGAGTGGTAATACTTTCGTAAAAGCTGCACGATCCTGCAGATTAAATTCTGTATATTTTGGTAGCAAATTCTCTTTAATGCAAAGACTATTAAAGACAGCAGACATTTTGTGCTGAATAACTTTATTTATCGACTTTTCCACTTTATGAATAATCCTTCTCAGATAACGAGGGAATTCTGTGGAAAGCTTCAGCCATATTTCTTTCGAATTGAACTTTGGGCAATTTCTGAGGGAATTTTCTTATCTGAGACTGTGTTTTCGCAATTTGGAATAATATTAATTCAGAAAATATCTGTTGTCATTTATCTTAAAGGACATTTGCTTCTTAAACAAAATATATGTACGTATATATATATATATATATATATATATATATATATATATATATATATATATATATATATATATATATACATATATATATATATATATATGATTGTGTGTGTGTGTATATACATATATATATATATATTATGGGTCATTATCTATAACTACAGAATGCACTCTTCCTAACACTATGTATACTACGCTTCACGGGAGAGAAGGACGAATCGAGTCGAGCCGATAGTAGTTCACTCCAAACCGGACTGACAGTCATACTAACACCTTCCACATCTTGTATTATTATTCCGTGTAATATATCTTCGTTATTTCTTCTCTTGTGTTCTTGTTGTTCTTCTTTGGTCCTACCCTGGACCATAACATATATATATATATTTATATATACATATACACACACATATATATACATACATATTATTTGTATATACATGTGTGTATATATCTATACATATACATAAATATATATTATTTGTAATATATATACATATACATGTATAAATATAGTATATGTACATATATATATGTGTGTATATATACGCACATGCGCCCACAGATACGCGCGCGCACACACACACACACACACACACACGCACATATATATATATATATATATATATATATATATATGTTCTTTTCCATATATGGGTTAAATAGCAGAGAGAAGTTTGGACTCGAGAGCCTTAGGAGAAAATTGACACTGAACTCAAAACCATGGAGAAAGCAATGAGGAACAACTTTAATATCTTTCACAAGTAGGCATCACTATTCCCAGATAACAAATTAAAATAATATATTTACAGTTATGATTTCCTACGTTCTGAAGACAATGGTATTTCGAAATGAAAATTGAACATTGAATATTTAAAGATGTTATTTTTAAATATGAATTTCATATATACGAATTACATGAGAAAAATTAATCGAAAATACCAAGGCCTGTGAAATGATATTGTTCTGTTAAACTGGAATTTTTACAAATGAACATATAAAAAAATATGTACCTATTTCAGCGACGTATATAGGTTATTCACGTCAAAATCTTTATCATGATTACACCCGAAGCAAAATCAATATGACAACGAAATAAAGTTGCTACCTTTTAAGACTAACCTTTATTCATCTGCATCCATATATCTGTAAACAAATGTTGGAAATAAAACCCAAACATTTAGAAGAAGAAATATTTATTTTTCAATCTATTTGCTTTTCAATGCAGTTAATAATGTTTCTCTATTAAAATATTTAACAATATACACTGAAAATGTCACATGAAAATTCAGCAACATTTCTATGTCGAGCAACGGACGTATTTTTCAGATTCTCGTATTTGTATCGTGAAGCAGAAAATGATAAAATGTCAAGATATCTTTGAAATTTGTGATATTTTTGTGTTAAGAATCTTTGAAAATTTCATTTTATTTTTTGTGGAAACGTGTACTATTTGTACAGTTCGTCTACCCTGCAAATCACATGAAACATAAACTAGGTTTCCTGGCACCTACAGAAGAGACTGTTCACATCTACTTCTTGTGGGCGATAACGGCTCTCCATGACTTCCTGTATATTGTTGTTCTATGTAACATTTTATATTTTACTATTTATCATTTCACTCTCCGTCCTGGGTACGACGTTAAACTGCATCCAACAGCAAGGCCTCTGATCAGGATGTTTTGAGGAAGCGTGGAACCACCTCTTAATTGCTGGTGTTCCCAGGTCCACCCTGATCAGCGGTGGTAGCACCTGTTGGGGTCCCAGCTATGGGAAAATAGTGAACTTCCAGGTCTTATCCATCACATTGAAACAATGATGTTGCCAACTATACTTTTTGAAACAATGATGTTGCCAACTATAAGTTTTTGAAACAATGATGTTGCCAGCTATAAGTTTTTGAAACAATGATGTTGCCAGCTATAGGTTTTTGAAACAATGATGTTGCCAGTTGTTGAAGCAATGATGTTGCCAGTTTTTGAAACAATGATGTTGTCAGCTATACGTTTTTGAAACAATGATGTTGCTAACGTTATACTTAAATTACGTTTGCAAAGTATATATATATTTAGTAAATATCTGGAAACTGGGTCTGGCATTAAATAACCCATAGTGGTTGATATGCCATAAAACCCCAAAGAAACAAACAAACAAATCATTTTACTCTACTGTCTTCCATTTACACAAATGTTAAATATGTTACTAATTCGCCTTACTTATCTTTCATTATGTATTATGACTATCTTCAGGTACTCTTTCATATGCATGTATCCCAATAGATTCAACTACCTGCTTCTGATTTTATGTATTAGTTTTATTGTAATCCTTGGTTAACTACAAATATATCGATTAATAGCTTATTCATGGTATGCATACTATCTGCCGGTAATACAATATTTATCGCTTCAGGTTTGTTCCTCATTTTGATAGTCATACATTCTTTGGCCTGTCGAAGAGTAGATATTACATAGCAAATCAGTATGTGTTCCTTGTTTCTAGCGAACTCTTCCATAAAACCATTTTAGCAGTAGATTATATTCAAGTTTGAAATCATTTTTGTCAAGTATATAATAGATTTCACTTTTGAATATCACTAAATATAAATAAATTATAAAGGCGTTGGACTAGAAACACCTGCGTTTTTGCGTGTCTCTAATTAGACGTTCTAGCAGGGTACATTATTGGAGGCCACAATCTTAACATTATTAGATATGCCGATGACACAGGATTGATAGAAGAAACCAAAAAGAAGATATGGAAACTACTACAGAATACAGTAATTGAAAGGAAGAAGAAAGGAATAAGCATCAGTTGTAAGAAAAACGAATATATGGTTGTCTACAAAAGAAATAAACCAACATGCGAATTCTAAATAGGAGATAGCAAAATCAAGCAAGTACGAAAATGTAAACATATACAAAGTGTTTTAACATAGGATGCAATGTGCGATAGCGAAATCCGAAGAGATGTTGGGATGATGAAAGATGAAAACTAAGCATAAAATTACGAAACGGAGAAAAATTTATTAGAAACAAAGAAAAGAGTACTGGACTGTTATGGAATATCGGTCCTCCTATAAGGTAGTGAATACTCGACAATTTTATTGTAGGTAAAGATGAGACAGGCGCAAAATAAATGTGGCTCTACAGAAGGCTGCTGAGAATGCCGTGAACTGAACACGTGAGAAACAATAAAGATTTTTAAAAATAGAAACAAAAAAGACAATTATAAGTAGCATCGGGGAAAAAACAGTTGAAATTTCTCGAGTATATAATGTAGAAAGAAGACTTGGAAATTTGACACTCACAGGATATATTAAAAGTAAGCAGTACATAACCTACTTAACAGCTTGTGCAAATTGTTGACACAAGAGGGATTTGGTGAGATAACAAATAGGCAAAAAGTATTCGAAGATCTACAAAGGTCAGAATATTTTGGATAGCCACCCCGAAAGAAAAAAAGAAGAAAAAGATGAAGATTAGAATAAAATGTTTCCGATTTTTATATCGGTAATATGAAAGGTAAACCCGAAAATACAACACGAAATTTAAAGATATAAACCGATTTGTAGATGACTAAGCTGACCATTAGGGAAACATAAAGTCTTCCATGAGGAAACTGTGACAAATCTATAACATCAATATTTCCCAACCTTTTTTTCAACCAGCGCCATCTTTGGTTACAAACGCTCTTGTCAACGCCCCTCCCCATGTCAAATAAAAATTCGAATATTTTACCGAATTAATCTTTGATAGCAAGATAACTCTTCGTTATTAGTACAAAAATAATTTTAATATATATTTTTTTTATTTATTATAAATGACAATGTTTAAAATGCTAATAGCAAAACTTTTATTTGATAGTTATCTCAGTGTTTAAAATATGATAGTTGACTTTGGTGAGTACTCGCTAAAGATCTTATTCTAGGTTCCATGCTTCTTAGAATTAATCTTAGATCTCCTGGTTTTGTAATTTGCACGTAGTTTCTTTGTTTATTAAGAAGCTGTATAACTGCGCTTAAGCCATATTCAGCCATAGAGGAAGTTGGAAAAACGATGAAGAAACGTTTGATAGCTTCCCACAGATTTAGAGACATTTCAAAAATTCCCTTTTGTTGCCAATTTTGAATAAATTTTAAAAATGAAAAAAAAATGAATAAATCGTCCCCCCAAAATTCATCGTCCCCCCAAAAGAAATAAAAACTCCCCCGTTCTAACAGAAAAGAGCTCACAAGGGGGCGTAAGGATCCACAGTGTAAAAACAATGAATTATACGTTCAATTTCCAACATTTACAGTAGCCTAAAGTAAGACCAATCCTTTATGTGACAAACTCCACAGAAATTACATTAGCACGATCGCTACATCCTGAAGGGTTACGGCAATATAAGAACATAGCAATATACACATATTTAGCTTGGCAATCATCTAGTATGATCTCATGGTCTGATTTTAGGAAGTATTTATTTGTTGTAAAGTTCTCAGCACGACCAATTTCCAAATATTGAATTTTTTTAGAAATACGTTATTAGATACAATGAAACATTTTCAACAACCCACGTAAAGAAAACATCAAAAAAGGATTAATTATTTTGGGAGATTAAACAAAATTATATTGTAAAAAATTTTTTTAAAGATTTAGAAAGAAGGAAAGATTGCTACATTTCAAATTATTTGTATCTTTTGTTAGGAGTGTGTGTGTGTGTTTACCAGGAAAAGGTTTATTATAGGGTTGTGTAATGGATAGAGTTACGGAACGTGAAATCACAGAGCCGAGTTCGAATTCCTGTCAAGTTCGACGCGCTAATATATTTGGGAAAAGTATGGCCCCATCTCTTCTCCCCTGGCTATAGGTTAAATAGTAGGAGTAGTATTTCTAAAAACAAAGTTATTTCCAAAATAGTAGCAATGTTTGACCTTATTTTTCTAGTCCTCATTATGTACTGTGAGTACAGAAATCACTCTTATTTAAAGAATTATTCCGGCAATCCAAATTAAATTTGGCTTTAAGTGACATACAATGGGTGGGTAAGTCGTAAAAAGAAATCAATCAACAGTACTCATAATGCTTGGATTATATTTTCCTTTCTTTTAACGTATGTTCGTCAGACAAATTATTTAAGTAAACCAGCAAATAACATTTTTAAGGAATTACATCGTGTTAAACAGGATGCGTTGTTATAAAAATGCTTACCTCATAAATTTATTTTCTTACCTGCTTTTTTTTTGGTAAACAAATGAAACCATTTGAGTGTAAATCTCTCTCTTTAATCATTCTGGAAAATAATGAACTTCGGTTATAGCCTTTATAATAAATAAAACCTATGACAACTCAAAATTTAATCTGCGGATAAGATGATGTGTTTGTGCGCATTGCTATCATCACACAGCAATTGACCAATGGTAGAAACATTACGACCAAATTAATAAAAAAAAATAGCAGGAGAAAATACCAGCAATTGTACAATAGCAGGAGACGTTACCATACAACAACTTACCAATGGCAGGGGATATCGCTACACAAAAATTGACCAATGGCAGGAGAAATTATTACACAGTTGACCAATGACAAGAGGCATTACCACAAAACAATTGACCAATGGCAGGTGACATCACTACACAACGACTGACCAATGACAAGATACATTACAACACATAAATGACAAATGGCAGGAGAAAATACCACAAAACAATTCGCAAATGACAGGAGCCAACAGCACATCACGATTGTGCAATGGAAGAAGACATCACCACGAGTACAAATTGACCAATGGCAGGAGAAAATACCATAAAACAATTGTCCAATGGTAGGAGACATCACCACGCAAAAACTCGCAAATGGTAGGAAATATCACCACACAACAATTTATCAATGTCAAGAGACATTACTACGCAACAAGTGTCCAGAGGCAGGAGACATTGCAACACAACAACTGACTAATGGCAGGAGACATCGGCGAAAAATAATTGACAAATGACAGGTCACATCACAAACAACCAGAACGAGAGAGAGAGAGAGAGAGAGAGAGAGAGAGAGAGAAATAGATAGATAGATAGAGAGAGAGAGAGAGAGAGAGAGAGAGTAAACATAACATTCTTCCTTCTTTTTCGAAAGGGAGAAATTAAATCCGCTTAAATTGAGCAGCAGTAGTAGATTTATTATTGTTTGTTTAAATAGTAGTAGAATAGCTCTATTTCGGTTTCAGATTTCCAAAATTAAGAGCCAGTGGTTAATTTAAAAATGAAAAAACGTGGGCCGGAAAATGCAAAGAAAAGTCAGTACTATCTCTCGTCAAAAAGATGGAAATGTCACCATAGCAACATCAAAGAAAATCTGCTGACTGCTTCATCGAAACCGACGAAATAAAGACAAAGTGACAGCACCTTAACAGTTGCTCATTACATTTATCTCCTTCCGAAAGAATATATATTACAAACGATGACGGTAGCGCATATGATGTCGACTAACCTCACCATGTCCATTCTGATTGATTACCAATTGGTTCTCCACATATTGGCGTTTTCACCCTGCGATTCAAACCTAGAAGGAGAAATATAAATATTTTTCTTCAAATGTCACTAAGGCTTTTCATATATTTGGCGGATGCATATACGTAACAATTTCTTCTTTTTTTTTCTACCGTGCGTATGCTCATTTTTGGTAGGAGGAAAGATTTCCAGAGGTTTCGAAGAGAATGAACTTAAATATTCATGTGAGCTCTAAAAGTGACAATAAAGAACCGGTTTAAATTCTCCAAAAGTATTGACAAACATCAATTTCTCGGAAGTATTTGAAGATTTAATGCTATTTAGAACTTAGTTCAGTATTACGTATTTTCAGGAAATCCTGAATCGAAATATGTAGATTTTGACGATCAAATATTTTGCGATGAAATCAAACTGAATACACATGTTCCATATCCACTATATACATTATTCGGACTCTTGTCCTCATCTTTGCCGCCATATTTATTACAACGTTTCGGCCGTTGTACGCTCCGGCCTTCTTCAGTTGGTTGGAATGTCGAACTGAACCCTTTCTTTCGCTCACTGGGGTAGACTGTTTTAGTCCCACGTGCCATGTTTAATGGATGTCAGTTATCAGTTATCTGTTAATTCCCCTCTGAAAGTTCTCCACTGCCTTAACCGCGTATTGAACTCACACTCTTTGGGTCCTCTCACTGTATCTAACCAAGGTCTTTATCCACTGTGACATGTGTCCTTGAGGAGATAACTGATAACATGACACGTTGAACTAGAACATTCTACCCCAGTGAGCGAAATAAAGTGTTCAGTTCGATATTCTAACCACCTGAAGAAGGCAGGAGCTTATAACGACCGAAACGTTGTAATAAATATGGTGATAAAAATGAGGACAATAGTCCGAATAATGTAAATCATGTAATGTTATCGATTCTAACCAGGTATCTCGAAGTCAGTCACTTTCTCCCTGACGTGACATGGCTTTCCTCTGTTATTTTTAACAAATAAAGGGTGTTTCATTAAGACGGATTATATATAAGGGCGTTTCATTAAGATGGATCAAAGTCAGCAGTAAATAAGTCAGTGTTATTGATGCAAATTTATTTATTTCTCTGTTAGATCATGTTATTTAAGTCATGTCAATTATGTATGGAAAATAATATCGCCCAAATGTTCGCCAAATCTGAAAGAAAAAGAATAAAATCATTTCCCTGTCTCCTTGAATCCGATTCATTTTTTGTCCATTCCTCTATTCTCCGTACTCTCAGTCTCCCCTTTCACTTTCACTCCATGTAACCTCATTCATATTAGTGGCGTTCTCACCTTACTTGCGGTGAAATTATTTAAAAAAATATATACGATTACAGCTAAATTAGGACCAGGATCTAGATACCCTTGGCCTCCAAATTCAAATTTAAATCTGATCGTCCCTGTATCATTAATGTTTTCGATACAAAATTCTAACCGGGCTTTTTGTATTTCTCCAACCAGCAAACATATATATAGGGTGCGATGGATAAATTGTCGTCTAAATTACGCCCCCCCCCCAAAAAAAAATTGAAAATAACACTGACATCTCATTTTAACAGGTAATATTTACTAAAATTACAAAACATACCTTCAAATAATAAAGAGAAAATCGATTCAACAAAATTGCCGTTTGCTTCAACCACAGCTTCCAGACGACTTCGGAATCTCTTTCAAGTCTTCAGGACAATCTACTTGTTTCAGTTGGTGAATGCTGCCACAATCCTTGCCTTTTAGTTCATCTTTGGCGTTACAAAAAGTTTTATTTTGGTATCGCACTTAACTGGGCCCCACACCTAATAATCAAAGGGAATTGCAGTCTTGGTGGTTAGGTGGCAAAATATAAGGTGTGATGTGGTCGCAGAAATTGTCTGACAGCATGACTGGGCTCTCCTGCTTCTGTGGCATAGTGAAGCGTCCTATTGCCAGACATATCTTCTTCCAGTAGCCTCCCTCTGGACCTAAACCAGCACTACCTCCTCAAGGCACTTGATGTAGGCCTCCGTGTTGAGTCTGAGGCCCTTACCAACAAACTCGAGAGGTCTTTTTCTTATCAGAAATATCAGCCTGAGTTTTCCGATCTGCCGTATCTTCATAATCATCCTTAGATTCATTCAACCCTTTCCGAATCCTCGGCTCTGTTGCCAGATTGACACCTACACACTCTCAAATGTTCGTATTGAAGCATCCGGTGCGAATGCCAAGGGGTAATGCATGCCGTTTCCAACTTTCTGGCCGAGTAAATTGTGTCATGGTGGTGGTTTACTCACAGACTGTGACTACCCTACTATATTGTGCAGTTGGCAAAATCATATAAAAAAGAATCAAGCGCTTATATGGGAAAAATTAAAAATATATGCTGAAGCCAATTTAGCCATCACACTCTGTATAAGAATGACTCCATCGATAAATCAATTATTAGTCTGAAAAATTCCTTTTATATATATACAGGGTGCGAGTGCTATTTGAGGACATATTGTTTTACGTTCACTACACACTCAAATCATTTATAATATTATTTTTTTTATTTCAGATAACCCAGTCAGAGGAATATGTTAACCCATGAAATGAAAAGACATGCAGTCATTGTTGTTTTAGCTGCAAAACATAGTGATTTAAAAATCAGTAACTTTTTACATGTTGCCAGATTATTTGTTCATAAGGTTCGGTTGAACTTAGAGTGATGTGATGGCAATCCTTCCCTGTAGCAAAAAAAAAAAGAATTCCCAGCGCTCTGATACTGTAAGAACACCAGAATTTATACGGAATGTTCAAAATATCATCGATGAGAATCCCGGAAGATGAATGAGGTCCATTGCCGAAGAACTCCAGGTATCAGAGTGGACTATCAGAACCGTGGTACATCAGGACATTCGATATAAGTCACATGGAATGAGGAAAGGCCAATTCATATCGGCGAAGACACAGGAAAACCGTCTCATGCGTTCAAAACGGTAGCTGAACAAAGTGAAAAACTCCACGAACATGGCATGCTTTGGTTTTTCTCTAACGAAAAAAACTTTGACCAAGAAAACAAACAGACGAAATGACAGGGGGCTATGTGCATCTCCTTCTAAAACACACTGGGTGATGCACACCAAATATCCGGCTACTGTGATGGTTTTAGGAGTTGTAAGCAGAGAAGGCCACCTTACATTTTCCCACAAAGTCTTAGGGTCACTGCTGCTGGATACATTAATGTTCTTAAAGCGGTTGTTAAGCCCTGGATAAATAAAGTAGGCAATGGAAGGCCATATATCTTTCAACAAGACTCTGCACCTTCTCACACAGTCATTGTAACCCAGGATTAGTCTTCAGAAAACTTTTACGATCATGTGACCCCCAACATGTGGGCCCCTAACTCGACATATTTAAATCCTATAGACTATTACCTGTGGAGCATCTTTCAAAGTGAGACTAATTGACATCCTCATAGTACAAAAGCTGCACTGAAGGCCGTCATTGTCCAGGTGATGTCCAAAATGAATAGGGAACACTTAATTGCAGCTTGTTGACTGTTTCAAGCCCAAATAGAAGCCGTCATTGAAGCCAAAGGTGGTTCATAGAATAATTAGATCAAGAAATATCATGAAGGATATTTGTGTCTTTGAATTAAATATATACATTGTTTGCTAAAATATTGCTGTATATTTAACATACTAAGATTGAACTCGTAACTCAAAAGACACATATCTCAAATCAATTTTCCACACTGAAATTAATGAGTTTATTTCTTTTCGTGGACCCATAGTGTCACTAATAGAATGTTACAAAAATGTCAAAAAGACACAGCACAACATAATAGCGTTCCTTCTAACGCAGAGGTGAAAATGTGTAAGGCAGATCCTAAACTGAAACTCGCTCGTATCTCAAAATGCAGCTCGTATCTCAAGATGAAAATATCGGCCAAACTTTGGTTCCTATCTCAGAAACTCGTATGCCGTCGCTATAAAAATATATCAATATGTAATATTTAATGTCACCTTGGACAATCGGATTAAGATTTAATTCAACGGAATTTCAAGCATTCTGACACAAGCGCATGCGCAGAAACCTGAATCTGTCGACCTGCATGCACGCGTAATTATTCGAGATCAGACGACAGAAAGATTTTAATACAAGAAAAAGAAAAAAGAAAGAAAGTATTTACAGAAATTGAAATGAACGATATTATCTCTGGTGGCTATTTTGAAACATTAAAAATAAAATCTGTCAAAATGGACACTTATAATTTTGGATAAAGATATCTTTTAGCTTTCAGGCTTGGATTTCTTTAATTACTTTCTCTACAGATTATCCGGCTGAATGAATTTAGTGGACACATACACACACAGTGAGAGAGAAGAAGAGAAACACACGTACGCACACACACACACAATATATATATATATATATATATATATATATGCAATAAGCATCTTCGAATTTAATTGTTGCCTGTCTAGGCGCATGACTTTGTATGCAGTATTTTCGTTATTAAATTTAGAGTCATATCGACCGCCACAGAAATTGTTTATTTTGTTCAGTTTGACACGCACACTTACTCAAATGCCGTCTATACGCTTTCACCCTCATTCTCTCTCTCTCTCTCTCTCTCGTACAAGCATACACTCTCACACATACACACGGAGTCCCTTTTTCACTCTTCAGACACAGCGGAATGTTGCACATGAATTTTAAATAACGATTAAAGCTTCTTATATTTTATTATAATTGAAAATTCCTCGGGTGTGTGTGAATTCCCGATAGCGAGGAAAATCTTTTATCTTCAAACTGACTTGCACAACATTGAATTAAATTATCTCATCACTTTCCATCAAAATCCTGCTACGTTTTAAATTTAAGTGCTTGAAAGGGTTAAGATAGCTTCGAGTGGAGCTGCATTTTCAGTTGTATGTGTTTTAATACACTCGCGCCAATAATAAAAATAAATCCCATATGCATAGTTAAGACTAAAGTTACTGATAGTAAGTTGGTAGCTGGGCGAGATCACCTTATGATAACGGTGTATCTATAGTGGCCTGGAACTTAGGGTTTAAAATAATAATTAACATTTGATTTACCCACGCCAATAAGATTAATGAAGGTGATATTGAAGAGAAAACACATGGATAATTTTAACAAAGCAAGTTTATGAATTTATTCAGGATTGAAACAGTGTCAGTACCTCGTTTCAGAAAAATGAATCAGAATACTTTAAGACCGTAGTTCTCACGTATTGTCATGAAAAGGAAATGTTCATACAACCTATTAAAGGTCAAAGGTAAAAGAGATCGTTACATTTTTGCATACGTTCAAAAGTAAACGAAGCGTGATAATTTGAAATACTTAGCACTCTTAGATGGTTAAGGTAAAATGCTTTGAAGTGGCGCTGTTTGGTTAGGAGCCGTTAATGTAATTGTCGAATAATTTTTAAATGTGAAGAAATTTAACGCAGATCGCGAGGAACAGAAACGAAACCTATAACCTGACTTCATACACACTTCTCTGACTAAATTTTTCTCCTGATCTTATATGAAAAATTTTATATCGTAATAAAGTGTCACTGCCGATATTTGAGTCTGAACATAGATCGCCAGTGAGCAAACACAGGCGATCCCATTATTGAATTAATAGACCATGTGACCATAGAAGAAAAACCCATATCCGGTAGGTAGCGTATATCTAATTGATCTCCATTATTATCCTCTATTACCGTTCGAATCTCCATTTCTAGTCTATCCTCTATTACTATTCCGATCGCTATTTCTGCTTTACCCTCTATTACTAAACGGACCGCTATTCTATACGCTATTCACTATACTATTTCTCTATTAGGATCAATACACGGGTTACAATTCGAGCGGGTCTTATCGAGCAAGTGTGAGTGCTATTCGAAGGCGTCTGACACCAGTATTGTTCAACGGCGTACAGTAGTTGTATCTGGGATTACATATTCTCTACTACAACGAGCATTTCAAAAGTGACAACGAGTATTCGATGACATAAAAAAATATGGCAAGGAATGTTAGTTGACATCACAAAAAACGGAAATTTCGCGTAGGCCCGCGAATTCCTTTCGTTCTTCATCTCAGTTCACTGGTCAATTTCTGTGAAGGCTAGGTTTTCATTGGTCCAAAAGAAAGTTCACATCACCTTGCAAATTCTTTTCTTTTCCCTTCTCCAATCATTCGAATTTGATGGGAGCATTTTTTATTAAAGCACAATATTACCCTGGTTTAACACCCACAATATTCCCCAGATCTGTGCCTTTGCGACTATATTCCTTTTTCCAAGGTATCCAAACAAAGGAATTACAGGAATGTTTTCATCAACGACACTGGATAGAATATATGATTGAGAAAGGGACTACTTCGAAGCAGATTAAATGTAAAATTGATACTTTTTACGGCAAGGTTCCCCCTGTACAAGGACCGGGGGACACTCAAGGTAGAGGCTTATGGTAGAAGATAGTTTATATGGAGGGGAAGATAACTGTTGACTTGAATATGTTAAGATTGTAGTTTTCAGAGAAACATCCTCTTGGGAGTCTGCTGCATAGAGCAGAGATTCTCGGGATGATGTGGTTTAAACGGAACTTTCACCTCGCCGATGGAATAAAGAGGGAATGAGGGTGTTACTATGTAAGTGACATGGTGGGTCCTAGCCGTGAAGCTCAGACTTAGGGAACCAGGTGACGCAGTTCGTCTGAGCACTTTCCAGGGTATAGAGCAGTGAGAGACTCGCCACGTTATGCGTGTGAGAGACAGGCTGAAGTGAGGAAAATAATTCTTCTCTCGCAAGAACTCGGAGACGCTTTTGAACTCTAACAAGACTGCAAAGTGGTCTGGAAAGCTCCTGCCAAAATGTAGTAAGAGTACTCCATTTTAGGCTTGATTTGGTTCATATAAAGGTAAAGGATAGCATGAGGAGTCAGGTGCTACCTGTAGCGGTACAGGGAGCTGATGATTTTACCTGCATCTTTATTGATGGATCGTATATAGTAATTCCACTTGAGATATAGGTTGTAGTTTTTTTGTTTTTTTTTGTTTTGTATAGCACGAGTCATGATACATTTTAATCAGCACTCGTATATTACGATGACAGCAACAGGAGAATTGATCAAACGAATTCTTCCATTATGATTTGATTCGACTGTCCGTATCCTGAGGTAATTATGTTGGTGCAACAAAAAAGATCAGTTTAGAAAATGCCGGTTGGCATTTGATTGGGTCGAGAGCCATGACAAATTATCCTAGTTGACAAACAGAACTTGTCTTTGATTGCTCGCCAAACTATTTTTTATGATCGGGTAATTTGGATTCCCTTGTTATTTTTGGAATTATTGTAATATATTATTATTTACAATATTCGGACTATTGTCCTCATCTTTGTCGCTATATTTATTACAACGTTTCGGCCGTTGTACGCTCCAGCCTTCTTCAAGAAGCTGTAATGTCAAACTGAACCCTTTATTTCGCTCACGGGAGTAGACTGTTCTAGTTCCATTTACAATGTTTAATGGATGTCAGTTATCAGTTATCTAATGTTAATTCCCCGGAGTGTACCACGACCGAAACGTTGTAATAAATATGGCGACAAAGATGAGGAGAATAGTCCGAATAATGTAAATAATGTACATAATACTAGCTATACCCTTATTCATAAGGCGATACTAAAATGAATTTAGGAAACTGGGACAATGAATCTTTATCCCTATGCAAATTTATATATATATTTATATTTATATATTCTCAGTAACATATTCGATTTATGAGGAAGCATTAGGTTAAGTTCATTTGCAAAAATATATCTATTATGGCGAGATGTGGAATATTTATTCAGTAAAATAAATGCATTATTTTTTATAAATATTTTTAGAGGAAGGATATTTAATAAATGCACTAGAAGTAGATAGAGATATGGCGGACATGATGAAAACTACACCCGCCGTATTTGTTCATACAATAAATATAAAACCAATCGATTCAACAGATAATCACTCATTACTCATCAGAATACAAGCAATGAAATTTAAAAAAAATTCTATACGATAAAACGGGATAACGAATCGGAAACAAAATACACAAGTATGAAAAAAATTTTAACACGACAGATATAAGTATATGACGGTCATATTAAGTTCCAATTACGGACTCTTTTATTGATGTGTCATAGTCTTGATTTAATCGAATTCCTCTCGAGTATTTCCAAATGGTTATACTATAGTGTTAAACAATTGGGATTGTGCGTGAACCTTTCGCGAGGATATGTTTCCAGATGTGAATGGGTAAAATTCCAGCTATAATTTGAAAGTCTTCGTCACAATTTATATTGAATCAAACAGTTGACCATGTTCACCATAGTCTATGAACATAGAATCCAGCGCAGTACGTAATTCTTCAGTCTTCGATATCAAAGTGAATATTCCGGAAAAAAAAACATGGTCACCTTTATACACGTTTTATTGAATATTTTGAGCCTTCTGATTAGTTATCTCTCTATTGGTGAACTATAAAATGAGTCAGCTCATTTTTACTGGCTCACTAGTACACTAGGGTACCCCGAAACTCCAACACAAACAAGCATCCTCATGAGAAATAGAACAAGTTGTTATAACTTAGTGATGGGTTCATATATATATATATATATATATATATATATATATATATATATATATATATATATATATATATATATATATATAGTTTATTGGGGCAGCAGATCATTATTTAAAATATATTATTGAATATAAATGAAAATGAATGTCTATTCAGTCTGAATATGAGCCGTTTTATTGTTCGAATGTTTGCTTTAATTTCGGGTGAAAATAGACAAAAATTGTCCAACGTTTAGATATTTATTTTATTAAGTTGGTATTAAGCTTTCGGCTCAGATGAGTCATTCTTAGATTGGTCATACAGATATGAAATAAAGATGATATTTTGTTATTTTAACGTAGAAAATTGCTATGCGACAACAACGTTTAGGAATTTTCAACAGAATCTTCAACGCCATCACTTGATAAGACACCAGGAGTGTTGAAACAAAATGGCTATAGTAATTTTATAACATGTGCATGTTACAATTTTTGAATAAATAATTTTTGCCCTACTCAGTATTGAACACTCTATTAAGAATAGAATACTTATTGGAATTTTATTCCGTCCACACAAATCCTATACTTGTATATATATATATATATATATATATATATATATATATATATATATATATATATATATATATATATATATATATTATACTTCAAACGTTACTTTTAGCGTATTATATTGATAGGTTCCAGTTTCATGCAGTCTTGCAATGGTGCTGAGTATTGCAAGACCACATGAAATTTATTTCACGTTATTGATATTGAATGTTATATGTACTTACTAATATATATATATATATATATATATATATATATATATATATATATATATATATATATATATATATATATATATATATATATATATATATATAGACCCGTATCGATATATTATTATGTGTGCATTTTCCCTCCTCATGATTTCCTATTTTTAGTCGGTGAGTACAATATTTAATTTCCTCGATCGAGTTCTGTCAAGTGAGGAGAGATAACCTGGTATAGAAATGTATAATATATGTTTTCGGTGTTCATATTCTTTTATAATTCAGCTAGCGACAAACTGAGGAACATACGTATTCGAAAAAACCGTTTCTAGAACCAATCATCGCCTTATATCGGAAGATAAGTTTTCGAATCAACAATGGAAACGAGACAAGACTGAAATCTTTCGACAAACTGATCTGTTGCTACCGCAACATTTAAAGATTCTTGATAAAATTCAGTGAAGAATCTACAATGTCATTGGTCATGACCTAGCATCTCGGCTTCAGTAACTTCCCTTTTGTAGTAACGTTGCTTCACTGTCTTTCCTGTAAATATTTACATGGTAATTGTTCTAATGAGCTTTCTTCTTTGGTACGTGTACTTAACGTTTTACATCCCCGTTCTATTTTGACAGATAGCTTTACCCCTTTTACAGTTGAAATGACTAGATGTAACCGTAAGTTCTAGATCAGCGTTCCTCAACCATTTTGTCCTTGCGTAACCCTTAAAATAAATTACATGTCTTAAGAATCCCTGCGCCAAAACAAAATTTTTATACCATATTTTTCTCATATTATTTTTATCGTAGTTCACTTGGTAAATATCAGAGTATATATTTCTGAATAACTGGTTTAAGGAAAAATTAATTCTTCCTTGTCAAATTTTTCGGTAATGCTAAATAAAATTTATAGTGTTCGTTTATAATACTTCATCAGGGAGTTTTCATTCACACATGTTGATGTTATCATATTACAATAAGCATGAATATATTGTGTGTGTTTTGTAATGTTATGTATAATAAATAAAAAGTCAAATGTGCATTAGCTTATCACACCGGTTCTCGCGGAACCCTTGGCAACCTTTTGCGGAACATTAGGGTTCTGGGAAGCCCCGGTTGAGAAACTCAAGATTATAAATTACAATATTATCTGTACGTTTGTACGATGTATAATAGTATCCTAACAAAAGAAATAAATCAAAGTTGAAAACCGTTTTTAATGACCACGCTTTTCGCCTTCACGTGCTAGTTTAGCGGCTTCAGGTCAGAATGAAAGAAGTAAAAAATGTGTCTCTACGATTGTAGGCCTATTCTTTTTATGGTATATCAAATCTCTCAAGAAAATCCTTTGCATCACAGACGAAAGGCAAAATAGGAATTTACCCACGCAACGCAGCTTATTACTGCTAGATAAACTTCCATATATATATATATATATATATATATATATATATATATATATATATATATATATATATATATATATATATATGTATGCAGGTGTGCAGTGAAATAGGAAAGAACACGTTAGGTAGATAATCCGGTGTTCCTTAGTATTTAGCTTTATTTTCAAAAGGACAGTGCTCCATACAGAAGTAAAGCTTATATTATAATAATATTTTTAGTTTTTAAAAATATGATTCCTCCGCTACATAAGAGTTCTCATGTTTCAAAAGCAACATTTTTGAAACATGAGAACTCTTATGTAGCGGAGGAATCATATTTTTAAAAACTAAAAATATTATTATATTATATATATATATATATATATATATATATATATATATATATATAATTAAGTAATTCATTGAGTCTGAAAGAAACATCAACAGAATGCAGAAAGAACTGGACAGCCGTTTCGTCCTATATTTGGGACTCATCAGCAGTGCGCACTCACTACCAAAAATTGAAACAGTTGAGTTATCAAGCAAACGCCATACCAACTGGTCCAACGGGCCTCGGTGACGAAGAAGTAGAAAATCAGACTCAATATTGCGCCCCTCGCTCTCATATTCCGAGGTGGAACTCTACTGGAACTCTACTGAGATTCTCTGTGCCCCCTGGAGCCACGACTACTATCACGAAGCTGCTCACTCTAGAGCATTAGAAGCCGGTTCAAGCAATGATATACACATGATAGAAATTATTAGGAGGATTTTGATAATTATAATTACGTAATTCATTGAGTCTGAAAGAAACCTCAACAGAATGCAGAAAGCATTGTACGGCCGTTTCGTCATATGTCACCTACAATCTTCAATAATGTACATGCAATGTCAATCGCAATGTCAATCGCTATCTTCTATATTCCTATATCCCCTTCCTTTATTTTCCTTTTCCTTCACTAAATTCATTTAATTGTCCTCTAAATTACGCTAAAATGAAATTACACTACATCTCATTTTAACAGAATTATTTACCAAAATTACTTTAAAATATCTTGAAATACTAAAGAGTAAATTTATTCAATTAATTCGCTATTGATTTCAGCCACGATATCCAGACGACTTTGGAATCTACTGCATCTCTTTGTTTAAATTAGTGAATGCTGCTCTAATCCTTGCCTTCAGTTCATCTTTGGTGTTACAAGAGTTTTGCTGCTTTAACTCTCAACCGCGCTCTACACATAATAATCAAGGGGTGGCAGATGGGGAGTTAGGTGACCAGATGTTAGGGGGTGATGTGGTCTGACAGCCATGACTTGGTTTTCTTCCTTGTGTGGCATGTTGCAGACTCCTCTTACTAGACCTAGTGTCTTTCAGTAGCCATCCTCTTAAACAAGGATTGCACTACTTCCTCAAGGCACTTAATGTAGGCCTCCGTGTTGAGTCTGTGGCCCTGTGGGAAGATAAATGGATGCATAACGTCGTCACCACTTATGATCTCTCTAAAACCCATGATGTTGTCTGGATATATTATCAATCTTATTCCGAATCCTCTGCAACACTCTGAAATGTTCGTATTAGAGCTTCTGGCGCCAATGCCAAATAGTACAGCACGCCGTTTCCAAATTTCTGACAGAGTGAATTGCGCTATTTTGCTCTTTTTCGCACGGACGGTACCCAATTGAACAAACTATAATGGGCATTTGGGAAAAATTTTTAAAAAACGAACAACGCGCATGCGCGAAAATTAAAAAATAAAATGAGGACAGTTTAATCATCGCACCCTCTATATAAAGATTGATAATAATAATAATAAAAAAAAACCTTCCCAGTTGAGGTGGTAAGTGCAATTGTAAATGAACCTTTACTCTTCCTTTTCCCCCCTTTCTTTTTTCCGCCTATTGCCTGTCTAAATCACTTAGGAGAAAACAGTTTATACGTATGTTCATTGATGTCACAGTAAACGCATCGTAAGCATTTAAGGAAATAATTTCAAAAATAAATTAAAAGCATTGCCTTTTACATTATGTGAAGCATTAATTTGTAAAAGAGACATATTAACTTACAAACAACAGGAATCAGAGTAGGTGTTTCTAATTTGATATCTAAATGAAAATATTCCAGTTGTTCGATGTATATGGAGGCATAAGTAAAAAGAGTAGGCCGGTTTTCGAACGAGATAAATCGAGAATATACAGACAGCGAAAAGTGAATTTAATTATGGGTATTTATGTCTTAAAATTTGATGCGTTTCATTTCCATAAAAAAAAGGAAGAGAAAGATTCCATCAATTCTGCGCAAGCTCACTCAAGTGTTGTTACAATGCAAGTCCGTTGACCGATACTTAACTGAACACTAGAGGTCAGTTGGAGTCAAAAATATAAAACACTTAGAAAAATGTAAATAGTTTTTAAAATTTGTCGTCAGAATATGATGTAAATAATACGAAATCGTACACACCCTATTAACAATGGGAAACACAACGAGTAAGGAGAATATATAAAAATGTTTTTTTTTTTTTTTTCAAATATTGCACACCGACATATCTGGTGATAACATATGAAAAAGGAATTTTAGGCTGAATAACGTAAGTATATCCCAAAATTTCTTAACCGATGTTGTTTGGGTTCAGGTAAAATTCAGATACAGATTTTCAATACATATATTAATAATATTTCAACATAAATATTTTGTGTAACATATTCTTCCATTTTATTATTTCCAAAGTAGATATTTACCTTTTTGAAATAAAAAATAACATAATTTCTTATGCTGGCATTTGTAACTGAACGTCAAGAATCTTCATTATCTATGTTACTATCATAGCTGTTTTTTATCGATCACGTCTCTCCACAGATTCCTGTTTCTTTTGCTCAAAGTAAATTTGGAATTTGTATCACGCCTATTTGTCCTTGTTCTCCTAACCATGAAAACAAATTCATTAATTACATTACATGAAGACTCTTCCTGGTTTTCGAGCCTTCAATATACACTGAATGTGTTAAACTCTCCAAGCACTCTTTCCTCTTGTTACCCAGGCTTAGTGGGCATATCACGTAGAAGCCCTTCGTAAAACAATTCCGAGCCCACCTAAATGGGTAACCGGTTGGTAATACCAGTTGATATAAGCTTGGATATACGGGTGGTGTAATGGATAACGTCTCAGAATCGGAGATCTGAGTTCAATTGCAGTCGGTTGCTCTATATTCACTTAAGCGCAAATACCCTTCGGAAAAGTATGAATCCACCTCTTTCCCCCCGGCTATAGGTTAATTAGAATGAATTGTATCAGCAAATAACTATTATATGTAAAACATCCTTACAATCTGGACATATTTTCTGACTTTAGATAACCTGCAAAGAGTTGATAGGCTATAAAACAAGTAAATTAACCGAACCCATAAATGGCAACGCTCTCTTTCTGGTTGTAAGTGTAAACGTCATTTTAGTTTCTGTTCTCTTTAAAATGTCATGTTCTGTCTGGAGTTTTCTTATCGATCCAGATCTCTTTCACTTCAAGTTACTTCTTCAATGAGGAAACTATTATTGGGTTATTATTGCCATTATAGAATATTACGTATTACATATCAGTTCAGCATACTTTCATTTGTTTATTCTGAGATTTACCAACTATTAGTACTTTCCTAAGTTATGGAATGGCAAAGTAGCTATTGATATCCATCTTTGGATTTCTGTACCAAATTTTCCATCGTCTGATAGAACACTAATTGAACTATAATTGTTTTTAATACCTGATTGATTTTAACGTCTCCAATATGTAACTCTAATCCTGAGCTGTCTATTGGGCTTACTCCCATGCATTTATTTTTTTTAGATTTAATAGTATATTTGTTTTACATTTAATAGTATTTTTTTACATGTAATAGTCTTTTTTTTCTCGCTTTCCTCAATCAATTAATATAAAACATTTTCCCGCTTTCTAACAGAATCTGCAATCAACAGTCTCATCTGCTTAAATTATGTTGTCAAGTTTATGCTAGTCATTAAGGAATCCTAGGAGATCTCCTGTGTCTCTTCCGATTTTCTTGTCGTGTAAGATAAATATACTGCATATACATGTTGTTAAATATCACGTACATTCAGAACCTAAGCGATCACAACTCTCTATAAGGTCGTTGCTTATGTGTGAATTCCTATGAATTCTTGCGAAACATAGAGGATTTTTGTTTCCTGTTGACATCTGCATGTTTTTGAATTCTGAGTTGTCTTACTCCAAGGCTGGCTGCCACCCAAATGTCGAAAATCTAGTTTCGTATTGTAAATTAAGGGACAATGGACGAAAATAGAACTCGGCTGGTCGGTTCCATGTCTGCGTCGATAACTGTTAAGATGGAAGAGGCTGCAACTCTGTATCGAAATTCAATTAAAAATTAAACACTATAGGATTTAGACAATTATTTTATTTTGCCAAATTTCGAAGGCTGATTACCAAGTTTCAAAGGAAAAAATCCGTCAAAACTGGAAACGACTAATTTTATAATGTCATGTTTTTTATCTTTAGATTTAGCAGTGTATAATTCCCAGTTATTTGGGACATCTTAGATTTGCATATTTAACCAGAATAGATATTTAGAAATGCAAATATTTGTGGACAATGACAAGGAGACATGAATTAGCATGCTTTTTTTTAAATTATGAGGGAGCATGTAGAAATTATTTAAAATATTAGCAGAGAAGACGGGGAATAATTTGTAATATACGCAGACATTTGACAATAGTTATGTACAGTAGAATCCCTGACAACTGGATTAAGAAGGGCTTCCGGATATGAGGAATTGGTTACAAAGTCCGGATATGAGAGGTTTTATTTAGAATAAAATAAAAGAAATGAAATCAGTTTTAACATTTATTTTCAATGTTTTATAGTAAACAAAATAAGTTAACGGTGAATGAAATATAACGGAATTGATTTTAAAGAAAAAGAAATAAATGATGTAATGTTAATGAAAATTCATTAAAATAAATATGCCACGTATCTAAAACAAATAATGTAACGAGGATTTTTTAATCGCTGTGGCATGATGAATCTTTCTCTTTTAATGTCATTCTCAACTTTTTCCGCATTTCGTTTAGCTTTTGTTCTTGAAATTCTTTAAAACAAAATACACTTTTTAACTCTGCGTGCGTTATTGCAATCGTCATAGATGACCGATGGCTTTCTTTCCATAAACCTGACAAACTTTTAAATAGCATTTTCAATTTCATTCTGGGTTTCATCAGAACCATGCGTCTCGTCGCTATCTTGTTGCAGGTGTGTTTCGTTGTCATCTTCGGGTTCTAGGGAGGATTCATCATTTATCTCACCGTCGATACCGGTATTAACCCATTCTAGAAACTCATCAAAATTAATGCTGCACAACTGATTCTCGTTGTTACCAATTTTTAAAGTTTCCTGTCGGAACATGTAACTCTTCATTTTTGCAACATAAATCTACTCTTAGAATCTCATTATTTTGTTTTGGTGCATCTCCATCAATTTCATTTTGTTCTTTTAGAAGCAATTTTTTCCATGCGTTTACAAGTGTTTCTGATTTCAAAGACTCCCTTTCATCACGAAGAAAAAAAAACAGCATCTTTAATTTTAAAACTTCTTTGAAATTCTAATGGATTGCTACATCTTTGCATCATGAAATGACTCTTGTAATGACACTTCATATTTGCTATTACTACCTGAGTTTAACTTGTTCGGTTAGTTTGTTAAAAGTGTTCCTGTTGCGCTTTTTTAATTATTTACGTCATGATCTCGGTGCATCTTTCGCTGATTTTTAGTGTGTTTGTTTTTTAGTGTGTTTTTGTTTATTTTTTTGGTTTAGTGATTTTTGTTTAGTGTGTTTTTGTTTATTGTGTTTTTGTTTAGTGTTTTTTGTTTAGTGTTTTTTTGTTTAGTGTGTTTTTTAGTAAGGTTTTAATTAATGTTTTTTGTTTAGTGTTTTTTTGTTTAGTGTT